>JABTTQ020000665.1:0-409822 GCA_016081115.2 Rehmannia glutinosa | reverse complement strand
TTTTCTTTGAAAGGGGTTGAAAAGGTTTATAGCCAAGTCCTAATTTAGAATGCTCACCTCTTTGTGCATCTAAAATTTTTGTAACTTTATCCGTACTTAAGTTAAAACGGTGCACATCCTTTTTTAAACATTCAAGATCATTAGTGAGCGATTCTTTTTCGGTTTCAAGAGTATGAACTCTAGTAAGAGTAATAGCATGAGCTTTATCAAGAGATTCATAAGAAGTAAATAATTTTTCTTTTCAATTTTAAGCTCTTTATGCTCCTTTTTCAAATTTTTGTATTTGACAATCAAATTTTGAAATTTAATTTGCAATTCATCAAAATCACATTGCAATTCATCAACTAAGGAAGAGGATGAAGTATTAGAGCGTACCTCATTGTTTTCGTCGTCTATGGCCGTAAGACCATGTTCGGATTCTCCTTCTTCGTCGGTTGTTTCAAGTAGCTCATCCCAAGTTTTGACTTCCGCATTTAGAGCCTTCTTTTTCGGAAAAGGCTTCTTCTTCTTTTGTTCCTCCTCCTTGAGTTTTGGGCAATCGGCTATGAAGTACCTGGATTTTTTGGATTTAAAACACGAGTTGTCTCTCGGTTTTCTCGCCTTATTTTTATTTACAATATTTGCAAATTTACAAACGAGTGCGGCCG
This sequence comes from Rehmannia glutinosa, assembly GCA_016081115.2. NCBI lineage: Eukaryota > Viridiplantae > Streptophyta > Magnoliopsida > Lamiales > Orobanchaceae > Rehmannia > Rehmannia glutinosa. Next base: position 409,175 of record JABTTQ020000665.1, on the reverse strand, counting down.
TCTCCTCATCATCATCATCAATATCATAGTATGTATTATTAGAAGAAGATGCAAGACCTTTATGAATATTTTGCATACCTGATTGATTGATGGATGGTTTGGAATTTTTCCTCTCCTTGAGATAGACTTCGTAGATGAGGAGGTTCCCGATGAGCTCATCAAATTTGAGTGTCTCGAGATTTTGTGCTTCCGTGATAGCCGTCACCTTTTCGGACCATGAGCGGGGAAGAGCGTTCAAAACTTTGGTCACCTTGTCTTCTTCGGAGATGACCTTTCCAAGAGCCAAATGAGGATTGACAATGTTGTCAAGCCTTTCCACTATTTTTGATATGCTTTCACCATCATGCATATTGAAATTTTCAAAGTCTTTCACAAGCATTGTTTTTCTTGCTTGTTTCACTTTCTTTGTGCCTTCATAGATGGTTTCAAATTTTTCCCAAACTTCATGTGCCGACCTTATGCCTCTTATACGATTATACTCGGTGGCGGTAAGAGAGCAATGCAAAATATTTAAAGCCTTACCGTTTAGAGAGAAGGCCTTCTTGTCATTTTCATCGAACTCCTTGAAAGGTTTAGGAGTCGTGGTGCCATCCTCCAATTTCTTGGTTGGTTGATCAACTCCTTCAATGACCACATTCCAAATGTCAAACCTGCACCTTTGTAGAAAGCACTCCATACGGTCTTTCCAAAATGCGTAGTTGTTAGCGTCGAATAGCGGTGGCTTGTTGGTGGAGGCGCCGGTGGTGAGGTAGCTTTCGTTCATAGCCATGGATCTTTCCTCTTTACTCGAAACGAGCTAGCCAAAGAGTTTGGCTCTGATACCACTTGTTAGTCCAAGTGGCTACGATAATCTAGAGGGGGGTGAAAAGATTATGCCGATTTTTCGAAAATCGCCCTCTTTTTCGAATGAACAAGTAAATGACAAGAATGTAAATGCGGAAATTAAACAACACTCGATGATTTATAGAGCTTCACCCCACCTAGGGACTACGTGCTCTACCACCCCGGTATATCCGAAGTGGATTTCAAAAAGAAAAAAAGATTTTATTAACAATTACCACAATTGTTACAACACCACCTTTGAAGATTACCACAATCTTCTTACAACACCTTCAAGGAGATTACCACAATCTTCCTTCAACACCTATGAAGAGTACCACACTCTTCAACACCTAAGATCACCCAAGTGTGTTCTTACCACAAGAACACTAACAAGGATATCTTGTTTTGGATGATAGAAAAATTCAAGATTACAACTCAATAAATGAAGTATACAAACTTTGAGTGCAAGTGTAATCAAGAACAAAAAGCCTAGACCTCAAGATTGTGCAAGTGCAAGAGCTTAGGCTATTACAACAAAAATGTAAAAATGAAAACTTTGAGAATTTTGCAGATTTCTTATTGTATTGTATGCTTGTGTATTGTCTCTTGTGTCTTCAAATCATCCTCTATTTATAGGAGAGTCTTCATAGACATAGGCTCCTCCTTCTTCACTTTTGTCTACAAAAAGAGGATCACAAGATGTACAAAAAATTCAAAAATCAAAAGCAAATCTTGCTGATAAGAATTTCAAACGGTACAATTTTGCTGTCACAAAATTACATAGGGCGACAAAGATTACATTTAAAAGAAATTAGTGCGATCCGGTTGCGGGGGTATAACGCCCTTACCCTTGTAACACATATTTATATAGTATGAAATCGAACGCATTAAATATTAACATGTTAATCATAATAGTGCAATGCGGAAGCATTTACTTAAAAAGATTTTAACAACGGTTTAGCAACACTTATTCACACATGTGCACTTATCCATATTACATAACATTAACAACCGCACCCTTTTATATACGATCAAAATAAACTCCCTATATGATAAGCAAATGATGAGCCGAGGAGAAGGATGGGAATTCAGCCCACCTTTGATCCATGCTTTCAACTTCCATCATACCTTTTCGGATCAACTTTTATCTACAATAACTAAAAATTGGCAACATTGCATTTGGTTTGCAAGCTTATAATCAATAACAAGTTATTTAACATTAAGCACATTGTCACAATCATTTCACATCATTTAAGCGTATCATTCATAAACATTTGATCATATTCTTTTTCATGGACCAACTAATACCAAGAATAAATCGAATCAAAATTGCAAAAATTTTTATTTCAAAATAAACTTCAAAATCCGAAATTTATGATCAATTGATTCAAAATTAGTGGCCATAATGAATCCATTAATCTCGATAAAAAATCAAAATAACATCATTCAATAACATCGGTGAGAAATTGTCATCACATAATGATCATATATCTCGATTTCAACAATATCATATAAAATATTGTCTAATTTGTAGAAATAAGTAAATAATTCATTCCAACACATTAATCATATAATCACACAAGTCAAATAACAAGCTTTATACTCACAACTTATCCTGTGACTTTGTTGGCTTTATTTGCCCGAATAATTTTGACTCTAAACATATTAACCAAATTCAATATGGTGTATTTAAACTAATTTTAAATCAATTTGTAAAATTCATTTAACAATACCAACTGTATCATTTATGTTTGAGTAAAATTATTGTTTTGGTAAAAATCATTTAAACAAAAAGTTATTTTAAAATCATAATTGATAAAATTATTTCATACTTGATATTTTGTTCCTTTTCCTTAATCTCTCAATCGATAATTAAAATCAAAAATTAAACATTTAATGAATTAATTTGGAAATTTAATATGATTTTGCAAAATTGACTTATTGATCCGCAAAAAATATTAAGCTCCCTTTATCCATAAAAATTTAATTGTATTAACACTAAACAACTAGATCATCAAAATACACCTTATAGATAAATGATAAAAGAGAATTTGGAGAATAATTACCGTAGATAGTAGTCATTTGCTTACGAATATTTTGTGTGTCCGTGAGCTAATTGAATCGGTGGTATATATTTATATATACACGTGTAAGGTAGATGAATGATTAAGTCTAAGCTAGAATAGATACTTATCTTCTAAATTTGACCGTGTGCTCACTCATCCGCATGAATTTTTTTTTTTAAATTATATAAATGTGTAGCTTATCCTATATGATATATATATATATATATATTGATAGTGGGTTTGTACTAACTTTCACATATACGACCACATATATATACCTATATAATAGATACAAGACATCATCTATATATATAATGTTAACCATTTACATCTATATATATATATATATATATATATATATAGTTAATCAATGCATGTTAATATAAATGATGTTAAATGCATTTTTTCATATAATTATACATCCTATCTAGTTTTCTATGAATTATTATGTTAATCATTCTACTTGAAATTTTGGGATTCTATATGCAATATACTATAAATATGAACTATCAAAATGCGTGTAATTATGTCTATGAATGATTAACCATGATAATTAAAATGTCAGATGACAATTCTCTCCTCCTTAAAAATTTCGTCCTCGAAATTTGTACAATATCGGAAATAACCACGGATTTGATGTCTCATATGTTGTTCCGTTTCCCATTTAGCTTCTTCTCTAGAATGACACAATACTTTTACCAATGGAATCCCTCGATTGCTCGAAGTTGCTTTTCTTTGTACCCCACTATTTCAATTTCCTCAATATAACTTAAATTATCAAAGAACTTCAATTGGTTCATCTCGAAGAACATGTGACGGTCCGATGATAGTTGATGAGTATCACTAACATGAAACACATTATGAGTACAAGCCTTAAGCTAATGGTCCCATTTTCAAGTATTTCATAAGCCATCGAGGACTTAGTTTACCTTTCTTTCCAAAGAGAATAACATATTTCTCACGAACTTCATATTCCATTTCCCGTCATATAACTCTTTTGCCTATCTTGACTGCGTTTAATCGACTTTTAACATTTTGACTTTTTCACAATCGGCCACTACCCTCCATCCCAACATCCATTTCCCTATAATGTTCATGATCGCCATGTAATGATTGATGTTGATTATTGTATTAATTCCATCTTATTCATTTTAATAATTTCCTCCTTTCGACGTTTGGGAAATCTTTTTCTTGAAGCATATTTTAAGTTTGGGATCACGGAAACAATTGTAAACAATCTCATTTAGTATCTTTCTTTTGCATTTGGTAAAAAGTGCATTTGTTTCCACAATAACCCAAACATGTAGACTTTGCACTTTGCATTTTTATTTTATATAGTTAATCAATTGTTTATTGATGTTCGATTATTTAAATTTTGATTTTATTATTTATTAGATTTTATTTGAATTTTATGTTAATCATTCTACGAAATTTTGGGATTCTATATGCAATATAATGTAAATATGAACTTCAAAATGCGTAAATTATGTTTTTGAATGATTAACCATGATATTTTAGTTATGTTTTTAAATGCCCAACTTCCGTCCATGATGACTTTTATGAGCATTTTATAAATGAGATAACATTAGTAAAAATATTTTAAATCTTGTATTTGGAATAAAACATTGTTTTGATGAAAAAAACAATATTTAAAAGTGAAAGATGTCATTTATTTTGGTAAAAATATTTTAAATCAATTGGAAGTATTTGGACATTTATAAACATTGTTTTGGTATAAAAACTCACTTAAACAAAATCATCAAAATCTTGATAAAAATATTTATCTAACAATTACCCCTATTGCGAAAAATAAGGGGTATAGTTTTGATTGATATGATTGTTCTAACTGCTTTATTTTATTACGGGCTTATTTTTTCTTTAGAAATAGTGTGTGTCATTCATGATTGATAGAACTTGCTCGACATCTTACTATGATTGAAAGCCATGTGGGCAAATTAATAGATGACACATGCAATTTTTGAGTATCATACTTAAACGATTCGATGCCATCGCGCCAGGCAAAGAATAACATATGGCTCTATGGACTAAACTAAAACCATAGCCTACCTACAAACTCATGATTCCCTAGTTAGCTAATTTTTGAGCCAAAACTTTTATTGTTAGCCACATTAATCTTTTTTTCTTCGAATTTATTTTTTCGATTTTTATTTGATTTTGTTTTAGCCGTTTAAATTTCTTTTTTGAGCTTTTTATAGAAAATGAATTTTAAGTTAACATGCTTGGGGAATAATGTGATGTATTTGAAAATGTCATTTATTTGCTTAGCAATAGTTGAAAAAGTTGGGTAAGATGAAAAATAAGTTGGCAAAATAAAGAGGGATTCATGATTGATAGAACTCTAGAACTTGCTCTGGTAAATGGAAAAATAATTTAAGGCATGATGCTCTTGGCCTAAAAAGAAAGAAATATTTTATTGTTAGCCAAAATCTTTAAGAGTCCCCTGAAATTTCTTGAGCTAAAAAATGAAAAGTTCGGGAAAAAATTATGAAAAAAAAAAAAAGTGAAAATAAAGAGGGATGAAAGGAAAAATGGAAAAAATACATGATCTCGAAAAGAAAGAAATAAAAAAAAAAAAAAATAAAAAAAATTTGCTCAAATAAAGTCCTAAGAATGAAAAAGGAAAAATAAGGGTGGAGTTGAGTTGAAAAAGAAAATATTTTGAAAAATGAGTATTATGCTGAAATTGGGTTGGTGAATTGCAAGTCAGTATGCTTAAATTATATTTGCTCAAGTCAAGTCACTTAATCCAAATTTTTCTACCTTTACCAAAGAGCCTACATTACAACCAAATAAAAAGTCCTTTTTGATTCTTAGATTGTGCACACAAAAGTGGTCGAGATGTTAGATGATTTGCAAGCCTATGGTAGTTGTATTTTCACTGAATTGAATTTGAGCGTAAACACTTTACATACACTATGAGAGTTGAGTGATACACTACTACTACTACTTGTGAGGCGCGATCTCAAGTACCCAAAAGAGTATTAATTATGACGAGCTTATGAATGACGACTTCTTGATAATGAATTGCATGATTTACTTGAGTATGGAGTCATATGAGATTGAATGTTCATAGTGTTCTTTTTATCCCTTGATATTATTTTGCTTAACTTGCTCGAGGACGAGCAATGCTTTAAGTTTGGGAGATTTTGATGCGTGTAAAATATACGTGCATTTGAGGGTTTAAAATAATATATATTTAATGCATTTGCACGCATATTCAGTGTGTTTTACTTGGATTCCCTTGTTGGGCGTGATACTGCGTATTCTTGTAATTCTTACAGGAAACGGAGCTTAAAACGAAGAAATATCAGTTGGAATGCCTAGCTAAGATTGACAAATGCGAAGAGAAGATCAAAACGACAAAAGAAATCATACCGTGTGGTGTCACACGGCCGTGTGAAAATGCCGATGTGAAACCACACAACCATGTGAAGTTGGAGAAAACAGGGAACGAAACCAGGGCCACACGGCCAGGCCGTGTGGACTCACACGGGCATGTGAGAAAGGGAAAACATCAGACGGCCAGGCCGTGTGAGCTCACACGAGCGTGCGAAGAAGGGCTAAGGACTACACCACACGACCATGTGGTGCCACACGGCCAGGCCGTGTGGGACTTTGCCACGACGCATTTTTTAGAGTTTTCTTCCCGTTCCAACTCTACAAGTGATCTCTCCAAGCATCTATAAAAGGGACCGAAGGCTTGCACGAAAAGATATAACTTGATACAGAGAAAACACATCAAATAACACAGGAAAGCAAGAATCGAAGATCTTCTGAGCAAAGAATGCTAGGTTGCAAAGAACACCACAAGGCTTTCGCATCTACGGAAACACAAGAGCTTCGAGAGCTTGGAAGGAGAATCCATCCTGACAAGAAGGGGTTTTCTTTCTATGTCTAAGAACTCTCGTCCGTGCTTAAACGATGTCGTAATGTTGGTTCGAATTTCTCTGTGAGTTTGTAATCAATGTTTGGCATATCTTTCAGATCTTAGGGGCATAATCGAAACTGTGGATTCATATTAAATATGATTATTTGTTTTCTAAATTAATTCATGATTTCTGTTTTATGAATTTGAGTGCTTATTTATAAATGCTTTTATTTGCTGGGAATAAATTGCATGTCATATTTGTTAGTGCGAAATTCAGAAGAGGAGTTCTAACAAAGACGAAAATCGAATTCAGACATAAATAGGTGTATCGAGTCGGGAGACCTACAACTGTTTGTGGGGAGTCATTCAATTCATAGATCTTTTGGGAGTTAATAATAATTGTATCGAGTCGGGAGACCTATACTTGTTATTAATCTACTATTTATGCGAGAGAATAGACTAACTTAGGAATTGAACCCATAGAATTGCATGAATTGGTTTTTAAAACTTTACATGCATTTAATATTGAAGAAACATGTTGAGATTATGTGCCTAAGGTTGCTCCTATTGATGTTGAAAATACTTGTGGGTATCGCAAATTTATTTAATTTTTCCTTTTAATTTTTGATTTTTATTATTAAAACTTGATTTTTGATTGCTTCAATAAAATTGGAATGCGATGCTATTATAACCTAAGTGTTTCGAATATCAATCCTTGAGGAATACGACCTTGCTTGCCATTATTCTATAAACTACATTGTACACTTGCAGTTGTATGATCCAAATATTTTTGGCGAACAGGCGACTGGTTGGGCAACCGATCGCCATGTTGAAAAAATTTAAATTTGAAAGAGAAAAAGTGTGATTTGACACAGGTTGCTCTACAGGGGGACCGATCGCCCTTAACAACGACCTGTGTCTGAGAAGAAAATGTTTCAGAGATTTTCTTCAGATACCAGTCGCTAGGGGTGATCACGGTGCGGTTTTGCGGTATTTTTACAAAAATTCAAACCGAATTGCCTAATGTGGTTTTTGTAAAAAATAATTTCAAATCACGATTTTAACATGTAAAATCAAAGGTGCGGTTTTGGGCGGTGGCGGGCGATTGCGGGCAGTTTGGCGGTTTTTAATGAACATAAATATTATAAGATTGAAAAAATTATAATGACTTTTTAAGTTGATTTGGAGTTTAGTTGCGATTATAACATTAAGTTGTCTAACATATATCACAATAACTAAAAAGAAACATATAACTAAGAGAATATGGAATTCAAGTACTAGAGAGAATAAAGAAAGATGGTGGCATGACTATTCATTAGTTGTGTAATAAAACTTGTTCTGGTAAAATACTTAGACTACACAAAATAGGAGAATTTCTATTGAGTCAATTCTGTTCACATTTCATCAATCATCAAATATATTATAGTAATGTCCCAACAAATTATCATAAAAAAAACATGTTGAGTCGTTGACTTAACAAGACGATTAACTACTAATATAACTCAACAAAAGATCACATTTCTCATTTATAAGGAAACATTATTTGTTTTTACATTTGCCAGATTTCATATTTTTCGTTAAGATATTTACTTTCTATTTCTATTTGACAAGTAATTTATTATTCACCAATCTAGTTTTTAATGTATATGTATAGATTGTCTAATTATTCAACTATATGGATATGAGAAATATTATATTTTACCCCTAAATATGTATAAGGGCGGTGCGGTTTTGGCAGTGCGGTTTTATTCCAAAACCATAACCAAACCAACAAGACGGTGCGGTTTTCATCCAATATTAAAAATTGCGGTTATAATCGGAAAATCACAATAAACGATGCGGTGCGGGCGGTTCGGGCAATTTTTGAAAATTTATGATCACCCCTACCGGTCACCTTGAGAGAGGGTTTTTCAGACAAGAAAAACATTCGAACTTACCACTGGTTGCTGTCAATAATCTGAGTTTGACAGCATCCGAATTTATCGTTTTGGTTGAAATAGAAATATTAAAGTGAAATCATTAAAATCAAATTAATTTTATTCTAACAAACTCCCCATTTCTTATGATTTCAACCCAAAATGATTTTGATAGGGTTTTAGACAAAAATATGTAATAAGTTTTGCAAAAACTCTCCCTATCAATATAAACTACCCCTATCAGAATAGACAAGCGTTTGCAGCAACAAGAATTATCTTTTTATCAAGTTTTCGTTTTTGGTCATTTAAATAAAACAAGAATATAAAGCTATTTATAATTTAAAATCACTATCGAAAAGACACTTGAATAATGATAATCGTCATATCTAAAAAATGTCATAACCCAAATAAACTCAATAAGTTTTTCTTTCTTTTCAAAATTATCAAAAAAGGCAATGCTTGAGCACAATAAGCTCTTTTTTAAAATCACTTTTATCAAGAACAATAAGTATTACATTTCAATAAAAAAAACTTATCAATTATAGCATGCCAAAAGATAAGTATCTATAAGAGCTTTTGCCAAAGTGCTTTTATAAATAAGCACTTTTTACCAATAAGCACTCTTTATCAATAAATGCTTTTTACCAAGAGCACGAAATAGCCAAATAAGCACTTTTGCTTATTATACAACGAGTTCACATAGCTAGCAATGTTTCTAGCCCTTCCCCACTTGAAATCATCAAAAATTCGTTAGCCATCACAAAAATAGAGAACCAAAGTAAATACACAACAATATATACTGAAAGTCATAACATGAGTTTGAAGTTAAGAGACAAATATGTGATAAATAAGAGTACATAATGAAAATGGGGAGGGGCCGAAACATCTAGTCCTCATCGGAAGATAAATGAGCTGTAGGTAGAAGATCTTTGATGAATTTCTTGAGCTTGCTCATTTTTCCTTTCATTTTTGTATTTTCCCTCTTAACTTCTTCAATTTCCTTCCTCAAGGAAACAATGTCCCAATGAGTAACCATCTCAAATTGGTCCATTCGTACATTCAAAGATGGATCACTGTGATTGCTATCATTTCCCTCTTCTTTTTCTTCATTACCATCACCATCCTCATCTTCACTCTCATTCTCACCTCCCCTCTCACCGGCATCATCTCCTCCACCCATCAAGTCTTCTATTTCTAAAAAGGGTGTTTGGCTAAGCTTATTTAAAAGATCTTATAAGCTCCTACATCTTATAAGTTATTTTTAGAGCTTATAAGATGTTAGATCTTATTTTAAGAATAAGTTGTTGAAATATTTGTATATAATAAGATAGTGTAGCTTTTAAGATGTTAGTAATGACAATTTTGTAATTAATATAGTTAAAATTAAAGGAAGATGTTGAAATAAGATCATATTTTGTAAAAACGTTGGGGTTCTCCTACTTTTTTAAAATCAGCTTATAAGCTCCTGACATCTTATTTTGGGAGCTTATAAGATATTTTTTAAACAAATAACCAAATAAATTTAAACAACTTATAAACACTACAACATCTTATAAGATATTTTGAAGAGCTTATAAGTGATACGTGTAAAATATACGTGCATTTAGGGGCTTATTTTGATACATACTCGATGCATTTGCATGTATATTTACTATATTTTAGTTGGTTTTTTTTGTTGGGCATGATACTGTGTATTCTTGTATTTTTTGCAGGAAACATAGCTAAAATGGAAAGATATTAGTAGGACGGCCCTGAAAAGAATGCCGAATGCTTGTTCAGTGCAAAAACAAAGAAGAAAATAGAATACGCGGTCGGACCATGTGATTTCACACAACCGTCTATTTTGTATGGCGGCTGATTTTGTTTCCTTATTCCATCGAGACTACCAGTAATCTCTCAAAGCATCTAGAAAAGGAAGACCAAGCCCTGGATGAAGATATACAACATCATATATGAAAATACACTAGGGAAAACACAAATCTACATATTTTTGAGGGAGAAACACTAATCAACAAAGAACACCACAAGGCATTTCGCATCTACGAAAGCACAAGGGCTTGAGAATTAGAAGAAAGATCCATCCTAACAAGAAGTGTTCTATCCTCTTAGTTTAGACCTCTTGTCTGTACTTTATTCGATGTCAAACTATTTGATTTCAAGTTTGTCAATGATCTTCTTGTCAAATATGTCGGGCTAAATATTTCTGATTCTAGGGCATAATCATAACTGTGGATTCATGTTAATTTTAAATTGATTGTTTTTTTTAATTGGCTTGTGTTCTATTCATGAATTCGAGTGCTTGTTTCGTGTAGATTATCTGATCAATAATTTACATGTCATATTTGCTAGTTCATAATTCAGGAGATGAGTTCTAACTTACGAAAAATGAGTTCATAACATAAATGGGTATATAGTCGGGAGGCTTATAACTGTTTGTGGGGAGTACTTCAATTTAAAGATCTTTTGGAGTTGGTATTAATTGTTGAGTAGGGACGCTAGCAATTGGTATTAATCAACTATTTTTTTTGCTTCGGGAGGGAAAATAAACTAATATAGGAATTGAACCCATAAATACACAGAAACTGATTTTGATGAAATATTAATTGGAATTAATATTGAAGAAGAATGTTGAGATTATGTGTCTAGGGTTGCTTTCGTATTTGTTGAAAACTTGTGGAGTTTGGGTCTTTAAAAATTTAGATATTTTATTTGTTAACTTAGATTTAGTTTAGATAAACAATTTCTGATCTCGACTACTTCAATAAAATTGAAATACAATATCAACTGTACTCTAAATGTTTTGTATTCAATCCTTGAGGAATACGACTTGCTTGCTGTTATCTGCTAGCTACACTGTACACTTGCAATTTAGTGAAAATATTTTCACGATCAAGTTTTTGGTGCCGTTGCTGAGGGTTGAAATATTCTACATAGATATAGTAATGTAGTTCAATCTTAATTGAAGCAATATTTTACTCTTTTATTCTTTAATTTGTTATTTTGTTTTTTTGGATTTTAACATTGTTTTTGTTGAGTGCAGGTAGTGATGATCACACGCCCCAGATCTATCCAACCGATACCCATTGACTTAGAGATCGAAAAGACAACAAAACAGTTAAGGAATAGATCAAAAGCGGTGGCGGATGGGAATGATAGGGACGGTCTGAACAATCGAAATAATGAGGAGCACCCACCGGTGGTGAATAGGCAGAATCAGCTAGAGGAGAGGCCCGTGAGAAGGGCAATTAGGGATTACTTCCATCCCGAAGTTAATCAAAGGTATAGGGGTGTGGTCCATCTTCCGATTAACGCAAACAATTTCGAACTAAAGCCTGCGTTGATCCAGATGGTATCGCAAAACTAGTTTGGGGGGAGAGCCGTTGAGAATCCAAACGTGCATATGGCGGAATTTTTAGAAATTTATGACACAATAAAGATGAATGGTGTTTCTGAAGATATCATTCGATGTCGTCTTTTCGCATTCTTTTTACGCGATAAGGCTAAGGGATGGTTATCTTCTTCGATACTGCCCGCAGCAGATTGGTTGAACTAAGTTAACATTTTTTGGCTAATATTTTCCCCGAGTAAGATGCTGCAACTCAAAAATGAAATCATTCAGTTTAGGCAACAAGATGCAGAGCCACTATATGAAGCATCAGACAGGTTTAGAGAACAGTTGAGAAAGTGCCCTCAACACGGATATCCCGACCACCAACATGTACAATATATTTATAATGATTTGAGTGGCAACACGAGAAATATTATAGATGATGCATCTGAGAGTGCACTACTAGGGAAATATCCGAATGAGGAACTAGAATTACTTCAAGAGATGGCAAATAACAGTTACCAGTGGCCATCCGAGAGATCTAATGCCAGATGTGTGGCAGAGGTCCAGGATGAGGATAAAGTTGCCATGCTCATAGATAGGGGTGGCAAAACGTGCGGGCCGTGCCGTTATCGGGCCAGCCCGATAAGAACCCGACCCAATAAACACTAACCCGAACACGGCCCAATAAGCTTAACGGGCTAAAAATGCTAGCCCAAACACAACACAATAAAAATCCGATAACCTGAGCACGACCCACTAAGCTCGATAAACAACTATATCTAATGTATATTTATTTATTAATTATTACTGTTTTGTTGATCTATTTGACCCTTTTAGACTAGTTGGTCTGTTAACCAACCAACTAATATAAATAATACATTACGTTCTACAAATCAAGAACATAATTGATGCATATAGTTCTTTAAAATACAAGTTATAAGATAAAATGATAATCCATTAATATAGAAAGTTCAAAAAACATCACATATCAATTTCTAAATGCTTTCAAAATTGTGTTCTTCATTCTTCTCGACTTCAAGAATTTAAGCCCATTCTAAGATCAATCCAATTATCCAGCAACCTCTTTGATTAATAACATAAAGTTAGTTAATATAAATAACACTTAAACAGTGATCATAATTTGTAAATACCTTGGATGATGTGATTTCCATGTTAGAACATTGGGGTGAAGCATCATTACTATCCGTTTGCATGATATCTTCTGTTAGTTCATCAATCTTCAATTGTTGCTCTGCATGTACTAATTAAAATTATCAATAAGAACTGAAAAATTCATTATAACAAAGACTAATATTAATAATTGAAATTTGCATGAACTAAAAGATTACATAGTAAATTTACCTTGATCTCCATATAACCAATCTCTTGTACATATTATTGCCTCAAATGTGTTTGATTTAAGTGCATTACGATATTGGTCTAGCACTCGTCCACCAACACTAAATGCTGCTTCAGATGCAACAGATGAAATAGGAATGCATAAAATGTCTTGAGAATGGATGCTACTTCAGGCCATCGATATTGATTTGATTTCCAATAAGTAAGAATATCTAGAGTTTTTTCATAATCCAATCTTGGTTCCTCCAAATATAGCTCCAATGGTGATTTTTGAACATTGAAACAACCATCATTATTGAAGGTTTTAAATTTCTACAAAGAAAAAAAGGAGACAAAAATAATAGAAAATAATGTAAAATATATTGAATAAATTTAGGACAACATATACAAAAAAAAAAAAAGAAATAGAACAATTACCATCAACTTCTTCTTCATTTCATCCCGTAGCATGTTGTTAGAAAGTTCCAAGTTGGCATCATTATTTGTTGGATCACTAAACTCACTTGTTTGACTTTTCTCAACTTTCTTTGAATATTCAACAAACAACCTAAATAATGTTTCTTTAACTCTGAGAAATGCAGGACAACCAAGATACCCATAAATGTCTTCATATGCGAAATTCACAAAATCAAGTTTTATACCGAGGATCAACAACCACTGCCAATGCCAAAACCAAACTAAACTCTGACCAATATTTTTCAAATTTTGCAAGCATCTTTGTGGCCATATTTTTAACGTACACATAATCACTTTCGACATTCCACCTCAAATACTCATAGCATGTACTAACACATGGAAAATACAAATTGGCAGTTGGATACTTTGTCCCGAAAAAAAATAGTGGATATGTTATAAAACAAAGCCAAGAAATTGCATATCTTCTCCACCTTCTGCCACTCAAAAGCATCAGGACAATGTTTATAGTTGGAATCAAGTAATGCTAGATGACAAAATGCATGACGATAGAAAAAAGCACTTTCAAGCATAAGGTAAGTAGAATTCCATCTAGTTACCACATCTTGACGCAAACCTTTCTTACTCTCCAACTCAAATGATTCACAACTTCTAAAAAGTTCTGTTTCCTTGATGGTGATCCTCTTACATACTTGATGCTTTCACTAATTTTATGCACACATGGATCAATCTCTCTTAACCCATCTTAAACCACTAAATTAACAATATGTGCACAACAACGCACATGGAAAAGTTTCCCATTTGCAACAAGTGATCCTTTAAATTGACTAATCAATAAATCAGCCGACACATCATTAGGAGAAGCATTATCCAAAGTCAGTGAGAAAATTCGATTGTCAATTCCCCATTCACGTAATAATGAAACGATCTTACCACATAAAGCTATTCCACTATGTGGAGGAGGCAAAAAACAAAAGTTGAGCACCCTCTTTTCCAAGTTCCAATTATTTTCAATAAAATGAGCTGTCAGGCATAAATAACCATCCATAGTAATGCTACTCCAACAACCGGATGCCAAAGAAATCCTAGCATTCGTTGACTCTAACAAAGATTTCAACCTTACTTTCTCTCTTGCATACATGTTAAGAATGTCCGCTTTAATTGTATTTCTAGATACACAATGAACATCTGAACTAAAATACTCAAAACATGCTCTAATACCATCATATTCTATAAACTGAAATGGTAAATCATGCATCACAACTGCAGAAGCTACTAACTCACGAAAGTGCTCAGCACTAAATTTGTAATTTTTCAACAACAGTTTTTCCTTATCTTCACCAATAATTAGTTGACTTATATCACACATACTTTTTCTTGGACAACTCTTTATGTGACGATTTAATGTACCAGTTTCATTCTTACTTTCAACATTATAAACATTTGAACAATACTTACATTTTGCCTTTTAAATTTTAGTATCATCAAGTGGCAGTTTTTCAAAGAAATCCCAAACCATAGATCTAAGTTTTCTTGTGCGCTTTTTTGGATTTTCAGTACTCTCGCTTGTGTGAACGTGTCTTCTTCTACCTCAACCACACCATCAACATCGTCACTTGAGATATTCATATTTTTCATGTTTGATGAGCCAATTTCATCCATAACAAAAGCAACCATCTACAAAGGAGAACAAAATAAACATAAAATAAACATTACAGAAAAAACAAATATTAAAAAAGATTATCACACTTTTCTGAAGTTGTAATAAGATTTCACATAATAACATAAAACTAGAAAATATAATTTAAAAGATAACTGATGAAAGAAAATGACATAATGATACATACACAAAAATGCACAATATAGGAAAAAGATAGAACATGGTAGACTAACAGACAAAGTTACAAACAAAAACCAAGGTTAGAGTTAGCAAATAACGATTCTTAGACAATAATTTGGAAAATGGCCTTCAGTTCCATTTCTTTAATTCACTTCTGCAGATTAGAGAATCAAGGTAAAAGACTTGCTTTTCTTTATTTAATTTGGGAATTGGGACCTAGGGGTATAGAGTGGCGGGAAAGATGATTGATGGTGAGATATAGAAAAATAATTGTACTCCTTTTTTGACTTAATCACTTATGATTAGAAAAAAAAAAAAAAAAAAAAAATATTTTTTTAACTTATCGGGTACAATGGGCTTATCGGGTTAGCCCGATTTTGACCTAATTTCTTATTGTTCTTATCGGGCCAGCCCGATAATGACTCAAACCTAATAACACACAACCCAAATCCGCTAATTTCGTGCCGTGTTCGTATCGTGCTATTGTGTCGTGCCTCAAATTGCCTTCCCTACTCACATAGCAAAGTGTCCGTGCTAAATATGAAATGAAATGGGATGCAGCAACCGATCCGAGAGATCATGCAGTTGTTGAGAAAGAAGCAAACTTTGTGGGTCAAAGAAATTTCAACACCAATTATCAAAACAATCAGACACCCACACACTATCATCCGGGGTTGCGAAACCACTAAAACTTTCCTTATGCGAATAACATAAATATTTTGCAGCCACCTCTGGGTTCTAATATGGGGAATCAAGGGCGTGCGAACTCAAGTGAAAGAAAACATCTGTAGAAGAGATGTTTTCCTCGTTTATCAGAGAAATCAGACTAGACTGAACAAAAATGAAGCAAAGATAGATAGGATTGAGGAACAAGTTACTCAACTGAACACAAACGTAAATGCAAGACTGAAGTCTTTGGAGACACAAATAGCCCAAATCGCTACAACACTAGGAGACCAGCATCAGAAAGGCGAATTC
Source organism: Rehmannia glutinosa (assembly GCA_016081115.2). Classification (NCBI taxonomy): domain Eukaryota; kingdom Viridiplantae; phylum Streptophyta; class Magnoliopsida; order Lamiales; family Orobanchaceae; genus Rehmannia; species Rehmannia glutinosa. The sequence continues at coordinate 392,560 of JABTTQ020000665.1, read as the reverse complement.
CCAAGCGAAACAAAACTTAATCCACAAGACAATGCAATGCCATTAGTCTGATGAGTGGTACAAAATACGAGGGCCCAAAGATAGCAAATGATACAGTTCAGCGCAGTAGGAATAAAGTTTGACGTCTGGCTGAAGACGTAAAACTTAGCGCTTTTTGGGAGGCAACCCAAATTTTTAATTGCCTTTGTTCAATTTGATTTTGATTTTTTTACTAACTTAATTTTTAGTGTTATTTGTTTTTGTGAGTTGTTGTGTAGGAGGCGTTACGAGAAACTTTGGGTTTTATCGACAAAAATGAAAAATTAAAACATAATACACAAGCGTGTGAATAGAAATACAAAGACATAATAATGGTCTGGCCGTATATTTTCACACGGTCGCGTATTTGGTCACAATAAGAGACAGAGATGCAAACCAGATACACGGTCCAACCGAGTAATTTTACACGGACCGTGTATTTGGTCCAGTCGAAAATTGTTCCCTTTTTTAAACTCAACACTTCAAATTTATCCCACTTTTTCTCTCCCAAACCCTAAGTGCCGAAAATTTCCCTACAAATACCCCATTCCATCTTCAAAATTCTTCAAATTCTTCTTCAAATCTTCAAGCTAGGGCTCATATACTTTCCTCTTTCAAGAAACCCACCAGAAATTTCTTCCAATTTCTCAACTTTCTCTTGTTCTTCTTAAAGTTTGGGAGAATTTAATCTCAAATTTTTAGATTTCTCAAAAGCTTCAAACTCACATCAATGGCTTCAAGAGGAGGAGAATGTGGAGTTAGGAGAAACACAAGGAGAAAGAGGGAGCCAACTCCGGAACCCGAACTCGTATATGAGATGAACCAACTGAAGTACTCCAATATCATCCTCCCGGATGAGATGCACCGAGCTCGGTGTGAGAATCTCTACATCCGAAGTTCGATTTCGACAATGTATCCCGATGAACCTACTCTTATAAATTTGGGTTTATTGAATGATTTTCACGCCTTATGTGAGCGAATTGATTGGGATGTTATGTTAAACGGGAAATGGACTACGTATGTGATATTTACAGTTGAATTTTTAAGTAGTTTTGAATTGATAATCCGAAAAAGAAATTAGATGGGGATTAGATATAGATTAGCGAATGAGCCGAGAGAGCTTTTGATTGATAATTTAAATGCTATTTATCAAACTCCGGCTTATGGGGTAGAGTGGAGCATGAGGATTTTGATATGCTTGTTTTTTGGAAGGAAATAATGGGGCGGAGAATTTATACACCGGGTACCTCTAAGGCGTCTAGTATTAGGAACCCCATTTTTCGTTATGTGCAATGCACATTAGCAGAAATGGTGTTTTATAGGGAGGATAGAAATGGGGTTATTCATGTTGATGAACTGTTTATTTTATGTTGTATGGCCTCGGGAACTAAGGTGGTGCCCAATGCCGAGGCATTCGTCGCTAGACAGTTTGATGGGGTGAAAAATCAAGATAAAGGGTGGATATGTATTGGAGGGTTAACTACACCTATTGCCGAACATTTTAATGTGAGTTTTAATGGGTATGCACGTGCAGATGGTCGGAAAAAGATTGACATGACCGTCTTGACTGCGATGAGGATGATTATATATGATGGACGTGATTATTGGTTACTTCATGTTGATAAGACCAAAATTAAACTCCCAAATACGCATGCTACCTCAGTTCGGGATATGTGTAATTGGTTGATGAGGGGAGAGAACTCGATTGCTGCTCAAGTTGAGCAAGATGAGCCTCGGGCTGAGATGGATAAGCCGAAATCTTCTAAGCAAGGAGGTAGGCGACATGAGGACATAAGTGATAGGATTGAAAGATTGGAGGTCCACATGGCCTCGGTGATGGATGACACATATCAGTTGTCAGCTACGGCGAGTGAGTATCACACCGAGTACTTGCAATATTTTGATACCATTACCCAGCAGCAGCAACAGATGTACGAGATGATGTCTCGTATGGACCAGTGGCATATCCAGCAAGGCTACTATCCTCCACCTCATCCACCACAATGAGCTATATAAGTACTTATCACACATTCCTCTTTCTTTTGATAATTTCCTCATATGTTCGGGATGAAATATGATTTAAGTTTGGTGGGATTGTCAAGAATGCGTGATTTTGTGTTGTTGCGTGTTTGCATTGCATTTAGGTTGCATGTGGAGCATTTAAAATTTGCATAAAAATTAAAAACAAAATTAATGATTTTTTATTTTATTGTGTTAACACGTTTATTGCTTTAGCACGTTTATTGATTTTATGTGAGATAGGATTAGAAGTTCGAATTAGTAAAATACAGTTTTTGTATGATTCTACTAAACTTGGTTTCATGAGAAAAAGTACTTGGTGAATATGTGATGAATTTTTGAGAATATATCTTTTGCATATTTGGTTGATTGAGAAAATTGAGTATTTGAACATGATGCGAAAAATAAGTCTGTGAGCTTTTGTTCCTTAAACTGCTTTTATATTGAGCAGTCTTATATTTTTTTTGAGTGTGTCATTCATGATTGTTAGAACTCTAGAACTTGTATTGGTATCTTTATTGAAACCACATGTGTGTGCAATTTTTGAAGACGATTTAAGGCCATTTTTGTTTAAGCCCACTTAGACTAAAAGGCCTACATGTGAACTTATGATTCCATAGTTAGCCACTTTGAGCCTAAACTTTTATCGTTAGCCACATTTTGAGCTTTGAACTTAAAATATTTTTATCCCTAAAACTTGAGCTTATAGAGATGTTTATTTTGAGGGAGATGTGGTTAAATATTGAGAATGAATGTTGGCAAGAATAAGGGATGAACAGTGAATATGTGAAAGAATAATGATGAAACTCGAAAAAGAAACCAAAATTTTGAATGAAAAATGAACAAGAAAACCGAGCAAAAGAGAAAAGAAAAGAAAAAAATTCAGAATATTTTGAAAAATTGAGAGCTTAAGGCAAAAGAAAGAAGGCAATGGGCTATGAATGAAAAAGAAGAAAAATGGTAGAAGAAGAGTTGAAGAAGAAAATAATTTGAAAGAATGATTCTTGAGATAAAATTGGGATGGTGAGTTGAAAGTCTGTGTGCGTTAAATTCTGTTTGTTCAAGTCAAGTCACTTAATCTATATTATTCCTACCCTAACCAAATAGCCTACATTTCAACCAAAGAAAAAGTCCTTTTTGATTCTTAGATTGTGCACACTTGAGTGATAGATGTTGTTGGGAAATTTATTGTTTAGATTTTGATGAATGCCATGTAAAACTTAGACTAGAAAGTTGGCACCCCACTTTTCTTGTAATTCTTATTGTAATTCTGAGTCAAGTCAACTATGCCTGGAAGAACAAGAAGTCAACTGAAGATGTGAAGAGAAGACTCCACTGAGGAACAACTGAGTATTGTCAAGAAAGCAGACTAAGGACTCGACTGAAGGAGTATCATTTGTGAGACAGTTGTAAGAAGAGTCAGTTAAGTCAACCCAAGAAGCCAAGTCAAGTTGAAGTGACAGATGAGTCTTTCAATCATTAGGAGCAGACTCAAGCCACCTGGGAAAAGCAAAACGCAAAGAGGAGTTAATCGAAAAATCCGTTGCACAAAAGTCAAGAACATTACTTAAATAAGTAATATTTCCATACTGCCATGTCTTAAAGTGCTCAGTCCCAGAAGCGTGCAAAAGGAATAAACCAATGGGAAGCACTGCACCTCGTGTCAGAACCTAAAAAACTGGACATTCATTTAATACGAGGAAAGGTCTACATCTCAAGATTGAAGACCAAGAAAAGACAAGCCAAAGAACACAAGTGACTTTTGAAAATCAGCCTATCTCTTCAACGGGCGGATTTTTGAAAGTTCACTATAAAAGGCTGAGGAATCACTTTGAGAAAAGGTTACCTTGCATACCTGAGATAACAAGCATTATTCATACTGTAACCTGCAAAATATTCTCAGGTTATTCAAGCAAAATCCTCAAGCCTAAATCTCGAAGGAAATCGATCCAACACTAAGCTATGAAGGAAAGACAACTTCAAACTGTTGAAGAGGAAACTTTTGAAGAAGCAAAAGGGGTCTACTTTCCAAGGAGGATTGTAGGAAGGTTCAAGGTCGAACCAATCTCAAGTTATTGGAGGGCTTCGTGATCAAATCCAAGAAGCTTGAGAAAGTGAGCTATAGTAGCAAGGCAGCCACCCTGTGAAGTAGCTGAGTCGGACGAGAAGCCAGCTGAGTGATCAAGGCATCTCCAGAATGAGTCCCAAAGGAGCAAGTCAGCTGTGTGACCAAGACTTGTATCTGGACTGATAACCACTTTGTAAATCGATCATTACCTAGTGGATTCCTCCAGGAGTTGGAGAAGAGAGGAGTAGAAGAATTACCCCATCTTCGAACCTCTATAAAAATTATTGTGTCATTTACATTTCAGCATTTTATTTCTCCATACTCATTTCATATCTGCTGATAATTTGCTATCCAACTGATAATTAACAAAGTGCTAAAACCAAGTGTTAAAACAAATTTAAATCAAATTCAAGGGTGTTAAGTCTTCCGCTGAAAATCTTATCACAGCTAAGTTAAGGTTTAGTCTAAACAACTGAGTTATTCTATCATGGGAATTAGTGCAGAGGCCAACCCATCAAAATGTTATTGGCATAAAATGGGTTTTTAGAAACAAGATGAATGAAGAATGATCTGTTGTAAAAAACAAAGCAAGATTGGTAGCCAAAGGGTATTGCCAAGAAGAGAGTATAGATTTTGATGAAACGTTTGCTCCTGTTGCAAGATTGGAAGCAATAAGGATGTTTCTTGCTTATGCTGCACATAAGAACTTCACTATGTATCAAATGGAAGTGAAGAATGCATTTCTGAGTGGACTGTTAGAGGAAGAAGTCTATGGTGAACAACCTCCAAGTTTTGAGCAGAAAACTATTGGAAATAAGGTATATAAGCTCAAGGAAGCATTATATGGATTGAAACAAGCACCAAGAGCATGGTATGACACATTTTCTCAATTTATAACTGACAATGGATTCACCAAAGGCAAAGTTGATAGAACCCTCTTCTGAATTCAAGATGGAGAGAGTATACTGCTTGTTCAAATATATGTGGATGACATCATTTTTGGATCCACAAATAAAGAGTTGTGTGACAAGTTCTCAAACCTCGTGCAAGGTGAATTTGAGATGAGCATGATGGGAGAGCTGACTTTCTTCCTAGGACTTCAAGTCAAGCAAGTGAAGGTTGGAACATTCATAAGTCAGACAAAATATTCCAGAGATTTGATGAAGAAATTTGATATGGAAGAAAAGTCTTCTGTGAAATTCCAATGAACATATCAGTCAAGATGGGCATGAATGTAGATGGCAAAGATGTAGATCAAACAAGATATAGAGCACTCATTGGATCATTGCTCTATTTAACAGCAAGCATGCCAGATATCACCTTTGCAGTAGGTGAATGTGCAAGATTTAAATTTGCACCAAAGGAGAGCCACATGACTGCAGCTAAGAGAATCCTAAGATATTTGAAGGGATGCCAGGAAGTTGGCTTATGGTATGCAAAGGAAGGTGGATTCAAGCTTATTGGTTACTCAGACTCAGACTATGCTGGATGTAGAGTTGACAGGAAGAGTAACTCAGGTATATGTCAAATGCTTGGAAATAGATTGGTTTATTGGTTTAGTAAGAAACAAAATTCAATAGCCACATCCGCAGCTGAAGCAGAGTACATAGTTGCGGGCAGTTGTTGTGCCCAAGTCTTATAGATGAGACAACAGCTGAGAGCTTATGATATTGAAGAAAAAGAGATTCCAATTATGTGTGATAACACTAGTGCTATTGCAATCACTCAGAATCTTGTGTTGCATTCAAGAACAAAACACCCTGATGTCAGATATCATTTCATAAGAGATCATGTTGAAAAGAAAGACATCACCTTGGAATACATCTCAACTGATAAACAATTAGCTGATATATTCACAAAGCCTCTATGTGAGTCAAGATTTGAAGAGCTCAAGAATGATTTAGGGTTGATTGAGCTGAGTTGAAACTTGGAAGACTCAATCAGCAGAGAAAGAAGATGAGAAAATCAAAGCAGAGCAAGTTTCACACTTCAAGCAAGTGAAATAGCCTTATCGGGAAGTCAGCTGTATCGAGTTAGCTGACAGCTGAGTTACATCATGTGAAGAGAGAAGCATAGTTAAGTCACTTTGGACATAAGATGAATCATTTATGAGCTAAGTGAGAAAAACGCAATCGTTTTAAATGAGCGAGAATGTTTTTAAGGATGACATCAGCGTAATAATGACTGTCACAGTAAAAGCTGCACAGTAAGCCATATGAATGGATATAAATGCTGATGCATTAAATGCGAGGAATTAAATTCGGTTCGACGTTTTAATCTTAGATGTTGATTTTGATCAAAAATTTCAAAATCCTAAATGTGTCCTTTCACATCCGTTATATACGGAAGTTTGCATTTCTCTCACCTTACGCGAACTGCTCATCTTCAAAGCAAAGCAAAAATTCTCTCTGAAACCCTAAGGTCTCTCAAAGCAAGTTCTTCACTTTTCGTTCGGTCAAAATCTCTCAAAATGGCTTCAAAGTACGATTTTGCGAAACTCTCGAAGCAAATCCACACTGGCACTACAGGAAATCACACATTTTATGACGAATTTCTTTACCACGCATAAATTTTTGTCATAATTTGTTAACTAATAGTGACGAGTTTTATTTTTGTCAATGAAAATTACTTTTTGATGACAACATTTATGTGCGTCACTATTGATCTTATATTTCGTCACTGTTGTTATTATTCCATGACGATTAACCGAAATCCGTCATAGTAATTTTAGACGGCGAATTTGCAAAAAAAAATTAGGAGGAAATCTTTCAATGACAAATAGATTATAATCCGTGACGCCATTTGGTGTCATAAAATATTTTCTTTCATGACAATATCATATTTCGTCATTTATTTCTTCAAAAAAGTAGTGACGCCATTATTTCGTCACGAAAAAATATATTTAGTGACAATGAATGTGCATTTGTCGCCATTTGATATTGTGGCAAAATATTTTGTCAAATATTTGTCATAATTTGTCAATTAACAGTGATGAAAATATTTTATTTCATGACAATATCACATTTTGTCATTTATTTCTTCAAAAAAGTAGTGACGCCATTATTTCGTCATGGAAACACATATTTAGTGACAATGAATGTGCATTGTCACCATTTTATATTGTGAAAAAATATTTTTTTACTTTATATTTGGAGATTGCTTTAGTTTCCTCTCCCTTTTTACTTGGTTATTATCACTGTTCTAATAAGTACTAGAGACGCTAGTCGGGCGGCGAGGCCTAGCTCTGACGAGCCTCGGCGGGGTTAGGTGAGGCTTAATCGAAAGAATCTTTAAATACCCGATTTCACCAAACAATCTTTTTATAAAGGGACGAGCTTGTGTTTCAAAAAGCTTCATTTATCATTAGAGCCGATCAAAACGGGCTTGCGGGGGGGTGGCCCATAGCCCACCAAGGTGGCGGGCCAAAAAACCTTAACCCAACCCAAACCGCGCCTTGGGCCACGGGCTAAGCGGGTGGCCCGCCATAAATTCAAATTTTCATTTTTTTCTTTCAAAATTGACATTTTTATATTTCTTTTACATTTATTTTTCTCAAATATTTTAACATTAAATCAAATACTTGATATTAAATTTATATGTTTAATGCACATATCAAATATATTTAACGAACGGAGAAAAAAACTAAAAGCTCATCGTGATGGAAAATTATAATTTGAAAGACCACATTGTTGTGTTGAAACATTTGTTTGATGGTATTTACTGATGGACCTAACCCTCCAGGCTCCAAGATGTAATTATAGAATAATGGCCCTAAAGCTTATCTACATAAATAACCAACAATAGCTTGAGAATATATTAATGACAAATCCAAAGTTAAAAACTTAAAGCATGGCTAAGGGATTTTAGAATCTCCACAATTCCATGAGTACACGTTCTAGTGTGCCATTAACAATTGATTGGTCGTGTTTCTCTTAACTACATAATATTCTAATTTTTTTTATATAAGAAAAACGGGCTGGCCCGTTTAGGCCCGTCTCCTGGCGGGCCACTAAACTCTCAACCCACCCCCTTACCTTCGACAGGGCGGGGCGCGGCCAGCCCGAAGCGGGCCGACCTATTTTGACACTCTATTTATCATAATATTTGGCTTGCCACGATCTACACTCTCTTACAATGTTCAATCTTTGAGTTAAAATAAGCATAAGCATTCTAGGACACAAACACATGGGACTTCAACATCGAGATCAACACCAATTGAAAACAATAAATGGATAAGTAATCAACAAAGCAATAAATACATCTAATGCACAACCATAACATTACCCGAAAAACATAATAGTATTCACAAAAATATCAAATTCACGTCAAATTGAAATTTAAAGTACTCATATTACAATAATATCAATTCTTACTTTTACATCATAGTTAAATATCTAATAGTATCTAATCGAAGTGTCATCAAGTCTAGACGGTGGATGTGTAGGAGGTAGTCAGCGGTCCCGGTCGATGCATGTCCGCTAGCATCTGCTCAAAGAATAAAACAATTAACATTAACATGTTATTTATTTGCAGTTTACATGAACAATAAGGAGATGCGAAATCACCAAAAATAAAAGAAAACAAAATCATTGCAACAAAAACATTAAAAGATGATGCAGACATTCAATGAAGCTCTCTATGTATCCCATTAACCAACCAGCACATGCTGCAAAACTTTCACAAAAGATAATCAAACGACTCAGCAAAATAGGTAAAGGGTGCTTCAATTCAATTCAGTTTGAGAAATAACCTAATAAACATGTTACAGTAGTTTATTGACTTGATACAATACCACTGTGCATATGCATGAATAACTAAATAGGTAAAGGGTGCTTCAATTCAATTCAGTTTGAGATACAAAAAAACGCGGGTAACTGTACGTAGTAAGTGTAAGTAGAAGATGATGTGTCGTACCTGGAAAATTGACAAGAAATAAGTGAGCTGCTATGAATTCAATTCACTACTAACTGGAACTGGAAGCACTTCAACTCTGATAAGAAGGGATATATATTTATATAAACAGAAATTGCAACAAAGTAACAAATAAACAGGGAAAGGTAATAAAAATCAGAATGTGATTCAATTAGTTAATTTAAGAAACCCCCAAAGACCCAGTTCAATAAAGACTGAGAAAGGGACTATTGTTTTTAATTATTCCTTCTTTTATATTTGAATCATCCATTCACAAATTTATTGTGACAATATTATCACCACTCTCAACACCCCATATTCACATGAAATCCTTCAAGTCCCAAACTTGTGTTCACATTCCAATCACTAAGATACAAAGGCCAGAGCCAAGTACTTCATAATTATAGAAAAGGATATCATGTATACACCTGGGAAAAACATAAAAACTCCCAGCAAATTTTACATGCATCTTATTTCAGCTACACAGAATCACATTAATTAAACCCACATTGAGATGAAAACATTAATAAACACAAAGTCCTTAACAACAAAACAAATTTAAAAATAAAAATTCCCCGAAAATCATCCAAATGAACTAGCAGATAAGCAGAGGTGCACCATTCCAACCCAGTTATTAAAATAAAAATAATTCATAATAACACATATGCCTAGACAAAGTACACGATTAGTGCTTCAATTCACAAAAAAACAACATAGGAATTATTCTTAGATTTATACAGTACCATCTAAAAGATAGATATAGTGAAATTAGACGAAATTTCTGAAGTTAGAATTTCTAAGAAATAGATTCTAGTTTCACGTGCACTGCAGAATACACCAAATTTCCAGCATTTTGAATAGGTTAACGCCAAGTTTCCCAATTAAATATCATAATCACTCTCATTATCAGAATTGCTATTTTTTTGAGAATCTTCTTCACTACTAACATAGTCAACCAGAGTGTCATCTAACTCATCTAATACAACAAACAACACCAATGAGAATGAGAACATGCCACAAAACTCTGAAGTTCCACCAAGTCAAAGTCCGAACTTGATCACATTCGAGAACACACAAGAGTCGGCTCATGAAGCGAATGATATATCAGGTATACATCACATTTAATGTTTTGTTTCTTTCAAGTTTGTCCACTTTCAATATGAGTATACCTAATACAAAAATAAAAAAGAATTAATTTGAGTGTCACATTGTAGGCCATCAGAAACATGCATTGAATATATGAATTGCACTCGCACTTTGAACTTCAAAGTGCTTGGTCTGTTACATGAGCTACTTTTGTCTCTCATAATTCCATTGTCTATAGGTTATTGTAGGATATGAGCTTTGGCTTTGTTTAGGTTATGGTTAGTCCATACTCTCTGCAAGGACTTTATATTAGCACATTTTCGATCACGAGATCAAATGTGGGTGCTTGGATTTTCGATTTGTAGTTCAAATTCTCCCGACCTTGTTTTAGGTTGTGCATTATCTTTTCCTTATCCGAAAGGGCTGGGCATTATCTTTTCGATTGTGCAATTGAGGATTCATTTGAGACAATGAAATGGGAATAAAACATAACATACTAATTTGAATTTATTTATCATGGACCGATTATCTCGGTTTCAACACGTGTGGTGAGCATGACTTTGGATGTTAATATTCTGCGCTTTGGCGTTAAATCGAAAAATTCTTGGTGATCGATTTTCTATTTTCTATTAATAATTTTTGGATTTTACCACATATATTAATTTTTTTTGCCATTAAGTCAAAGTTTCTTGTGCATGCATTCGCATTTATTGCATTAATTTTACGCAATCTTTTCGTGTTATTTCAAATTGTATGTGTCATATATTTGGCTTGTTTTGCCTCGCTTATAATAATTAAGTAGCAACAGTATATTATTGAAATATAGAGAGACATTTATTCGTGGACTGATTGATTGTAAATTTGTAACGTGTAAAGTATATCATGCGTGTATAATTTGTCTGACTAAAATGCCAAGCAAAATTGAAGAGTTTTGTGATTTTGGTGGTAAACAAATTATTTTTTTCCCTTTCTCCGAGCTACTGTTTACTCTGCTTTTGTTTACTCTGTTTCATTTATTTTCACCAATTGAGAGATTTTACCCTATTTTTCATAAGAATTAATATTAAATTTAGATAAATCCATAGTACTTAAATTTGTTTTATTTTTTTATTGTATACATAGTGTAGATATGATCTACCTTTGTTGGTCCAAATTCCAAAATTGAAATCAATGTACTGTTTTGACACCTGATAATCCAAAATTTGTCTTATAAATTCTCTTTTGCATCATAGACTTCATTTTATACAAAGTTAAAGATAATCCAAAACACCGATATGGTTGTTCAACAAGTCCATATGTGCAATTTCTTTTCCTTCCGGAGGGAAAACTTTTACGAACCCACCCCGTGGATGAAATTTGGGGCCCGGAGGGACATGTAGCTTAAGAATCCAAAGGTTTTCTTTCATTGTTTTAAAGTACAAATTTCAATTTGATACTGATGAGTTAAACCGACTATGTCTCTTGAGAATTGACACTATCATATTGGTACATTTTGCATATTTTGTTCATATTCCATTAGAATTATGTTCTTATGTGTTATGCTTCTTGATCAACTTCTAACACCAAACAATGCCAACTTTATAACTAAAACAGATTATCATTTAATTGTGGAGATATTACATCAAGCAGATAATGTCAAAGAAATATAAATTTTTATTCTATCATCCTTTTTGATGTGCAGATGTGCCGGCTGTCTCAAAGAAAAGAGGACGTGGTCAAACAATGGGCAAAGCCATCATGAAGGCGTTTGTTGCTTCAGGTATAAAATGAAGGTAATGTTGACCCACCGCTTCTCGGAAGGCCAAAAACTCGGGAGGAGTCTTCAAAGCTTTCTAGTCAAATTGGTGTAGTAACTCGAGACATCCTTCCGGTGCCCAAGAAATGGAAAGAAGTGGATGAAGAAAAAGGTTTGGACTCTGGGTTTGATCATCTACAGGTACATATGAAATATTTTTAGTTTTTCTTTTATTATTTGTATAATCTAAAATAATCTTATATGTGTACACATTCCTCATTCTATATTGTAAAAACAGTTAATATCATTCACCGCAATCAATTGATGTGTCACTTGTAGATCCACATGGATGTTAATATTGATGATCCGGGAGTGCGAAAATGCATGATAGAGAGGCTGAAATCTAGTACACGACAAAAGCGCCACAAGCTTCATCAACATTTCAAGAAGTATGCAACATTGGAAGAGGCTAAAAATAATAAGCCATCTTGTATTTCTACTAAACAGAATTGGGAAGTCTTGTGCGAGTATTTCGCAACACCTGAATACAAGGTAATATCACCTAACTTAAATTAAACTTATGTTTAAATTTTATAACGTGTCTTAGTTTTTATTATATGTGTACCTTAACTTGCAATATCACCATTCTTATTTTACATAACCGAAGTGTAATCAATACTGGAAATCGGAAACAAGTACGAGCACCACATATTTCAGGCAGAACACCTTTTACTATTCTTCAATATGAAATCGTAAGTGTTTTAGGTAACCTTGAGTGAATAATGTTTCTTTAATTTTCTTTTTCTTTTTGGACTGTGATTTTTTTTCATTTTCTCATTTTTTTTATAGTCTCAGAAAGAGCTGAATGGAGAAGAATGTGATATGATTGAATTATATAAACGTACTCATTATAAAGAGAATGATGGTTGGTCAAGAGTTGAGGCTCAAGAGAATTGGGTAATCATTCACATACACATTTTATTGTATATTTTAGCTCGTGTCATGATATTAATTGTATATTCGTATGTCCAATATTCAAATAGGAGTTGATGATATCAAAGCGAGCCCAATATACGGAGGAAGGAATTGAGAAGAGTGTCGACGAAATAGTTCTTGAGGTCCTTGGCCATGGATCTGGTTATAGAAAGGGCCTTGGATATGGTCCAAAACCTCCAAGTAGACGCACCACATCGCATGACTCAAGTACTCAACAACTGCAAAATAAACTTCAAGAGACACAAGAGAAGTTACAAGAATCGGAATCTCAAGTGAGTGGGCTTAAGTCACGGTGGGTGATTTGAAAGACCCATTTCGATCGACAAGGTGCTTGTATTGAAAAGCTTATGGCATTCATGGTCATGCGAGTGGGAATACCCTTTAAGCCGATATAATTAATCTAAGTACTCTTTTGTTTTGGTTTGGATATTTAATGTTTTTTTTCTTGACATTGTTCAAGTAGTTTATTGTCCATTTGAAATATGGATATCTTATCATTTCTCTTATATTGATAAATAATCGTATTCTACTTAATCAAACATGATTGATTTTATTTTTATTTTATTTTTCATGCTTAACTGCATTTGAACTTGCACTTTGTAGTATTATTAATGTATTGATAGAATATTTTACAAATTAATATTTAAATAATTATATATGTACAATTAAAAAAAATATGCTAATTACATTGCCTATAATACTTATTTTCATGACAATTACGTTGTCATGTAAGAAAGCTACCAATTGGCGACAATGAAATATTTCGTAACTTAAACACTCATTTATTACAATAAACTTAGTTGTCACCAAAAAAATCTTTTCTTTGACGATGTACAGTTTGTCATTAAAAATACACTATAATGATGACTTGTATCGTCACAAATATTTTCTAAACTTGTCACTGTATAAATTTATTATGTGACGATACATTTTGTCACCACATATTAATTTTTATGACGGACGATTTCATCATGATTTCGGTGCAATTAGCGACGCTGATAAGCTTTGTCATATATAGCGATTGTTTCCATGACAAACAAAATCATCAAGTTACATATTCTTTTGGTGACAACACATATCTCGTCGTTGAATTGTAATTATTGGTGACACATTATTTTGTCATTATAAATATACATTAAGTGACACGCAATATTTAAATAACGTTAAATCACATCTTTCATGACAAGCTGTGTAATATATGATGAAATTATAAATACAATTGTGACACCAAAATTCGTCATTAGAATTTGATGAATTCGGCAATGCGATCATTTTCGTCACTAAAAGTTAATGCTATGATGACAAAAACATGCTTTTGTCATTAAAAAAAATATTTTTTTGTGACAAAGAAACAATATAAATGACAAAAAATTTATCGTTTATGTGACGATATAGGCGTCATAAAAAATGATATAAATCGTGACAATCGTTATTAGCGTGGCCAAAGGTTAATTTTGTAGTGACAAATTACAAAACGTCATGTATACCTTTTATGACGGGGCTACAATGACGATCTTTATGACGCTCAATTTTCGTCACCAAATACATTTAGTGACGAAAAAATAGGTTTATATGACAATATTTTTCGTCATGAAATGTGTGATTTCTTGTAGTGTGGTTCCTCAGTGGATTTCGATGGAATGGTAAATTAGGGTGTTGATGAGACCCTGGTTCTGAAGATAGCGGATATGTTGCAAAAGTCTGGTCTCAAAGCTTTTCTGACTATGGAGTATTCTCATACCTACCTTGAGGAGGTAGCTCAATTTTACGTTAACGCAGAAGTGCAGGACAACAAAATCAAATCTTCCGTCCACAGCAAGGTCATAAAACTCAGTGCAAAAGACCTTGCTGAGCACTGTTTGTTGCCCTCGGAGTGCATGAAGGAAATATACGAAGCTGATGTCGACTTGGCTGCTGCATTGAAGGAAGTGGCCAAACCCGAGTGTGCTGCTAAAGTGGTTTTCACAGCTGACAAGAAGTTATTGAAGGACGACTACACAAACTGATGGATGTCGTCTCGAAATGTGTCGACATGAAGTTTGGAAGCTTCAATCAGCTATCCAGGACAAAGCTGATCGTCATGGCTGGGATCATGCAAGGACAGAAGATTAATTGGGCTGAGTTTGTCTACAGCAGACTCTGCCAGAATGTGATGAACAAGACCTTTAAGGAGGATGGATCTTTCGGATGCTCACTTGGATATAGCCTTGTGATTGGCCATTTGCTGGAAATGAAGGGTGTTGCTCTTCGTCATGGCAAGCCCTTTCACGTGAACAAGAGGATGTTCAGGGCAAACCTTTCTAGTTCCCAGAAGAGAGCTCATGCGAAGAAAGCTGATACTAGTGAGGGGGAATCAGCTGACCCCGAAGACACAGCTGAGACCTCTCCCCCGAAAAAGAGAGCTGCTCCTGCAGCTAAGATAAAGAAAGCACCTACTCTCGTAGCAAAGTCCAAAGCTCCTACCCCTATCGACGAGTCCCCTGCCTGAGCAGCCGAGACTCCTGCCCGTGCCGCAGAGACTGAGAAGGAATCTCAAATCCCTTCTCGAGTCGTTAAGAAGAAGAGGGGGATAAGAGGGGACTCTTTTACTTTTACACAAAAAGAGCAGGGTGGGTGACTAAAGTGACAACACAACTGCCAAGTCGAGAAAGGAAGCTCTCTATAAGAAGAGCACCCAAGCCCCCACTACTGATAAATCTACTGAATCAGAACCAGAAGTCCCTCTGGTTCATCCAAGAAAGAGAAGGCTGGTCAGGAATTCTAACCTAGAGAAGACGGCTGAGTCTGCCACTCAGCTGGAGAAGGAAGCCGAGACTGCTGGTGATCAAGAAGTGCAGCCTCCTGAAGTTATTGATCCATCTGCAAAGTTTGCTAATGGTGATCAGTAGATATCAGTCGAAGACCCAACCGTAAGGAAGACATCTGAGGAGAAAGAAGCAGCTGAGACAATTAAACTTGTTGAAAAAGTTGTCTCCCCACCCACATCTGATGATGCTGCTTCTGAGGAAGAGAAAGGTCTTCTACCTCCCATTCCAGAAACCAGAGGTGAAGATGATGATGACGATGTAATCATGTATTCTCCACTTTACCCATCTATTCAACGACGCTTACAAGAATGGAGAGTATGGAAGGTGGATCACTCAAGGGTGTAGTTCACTCACCCTGAGTTTAAAGAAGAAGAAGAAAAAGAAGAAGAGTTGCTCCAATTTCTTGGAGTTGCAACTGTCAGACAGGCTCTCGACAAAGACAACTGCATGGATATCCTCTGCATCATAAAGGCGGATGAAAAGGATAAACCTGAGGAGCGAGCCCGAGCATTGGAAAAATAAAAAATATGCGAATTTATAGGCTCTCCAGATCACACTCACACGCATCTTGATGTGCTCTCAGAAAGTGATGAGGATCCCACTGCTGCAGCCGAGAAGTCAGATATGCAGCAGGCTATGAGGGAATCCAGAGCCATGCATGAGAAACATCTATTTGAATGCCCAGGAGAGTCCCCACAATCTCTCCTACACATTGATCCTCTGGGAGTGGTACAGCAGATTGCATCAGATATCGCTGCAACTACGTCCCCTGTACAATCAGAGGATGTCTCCAAGGGAGATAGCGATGAAGCTGGGACATTGGGCACCCAAGCTGAGCCAACCCCTGTAGAAGGTGTTCTCACACCGCCCGTGGTTGAGCACTTAACGGATAAAGCCACGTCTCTGGAGAAGAGTGACCCCTAAATCAGTCACTCAGTTGGTGAGCCAGCTGAGGGGGAAACTCTCTCAACCACAGCAGGGTTGGAGGTTGCTGTGGGAGACACACAAATGAAGTTTGTAGGCAAAGTTGAGAAAGAAAGTGAACAACGAAAGTAGCGTTGATGGCTTCGGACGATTGACTCTGTCTCGGTTTGAAATGTCCACTGCTCTGAAGGCCAATGAATTTGCTGATGCAGTCGAGGCACATGATGGAGATGCCCCGGGAGTTAACACTCTGGGCACAGAATGTGCAATCCAAGGAGTTGAGACTCCTATGGATGCCATTGTCGAACACCCTAAAACAGTTATGACTGTCGAAGGGAATGTTGAAGGCCTCGTGGCAGTTGAGTCTGTTGGGGTTGTTAAAAGCCTAAGGGAGGTTGAGACTTCCCTGGGTAAGGGACAAGATACACTGAACATTTCTCCAGTACGCAGCGGTGATACAGAAAAAGAAATAAGCGCTCTTCATGACTCCCACGAAAACATAGATACATCATTTTTGGGATCAAAAGATGAAGCTGAGTCCACTCCGCTTGCAGATCCGACGGACCCAGCTGAGGATGTTCTCAAAATTAAGAGCCAAATCAGTGAGAAAATGGCTCGCACGAAGTTCAATTTAGATGATGAGCCAACTCCACAAGTCTCATCATCATCCGATGACGTTGATGATACAGCCAAGGAAGAGGTAATTCATTTAGAAGAGTCTACTGAGACCGAGGAAGCTGTTAAGACAGCTGAGGCTCAGTCAGTTGGGCAACCCATAAATGCCCCAGCTGGAACCGAGTCATCTGCGCAGGCTTCCATAGCAAGCTGCGATGTGCGACTCCGTCAAAAAATCACGAGCTCACACATGTGTGAATATTGCTGATGAAGCTGCCGCAGCAGAGGCATTGAGAGCTGACTCCACTCAACTCCAACAAGGGAAGGCAACGAAGGGACGAGACCCAGAAATTCCCTATGTGTGTGATGATGTCTTTCAAGACATGTTTCCATTCACCCAGGACCTGCCTGCATCCGAGGAAGAGACATCTGCTGAACTAAGAAGATACACTGTATGAGAAGATCCCATCATTCCCACCGACACGATTGTTCCATCCGGCTTTGATTTCGACACAGAGTGGTCGGTAGCTGAATCGGGTGAGACAGCTGAAATTCTGAAGTCGTCAAGAAGCTCTGTGAGGAGATTGAGAAGTTTGAACGACACCAAGCCTCACTGGATTTACGCCTGGACAATGGCGATGCCACTCTCACAGCAGACTTGAGAGGGATCGTGGTGCGAATTCGGGAATGGACCCAACAGTAGACTGTAATGAGAATCGAGCAAGTGCGATACTTCAAAGCCTTATATGGAAGAATGCTCGTATAAAGTGCGGATAACTCCATGATCAGGCAGAGGATGAAGAACTACATTGAAAGAATAGCCCAGTCTCACAAAAATGATATGGAGCTATTGCAATATTTTCATAAGAATAAAATCCTCAGACTCGAAAATGCAATGAATGACAAATTCAACCTACTCTTGGCTGAAATAAAGATAATAAGAGCCGAGTCTATGGAAATTTGATCGTAGATTCTAACCGCATCTAATGCAGCAGACTCCAAACATGATTCCACTATTCACATACTAGAATTTCTTCTTGGAAGCATGTTCCCTGGGTCCCTCTCTCCTTTGATGATGCTAAAAAAGAGGGAGGACGAGTCCCTAAAGGGATTAAAAAAAGAGAAATTGAAGAAAGACGCAGCTGAGATGAAAGACGGAGCTGTGAAGAATGGTAAAGCAGCTGAGGGGGAAAGTTCAAAGGATCTGACTTTGATGTTAGCTGAAATCCCTCAGCAAGGGCAAATTAGTTCTTCCATCCTGAGCAAACTCCATGTGACCCTACCAATTGAGCACTCTGGTGTGACAATGGCAGAGAAAATGAATATTATTGAAGCAGGGTTTGAGGAGTTATCTCAAAAGCAGGATGCTCGCGTTCATGAAATAATGAAACAATTTGTTGGTATTCCAGCAGGAAAGGATCGGGATGCTATACCTATGATAGATCTGAGCCTAGATCGGTTGAAGAGTTCAAAACACTCGAATCAAAAAGCTACTTCCAAGGAATGGCTCTGGCTCAAGCCTGGGATTTGTACTGGAAGAAATGTCTAGCACTATGTCAAGAAGCTGATAAGCAGCAGTCTTCCAGGAGTCACTCACCGAAGCGAAAGACTCGATGCAAAGACACTCAAAGAGCGGAAGAGTCTGCATCGGGAAGAAGAGGAAGAAGTGGTGGTGGAACAGGTTCCCTACCTCGACCAAAACCCAAGGATGTAGAATATGTAGATCCTGACAAGAAAGGTCTGATCTACTGGGCTGGTTATGATCACCTTGCCAACCTAGAGGTTGAAAGAAAGAACGTTGAAGCAGTAAGAAGACAATAAGAAGAGAATGAAAGGCAAACACGAGAATGGCTCGCTAGGAAGCAAAGGGATGATTCTTCCAAACGGGCATATGAAGGGAAGAAGAAGAAAGAAGAGAAAAAGAGCTGATGACGACGAGGAACGCAAGAGAGCTGAACAAGAAAGAGGAAGGAAGCAACAAAGGCGTTGAAATATTGCTGCAAACCCCTTCATGTATTACTATTGTAAATACACTCATGTAAGTCGTCTGTAATAAACTTATGGAATTTTTCTGTAATTTTTCACTCTGTATGTATTATTGTATCTTAGCTTAGATGCATGTATATTGCTCTAATAAAGAATGCTATGATACCAAATGTAAACAGCTGTGTAAAGGTCAAGAATGCTATGATCAATAAAACGATCTATGTTAAGCATACATTCTTTGTTACTGCATTGTTGTTTATGTTTTGTTGAATGTTTTTAAGTTTTGGCATCATGAAAAAGGGGAAAATTGTTAGGAAATTTATTGAGTAGATTTTGATGATACCATGTAAAACTTAAACTAGGAAGTTGGCACCCCATTTTCCTTGTAATTTGTATTGTAATAGATAGGGCTGGAAAAGCTGAGTCAAGTCAGCCATGCCAAGAAATACAAGAAGTCAAATGCGGACTGGATTGAAGACTCTGTTGTGTGTCAGCTGAGTATGGCCAAGAAGGAAGTCAAGGACTCGACTGAAGGAGTGTCAGCTGAGGAACAACTGTAACAAGTGTCAGTCAAGTTATCTCAAGAAGCCAAGTCTCAAAGTTGAAGTGACAGTTGAGTCATCCATTGACTGGAAGCTGACTCAAGTCACCTGGGGTAAAGACAGCAGTCTAGTCAAGACAACTGACTTAGATCCGTTGATTAAAGTCAAGAATATTACTCAGAATAGTAATATGTCAAAGTTATCAGGTCTAAAGTGCTAATCCCAGAATTGTGTAAAAGGACTAAACCAATGGGAAGCACTTCACCTTGTGTCAAGCACCTGGGATGCTGCGAAGACATTTAATACGAGGAAATGTCAACATCAAGGACTGCAGACAAGACAAGCCAATGAACACAAGTGACTTTTGAAATTAGCCTATCTCTTCAACGGACAGATTTTCAAAAGTGCACTATAAAAGGTGAGGAATTTATTGAGAAGAAAAGATCTTGCAGACCTAAACCAGGAACAAGCAAGCATTACTCAAGCAATTAATCTGCAATATTCTCAAGTACATTCAAGTAAATCCTCAAGCCTGAAACTCGAAGGAAATCGATCCAACATAAGCTGTGAAGGAAAGACAACTTCAAATCTGTTGAAGAGGAAACTTTTGAAGAATCAAAAGGGGTCTACTTTCCAAGGAGGATTGTAGAAAGGTTCAAGATCGAACCAGTGTCAAGTTTGTTGGAGGGCTTCGTGATCAAATCCAAGAACTTGAGAAGTAAGCTGAAGTAGCAAGAAAACTACCCTGTGAAGAAGTTGAGTCACAAGAGAAGCCAGCTGTGTGATCAAGGCTGTCTCCAGATTGTTCACCACTTTGTAAACTGATCTATTACTTAGTGGATTCCTCTAGGAGTTGGAGAAGAGAGGATTAGAAGAATTACACCATCTTCGAACCTCTATAAAAATATTTGTGTCATTTACTTTCAGCACATTTACTTTCTTGCATACTTACATTATATCTGCTGTTAGAATCATATTCGCTATCCAACTGACTAATAACTAAGTGTTAAATTAAGTGTTTAAAACAAACATAAAACAAATCAAAGGGTGTTAAGTCTTCCGCTAATAAAACCAAACCAGCCAAGTTAAGTTTAGGTTAAAGAGCCAAGTTATTCTATCCACAGCTCTATCGAGTCTATTGAGTGGCTAACTTAGCTGAATAACCAACTTAGTTGTCCCTCGAGGACATAACTATTTGAATCAACTCTGTTGTAATTTAAAAAGGACTAAAATCGAAAATTTGGTAAGGTTTATTCAACCCCCCTTCTAAACCTTACTCACACCCCTTGGGACCTACACCGCGGCTGACACTGAGGAGGAACCCCGTATTCCCTCACCAGTCATGAAGAAGAAGCACACTATCAAGACGAGAAAGGGAGCCGCGAAGGCTTCTATTGAAACACAGGCCTTCACCGTTGAAGAGCTTACAGGAGTGGAACCAGAGATTTTGTTGGTTGCCAAAAAAAGAAGACGACTGTATAAGAAATATGCACCTGAGAAGATAGCCGAATCCCATACTCAGCAAGAGAAGACCAGTGAGACTGCTGATGCTCAAGAAGAGCATTCTCAAGAAAAAGAGCAAGAGCCCAAGAAGACTGCAGATGTTGATCAGCAGAGGACTGAAGACCCAGTTGTGCATGAGATAGCTGCGGAAAAAGAAACAGCTGAGACAACCAAGCCCATGGATGAACAGGTTGTCTCACCCCCTCGGACATATGCAGTTGAATCTGAGGAGGAGCACGCCCCATTAGCCGCCATTCAAGAGACCGAAGAGGAAGATGATGATGATGATCTTATAATGTACTCTCCAGTCTATCCGGACATTCAGCGCAAACTAAGGGAATGGAGATCATGGAAGCTGGACTACTCAAGGCAGCAGTTCGCTCACCCTACGTTCATTGAAGAAGATGAAGAACTACTCAGATTCCTTTAACATGCAACTGTCCAATTTGCTCTAAATGAAGAAAGCTGCATGGAAACCCTTCGACTCATCAAGGAGGAATAAAAGGAGAAAGCTGAGGAACGAGCCAAAAACCTTGGAGAAATCCAAGATGTGTTTGCGCACAGGGACTGTTGGGAAATTTATTTGTTAGATTTTGATGAATGCCTTGTAAAACTTATACTAGAAAGTTGGCACCCCATTTTTCTTGTAATCTGCATTGTAATAGATAGGGTTGTATGAGCTGAGTCAAGTCAGGTATGCCTGGACATACAAGAAGTCAACTGAAGGCTAAAATGAAGACTCTGCTGTGAAGCAGCTGAGTGTAGCAAGGAGGAGAAGTCAAGAACTCGACTGAAGGAGTATCAGCTGGATTCAGCTGTGTGAAGTGTCAGTCAAGTCAACTCAAGAAGCCAAGTCAAGTTGAAGTGACAGATGAGTCTTTCAATCATTGGAGCAGACTCAAGTCACCCGGGAAAAAAGCGATCAAGTCAAGACAATCAAAAGAATCCGTTGCACAGAAGTCAAGAATATTACCTAAATAAGTAATACTTCCATGCTGCCATGTCTTAAAGTGCTCAGTCCCAGAAGCGTGCAAAAGGAGTAAACCAATGGGAAGCACTGCACCTGTGTCAGACTCTGAAAAGCTGAATGTTCATTTAATACGAGGAAACGTCAATATCAAGGACTGCAACAAGACAAGCCAACGACCACACGTGACTTTTGAAAATTAGCCTATCTCTTCAACGGGCAGATTTTTAAAAGTTCACTATAAAATGCTGAGGAATCACTTTGAGAAAAGGTTACCTTGAAAACCTGAACCACGAACATTCAAGCTAACATTCGAACTATAACCTGCAAAATATTCTCAAGTTATTCAAGCAAATCCTCAAGCCTAAATTTCGAAGGAAATCAATCCAACACCAAGCTGTGAAGGAAAGACAACTTCAAACTATTGAAGAGGAAACTTTTTGAAGAATCAAAAGGGGTCTACATTCCAAGGAGGATTGTAGAAAGGTTCAAGGTCGAACCAGTCTCAAGTGATTAGAGGACTTCGTGATCAAATCCAAGAAGCTTGAGCAAGTGAGCTGAAGTAGCAAGGCATTCGCCTTGTGAAGAAGTTGAGTCGTACAAGAAGCCAGCTGTGTGACCAAGGCATCTCCAAACGAGTCCCAAAGGATCAAGTCACCGTGTGATCAAGACTTGTATCCGGACTGTTAACCACTTTGTACTCTGATCAATACTTAGTGGATTCCTCCAGGAGTTGGAGAAAAGAGGAGTAGAAGAATTACCCCATCTTCGAACCTCTATAAAATTTATTATGTCATTTACATTTCAGCATTCCATTTCTGCATATTACATTATATCTGCTGATAATTTGCATTCCAACTGATAACTAACAAAGTGCTAAAACCAAGTGTTAAAACAAACTTAAACCAAATTCAAGGGTGTTAAGTCTCCCGCTAAAAATCTCATCACAGCCAAGTTAAAGTTTAGTCTAAACAGCTGAGTTATTCTATCAACAGCTCAATCGAGTCTGTTGAGTGGCTAACTCTGCTGGTTAACTAACTTAGCTGTCCCTCAAGGACATAGCTGTGTATTTAACTCTGAAATATTTTAAAAGGACTAAAATCGAAAAGTTGGTAAGGTTTATTCAACCCCTACTTCTAAACCTTACTCACACCCCTTGGGACCTACAAGTGGTATCAGAGCGGTTGGTTCATTGAGCCTTCCGCACTGGTTACTGAACTAGATCTCCAATCTTTCAAAGAAGTTTTTAACACTTGTTCTTTCAAAAGCCATTTTCAAAATAGAAAAGTTATCATCATGGAAGCAAATTTGACACGCATTTCTATGTTCACCATTGAAGAATTTGATGACTGGAAAATACGTATGCAGGCTCATCTATCAGCTTTACATGATGAGATGTGGATAGTGATAGAGGATGGGCCACTGCAAAGAATTTGGTGACATAGTTGCTCCTCCTAGACCAGCTATGGTTGAAAAACCAAGAGCTGAATGGACAAATGATGACAGAAAAAGATACAACTTGGACAATGTGGCCAAGGATATACTTTACAAGACTTTGGACAAAGCCATGTTCAACAAAGTCAAATCTTGCAAAACAGCCAAAGAAATCTGGGAAAAATTAACCTTAATTTGTGAAGGATCTGAGCAAATCAAGGAAAATAAATTATCTATTGTTGTTCAAAAGTTTGAAAATTTTAAAATGCTTGCAGGTGAGACAATGGATCAGCTGGATGCTAGATTCACTGAGATTATAAACGAGCTCTCAGCACTTGGGAAAGAATACACACAGAAGAAAATGTGTATGAAGATACTAAGGAGTCTCCCATCTGAATGGGAAATGAAGACCATGGCTCTAAGGCATTCGATGGACCTATCAAAGACATCTAATCATGAACTATTCTCAGACCTCAAAGCCTATGAGTTTGAGCTGAGAAGAAAGGATCAAGAGGAGATAGTTGTACCCAAAACAGCTGCTCTCATAGTCAAGGAAGGGAAGAGAGCTGAGACCAAAGAAGTCATTGACCAGGAGGAAATTGCCTTGATGGTTAAAAGATTCAACAAGTTTTTCAACAAAAACTACAAAAGGAACAAAGGTGAATCCTCCAGAAGGCATTCAGCTCCCTTCAAGTCAAGGGAAGATAAGCCACCAAAGAGAGCTGAGTATCAAAAGGTCGAATATCAATGAGTTGACAACCCAAGAAATGAGAGAGCTGATCAAAAAGCTGAAAATTTGTGTTGGAATTGCAGACATCCAGGACACTTTGCTATTGATTGTTCATATCCTGTAGTCAATAAATACAGGAATGAGGAAGAAAGAAAAGTCTTCAGAGAAAGAAGGCAAGAAAAGAAAAGAGCAATGTTGGCTACTGAGACTGCTGATACAGCTAAGTCAAAAGAAGCAGCAGACTCAGAGAGTAGTGAAGTTGACTACTCAAGTGACTCTGAAGAAGAAGCTCTAATTTGTCTAATGGCTAAAGAACAAGATCAATCTGACCAAGAAGATGAGGTACACTCTAACTCATCTCATTCAAATTCTGGTGATAGTGATTGTGACACACACACTTCATCACCCACTGATCTTTATGATTCATTAGGCAAAATGATGAAAGACTTTGAGCACATTAAATCCTCACACACACTATTAAATGAGGAAAACAGCCCATTTCAAAGCCAAAACTCACATCTGACTAAGGAGCTGAGTACTCTAAGTCACATAGCTGATGAGAACAAAGAGCTGAAGGCTAAAAATGCCAAACTAATAGCAGAGATAGCTGCTACAGAAAAGAGAGAAAATGATCTCAAAAATGTGATTGCTTCATTCACAAAGGCATCTAAATCATTGGATGACCTTATTATGAGTCAAAAAGAATGTGGAGACAAGACATGTATAGGATTCAATTCCCTTGTGCATAGTCAAACTCCAAGAGTGATCTTGGAAAAAGGATCTTCAAGTAATGAAGCATCTCAAAAATCCAAGACACCAAATGTTGCACACACATTGATTCCAAAGCACAACCACAAACAAACTGGCCTTGGATATAAAGGAAAAGGAAAACAGCCAGTTGAGTATCTTTGAGAGGACAAAATTTAGAAGAAATCCAATGAGAGTTCTTGAAAAACTCCAAACAGGAAGTACTCTGTGAAAAAGAAACAGAGTTACCAAAATCCCCAGAAGTTCTATCAAAGGAACACAAATGATGGGAATGGTAGAAACTACCCAAGTCAAGCTGATTGGAATAATGTGAAATATCAGCCAAGACCTATGGAATACATGCCAAAATGGCAAAGACCTAGAACTCAGCAAAGGTCATTCCTAAGGCAACAGAACTATAATCAGCACACATACGCACCCAAGCACTACACTCAGAAATATCACAATTACCCAAAGATGGCAATTGCTAAAACACACATACAGGCATACAGACAAAAGAGACAGTTGTATGAACCTAAAGCCCCCAAGCAATTTGCCAAAGTGAATTATGATTATGACACAGATAGATGGCAACCCCTTAGAGAGTCAAGTCATTTGTCTATAGGTTGGTTGGTTCATCTTACAGTACTAACCCCTCAGGACCCAGACAAATATGGGTACCTAAAAACTGATTTCCTTGATTGCAGGTTCAAGGAGCAGCTGAGTGCCAAGGAACCTGGTACATGGATAGTGGCTGTTCCAGACACATGACAGGAAACGAGAAAATTCTATCAAGATTCAAGGAAATTAGAGGTGCAAAAGTCATATTTGGAGGAAATGAAGCTCCAGGGGAAATAAGAGGCACTGGATCCATCAAGAAAAATGGATTAGAAATCACAGATGTTGCATACGTTGAAGGCCTCAACTTCAATCTGTTAAGCATCAGCCAACTCTGTGACAAGGGCTATGATGTTGGATTCAATATGGGTGTGTGCCAAATCAAAGACACTGAATCAAATGAAGTAG
Source organism: Rehmannia glutinosa (assembly GCA_016081115.2). Taxonomy (NCBI): domain Eukaryota; kingdom Viridiplantae; phylum Streptophyta; class Magnoliopsida; order Lamiales; family Orobanchaceae; genus Rehmannia; species Rehmannia glutinosa. The sequence goes on along the minus strand of JABTTQ020000665.1, from coordinate 366,446 downwards.
TGTTGCAAGGATCCAAACAAAAGAACATGTATGTGGTAGATTGGTCGACTGCCACACCAAGCACTTGTCTGTTAGCAAAGAGTACAGCCGAATCAAGTTGGTTGTGGCACAAGAAGCTGAGTCACTTGAATTTCAAGACAATTAACAAGCTTGCAAGGAGTAATCTTGTAGAAGGACTGCCGGACTCAGTATACAAGAAATAAAGTGTTTGTGATGCATGCCAGATGGGAAAGCAGATCAAATCATCATTCAAAGAGAAGTTAAGCCCATCTTCAACAAGGATATTGCATCTACTGCATATGGATCTATATGGTCCCGTTGAGCCAACCAGTATAAGTGGAAAGAAATACACTCTAGTAGTGGTGGATGATTATTCAAGATATACATGGATAATCTCCATGTGTAAAAAGAAGGAAACTTTGCAGAAGTTACCACAGCTAATGAAAAGAGTTCAAAACGAGAAGAGTCAAACCATTATAAAGATAAGATCTTATAGAGGAACTGAGTTTGTCAATGGAATAATAACTCAGTATTGTGTTGAAAATGGTATTGCTCATGAATTGTCTACAGCAAGGACTCCACAGCAGAATGGAGTAGCAGAAAGAAGGAATAGAACTCTCAAGGAAGCAACAAGGACTATGTTAGCTGAAGCAGGGCTTCCTAAAAGATTTTGGGTTGAAGCTATAAACACTGAATGCTATACTCAAAATAGATGCATGATAAATAGACAGCTGACAAGGACTCCCTATGAGATTTGGACAGGGAGAAAGCCAAATGTTGCATATTTTAGAATCTTTGGATGTAAATGCTTCATCCACAACAATGGCAAGGATAATCTAAAGGCTTTTGATGCTAAAGCTGTTGAAGGTATCTTCTTGGGATACTCAGCTGAAAGCAAAGCCTATAGAGTGCTGAACAAAAGGACTATGGTCACAGAAGAGTCTATCCATGTGGTTTTTGATGAACCTAATGTAAATGAAGAAGAAGAGTTAGGCGATAAGTGAATCGACCAACTATGCGAAAAAGTCCTTATGTTGAAGTGAAGTCGAGTAATTAATCAAGGTGAAGATGAGATAGCTGAATCTCAAAGACAGCTGGAAAGTCTGCAGCTAAGTGATGATGAGAGAGCTGCTCAAGATAACACAGCTGCAAGACGACTCAACCCAGCAAACTTACTCCAACCTGATGTGAGATGGCTAAGAGACCATCCACCAGAACTAGTCATTGGAGATGTAAGAGATGGTATAAGAACTAGATCCAGAGCTCAACAAGAAGCCATGTTCACTTGTTTTATTTCCCAAATAGAACCTAAAGATGTGTCTCAAGCATTGGATGACACACATTGGATTCAGGCCATGCAAGAAGAGCTGAATCAATTTGAAAGGAACAAAGTATGGGAATTGGTGCAAAGACCAACCCATCAAAATGTTATTGGCACAAAATGGGTGTTTAGAAACAAGATGAATGAGGAAGGGTCTGTTGTAAGAAACAAGGCAAGACTGGTAGCCAAAGGGTATTGCCAAGAGGAAGGTATAGATTTTGATTTGCTCTTGTTGCTAGATTAGAAGCAATAAGGATGTTTCTTGCTTATGCCGCACACAAGAACTTCACTGTATATCAAATGGATGTAAAAAGTGCATTCTTAAATGGATTATTGGAAGAAGAAGTCTATGTTGAACAACCTCCAGGATTTGAGCAGAAGACTCTTGGAGATAAGGCGTACAAACTCAAGAAAGCTCTATATGGATTGAAACAGGCACCTAGAGCATGGTATGATACATTATCTCAATTTCTAATAGGTAATGGATTCACCAAAGACAAAGTGGACAGAACACTCTTCAGAATTCAAGATGGAGAGAGTATACTGCTTGTTCAAATATATGTGGATGACATTATCTTTGGATCCACAAACAAAGAGCGGTGTGATAAGTTCTCAAACCTCATGCAAGGCAAATTTGAAATGAGCATGATGGGAGAGCTAACATTCTTCCTAGGACTCCAAGTTAAACAGCTGAAGGATGGAACCTTTATAAGTCGAACAAAGTATACCAGAGATTTAATGAAGAAATTTGGTATGGAAGAGAAATCTTCAGTGAAAATACCAATGAATACATCAGTCAAGATGGATATGGATGCAGATGGCAAGCCTGTGGATCAAACAAGATACAGAGCACTTATTGGATCTCTGCTCTATCTCACAGCAAGTAGGCCAGACATCACCTTTGTTGTAGGTGTATGTGCAAGATTCCAATCTGCTCCAAAAGAAAGCCATATGACTGTAGCTAAGAGAATCCTATGATATTTGAAGGGATGCCAGGAAGTCGGCTTATGGTATCCAAAGGAAGGTGGATTCAAGCTTATTGGTTACTCAGACTCTGACTATGCTGGATGTAGAGTGGACAGGAAGAGTACTTCAGGTACATGTCAATTGCTTGGAAACAGATTAATTTCCTGGTTTACAAAAAGCAAAATTCAATAGCCACATCCACAAAATGAAGCCGAGTACATAGGCTGCGGCAAATTGTTGTGCCAAGTCTTATGGATGAGACAACAAATGGTGAGAGATTATGATGTTGAAGAAAAAGAGATTCCAATTATGTGCGATAACACAAGTGCTATTGCAATCACTTAGAATCCTGTGTTGCATTCAAGAACAAAGCACATTGATGTCAGATATCATTTAATAAGAGATCACGTTGAAAAGAAAGACATCACCTTGGAATACATCTCAATAAGATTAACAAGACATATTCACAAAGCCATTATGTGAGTCAAGATTTGAAGAGCTTAAACATGAGCTAGGGTTAATTGAGCTGAGTTGACATTAAGAACACTCAGGAGAAGAGATGAACCAGAAAAGATGGAAATAGAGCTAAGCTTGTGAATCAGCTAAGTGAATCAGCCATATCGGAAAATCAGCTGCATCGAGTTAGCTGACAGCTGAGTACCTATGTGAATAGAGAAAAGAAGAATTGAATCAGCTAAGAAGTGAGCTAAGTCATTTATGAGCTAAGTGACAAAAACGCTGTCATTTTTAATAAGCGGGAATGTTTTTAAGGATAACGTCAGCGCAATAATGACAAGAACAGTCAAAAGCTGCACGACCAAGCCTATGATTGGATATAAATGCTGCCGCATTAAATGCGAGCAATTAAATGCTAATCGGCGTGCTAAATCTGAGGCGTTGATCTTGATCAAATTTCAAAAATCGTATGCATGTCCTTTCATAATCCACAAATATACCATTTCGTCTGTTTTTCTCTCTCACTTTACACAAACTGTTCATCTCTCTCAAAGCAAGAAAGCAACTTTTCTCTCAAAACCCTACCGATCTCCAAAGTGAATTTCTAAAGTTTCGTTCGGTAAATCTTCAAGAAATGGCATCTACTTACGATTTTGTTAAGTTGGGAAAACAAATCCACACTGGCTCTACCGTGGATTTTGAAGGAATGATTAAACAGGGGTCCGATGAAACCCTTGTGAAGAAGATAGCTGAGAAAGTGGAGAAGTCTGGGCTGAAACCCTTTCTCACGATGGAGTTTCAGATGACGTATGTTGAAGAAGTCGCTCAGTTCTACGTGAACGCTGAAGTTCACGATGAGGGCATCAAGTCCTCTATTCACAGCAAAGAGTTTACGATCACTGCTAAGGATCTAGCGGAGCATTGCTTGCTGCCGTCGGAAGGAAAGCCGGAGATACTTGAGGCTGATGTAAACTTGGCTGTTGCATGGAAGGAAGTGGCCAAACCTGACTGTGCTGCGAAGGTTGTCTACACAGCTGATAAGAAGCTGCTGAAGGACGATTACCACAAGCTGATGGATATCGTCGCAAAATGTGTGGATATGAAGTTTGGAAGCTTCAATCAGCTTTCCAAAACCAAGCTGATAGTCATGGCGATTTTGGAAAAGAAGAAGATCAACTGGGCTGAGTTTGTATACAGCAAACTCTGCCAGAATATTGGGAATAAGTCCTTCAAGGACGATGGGTCGTTTGGAGGATCTCTGGGGTATGGCCTGGTGATTGGCCGGCTGATGGAGGTGAAGGGTGTTCCACTCCGACATGGAAAGGCGTTCCATGTCAACAAGAAGATGTTCCGATCAAATCTTTCAGGAGCTCAGAAGAGAGCTTATGCCAAGAGGGCGGACACTAGTGAGGGGGAATCAGCTGACCCTGAGGAAACAGTTGTTGCCTCTCCTCCGAAGAAAAAGATGCCCATGCAAATGAAAGAAAAAAGCTGTTGCCCCAAAGAAGAGAGGACGAAAGATGCACTGCCCTGCGTAGCCGAGTCACCTGCCCCTGCAGCCGCAATGGAGAAGGAACCATTAATACCTTCTCCAGTGATTAAGAAGAAGAGGACTGCCACAACAAGGAAGGCAGCTGCCTCTAAGACAACTGCGAAGGCCTTTACCTTCGACGAACCGGAGGAAGTGGAACCGGATGTTCCTCTGGTGAAAACCAAAAGAAGAAAAAGAATTTTCAAGCTCTCAGAGCTTGAGAAGACAGCTGAGTCTACAACTCAGCCGGAAAAGATATCGGAGACTGCTGGAGAAGTAGAGTCTCCAGAGATCATTGATGAAACCGCCAAGTCTGCTAAGGCCGATCAGCAGAGGCAAGTCGAAGACCAGCTGTGGACAGAACATTGAGAGCATGAAGCAGCTAAGACAGCTAACTCACCTGTCGATAGGGTTGTGTCTCCGCCCGCAACAGATGTTGTCGAAAGTGAAGAACAACAAGCTCTGCTACCTCCCATTCCAGAGACAGAAGGACAACACGATGATGATGATGATGAGGTGATCATGTTGTCTCCACTATATCCAGACATCCAAAATCGTCTGCGTGAATGGAGAAAGTGGAAGTTGAGTCACTCTAGGGTGCAGTTTGAACACCCAGAGTTTATTGAGGAGGAAAAGGAACTCTTCAAGTTCCTTGAAGTTGATACAGTGCCGCAAGTCCTTGATGAGGATAACTGCATCAACATGCTGCAAATTCGAAAGGAAAACGAATAGACTAGGGCAACAGAGGAAGCAGAAGCTCGTGCGAAAGCCAGTCTTTGTCCTCTAACTGGCACCACTGATCATACTCATCCACATTTTGACATGTTGTCAGAAAGTGATGAAGATCTGGACCCTGCTGCAGATACAGAAAAATTGGAAATGCAGCAAGCCATGCGGGAATCCAGAATAATACATGAGCAACAGCTGATGGAAGGACCTGGAGAGTCTTCCAAATCACAGCTGGAAATTGACCCTATGGGAGTGGTGCAGCAGATTGCAACTGTTTTTGCTGCGACCACTTCCCCAGCTCACTTTGAGAAAGGTTCTAATGGAAGTGGCGATGAAACTGGGAACTTGGGGACCCGAGTCAAGCCAACCCCTATTGAAGGTGTCTTACCACCTGCCCCAACGGCTGAACACTCATAGGAAACAGCCGGGAGTTTGGAGAAGAGTGACCCCAACACAATTCACTCAGCTGGTATGCCAGCTGAGGGGGAAACTCCCTCCACTACAGCTAGGTCGGAGGATGCTGCAGCTGACTCCACCATGAATCTAGGAGGCGAAGTGGAGAAGGAACAAGAAAAAGGTACACAGCAGGTTGTCACTGGCGAAGCTCGGATAGTTGAGACTGTCTCAGCTGAAGTGCCAACTGCTCTGCAGGCTAAGGACGCTGCTGATGCAGTCGAGGCACAAGATGGATCTGCCCTGGGAGTTAACACTCTGGGCCATGAAAGTGCAATCCACGGAGTTGAGACTCCTGTGGATGCCACCGTAGAAGACCCTAAGACAGCTGAAACTGTCGAAGGGATTGTCCAAGGCCTCGCTGCAGTTGAGATTACAGGAGGTAGTGAAGGCCTACGAAAGGATGAGACTTCCCGAGGTAAAGAGGCAGAAACACAGAACATCCCTCCTATTATCATTGATGCATCTGAGAAGGAGATAAGTGCCCTTCACGATTCCCAAGACAACCCTGACATAACCTTTCTGGGATCTGAAGGTGAAGATGAAGCTGAGTCATCCCCCGTTGCAAATCCAAAAGACTTAGCTGAGGATGTTCTCCCAAGTACGAGTAAGCCAGAATTCAAGGCTGCTCGTCAAACATTCAGTTTTGATGATGAGCCAAGTCTTCAAAACTCATCATCTTCCGATGACGCTACTGATATGGCCGAGGAATAGACAACTCAAATGGAAAAACCAGCTGAGACCGACGAAGTTGTTGAGACAGCTGAGGCTCAGCCAGCTGGGTCAATACCACAAAAGACCCAGGTGAATCACACAATCAACGCCACGAGCTCCCAAAGCTGCAGCAGAATTGACTCAACCGGGCACATCACGGCCACGAGTTACCATTGAACAGATTCCCTATGCCCGTGATGATGCGTTTGAAGAAACATTTCCCTTCTCACTGGAACTGTTGGACCTTGATGAAGAATCAGCTCGAGACAAGAGGCACTTCCACAAACCTAATCCAGTTATTCCCATAGATACCATCGTCCCAGTAGACTTTGACTTTGACGCTGCTTGGCCACCAGCTAAGACGGAGGTAACAACTGAAGTTCGAGAAGTCTTCAAGGCAATTTTTGCAGAGAGAGAGAAGATAGAAAGGCACCAGGCCTCACTGGACATGCGGCTGGATAACAGAGATGCTAATCTTACTGCCGATCTGCGTGGAATAATAGTTAGGATCCGGGAATGGTGGCAACAGCAGCAAACAATGCATGTGGAACAAGTTCGATACTTTAAGGCATTGTATAACAAGATGTTGATCTGGAGCGCTGATAATGCTGACATGAAGAGGAGGATGCAAGAAAATATTGATAGGATGCATGCCTCTCATACCACTGAAATGGAGCTGCTGCGAGAATTTCATCGAAAAGAACTTCTGCGCGTAGAGGAGAACATGAATGACAAGTTCAGCCTTCTTATGGCTGAAATGAAGTTGGTGACAGCCGAATCAAAAGTCACCCGCTCAGAATTCCGTGCAGCATACTCCGCAGCAGATTCGAAGCAAAACTCAGCTATCAGCCGCCTAGACTTCATGCTTGCTTGTCTATTTCCAGGGGTTCATCTCTCCTTTAATGATGCCAAAAAGGGGGAAGAGGAATACCTAAAGACGTTGAAAGGATCGACTGCTGAGGAGAAGGAAGCAGTTGTGAAGGAGAAGACAACTGAAAAATAGAAGAAAGAAAAGGGAAAATCCGTTGAGGGGGAAGGTTCGAAGGACATGACCTTAATGGTTGCTAGAACCCCTCAACAAGGACTTGTCACAGCTGACATAATCAGCAAACTTCCAGTGACTCTGCCGCTCCAACACTCTGCTGTGCCCATGTCTGAGAAAAGGAAAATAGTAGAAGCAGAGATGGAGGAGGTTGAAAGAAAAATGGATGCCCGAACGATGGACATACTGAAACAGTACGGAGGCATTCCAGCAGGAAGAGACACTGATGCCATTTCAGACGTCGGAACCGAGCCTAGATCTGTTGATGAATTCAAGACGCTCGCATCTGAGGGATACTTTGAGAACATGACCATGGCCCAAGCCTGGGACTTGTATTGGGAAAAAGGCCTCAAGCTATGCGAAGAAGGCCGACAGCAATGACTCTAGCGATCGCTCACTCTGCTTTGGTCATTCTCTTTGGAAAGAAAAAGGCCCCAAAGACAATACACACCCGAGAGGAAGAGGTAGAAGCAGTAGAGGAAGAGGTTTCAAACCTAGACCTCTACTCAAAAACATTGAATACATAGATCCAGGGAAGAAAGGATGGATCTATTGGGCTGGGTTTGACGAAGTAGCCAACCTGCAAGTGGCCAAGAACAATGTTGAATATGTAAAGATAATTGAAGAAGAAAATAGAAGACAAACTCAGCTGTGGGAAGAGAGACAAGAAAGGAAAAGAAAAGACGAAGCTGCCAGAAGAGCTTATGAGAAAAAGAAAGCAGTTGAAGAAGAGAAGAAGAGAAAAAGATCAGAAGACGACAGAGCTGATGAAGAAAGAAGGAGGCAGCGAAGGAGATGAAGTGTTGTTGTCCACCCCTTCATGTAATTTACTATTGTAAATGCATAAGTATGTAAGTCTTCTGCACATTGAATAAGAAATCTGTAATTTCTCTATTTTTGCGTAGACATAGATGTTTGCTCTGATACACTTTGTAAACAGCTGTGTAAAGGACAAGAATGTTATGATCAATAAAAAGATTGATTCTATGCATACATTCTCTGTTACCACACTATCTGTATGTATCTTTGGTGCTTACATTTTTGTATGTATGTTTTAAGTTTTGGCATCATCAAAAAGGGGGAAATTGTTGGGAAATTTATTTGTTATATTTTGATGAATGCCTTGTAAAACTTAGACTGGAAAGTTGGCACCCTATTTTTCTTGTAATCTGCATTGTAATAGATAGGGTTGTACGAGCTGAGTCAAGTTAGCTATGCCTGGACATACAAAAAGTCAACTGATGGCTAAAATGAAGACTCCGCTGTGAAGCAGCTGAGTGTAGAAAGGAGGAGAAGTCAAGAACTCGACTGAAGGAGTATCAGCTGGATTTAGCTGTGTGAAGTGTCAGTCAAGTCAACTCAAGAAGTCAAGTCAAGTTGAAGTGACAGATGAGTCTTTTAATCATTGAAGCAGACTCAAGTCACCTGGGACAAAAAGCGATCAAGTCAAGACAATGAAAAGAATCCGTTGCCGAAGTCAAGAATATTACCTAAACAAGTAATACTTCCATGTTTGCCATGTCTTAAATTGCTCGATCCCGAAGCGTGCAAAAGGAGTAAACCAATGGGAAGCATCGCACTTGTGTCGACTCAAAAGTCAATGATCATTTAATACGAAAAACGTCAATATCAAGGACTCGCAACAAGACAAGCCAACGTGTTGGGAAATTATTTTGTAGATTTTGATGAATGCCATGTAAAACTTAGAATAGGATGTTGGCACCCCATTTTTCTTGTAAACTCGCATTGTAATAAATAGGGCTCTAGCTCGAAGTTAAGTTCGGCTATGCCTAAGCATGCAAGAAGACAACTGGAGACTGGAGAAGAAAACTCCACTTGCGAGGCAAAATTTGAGTATGACAAAGAAGAGAAGACGGAACTCGATCAAGATGCAAGAGAGATGCAGGTGAGTAAAGTATCGATCAAGTCACCTCAAGATAGCCAAGTCTCAAGTTGAAGTGACAAGAGTCATCCAATGATTGGAAGGCGACTCTAAGTCACTTGGGAAGGCAAGGAAATGCGTCAAATCGAGATAATCGAAAGAGATCCGTTGCACGTAAATCAAGATAATTACTTAAACAAGTAATACCTCCATACTACATTTCTTAAAGTGCTCGATTCGAGAAGCGTGTAAAAGGAATAAACCAATGGGAAGCACTGCACCATGTCGAACTACGAAAAGATGAAGAATCGTTCATACGAGGAAATGTAAATTCCAAGAATCGCAACAAGACAAGCCAACGACCACAAGTGTCTTTTGAAAATGAGCCTATCTCTTCAACGGGCAAATTTTCAAAAGAACACTATAAAAGGCCGAGAGGTTATTTGAGAAGAGGTTACCTTGACAACTCCGAACCCACGAACATTCAAGCAAATATTTGAATCAGAACCTAAAACATTCTCAAGTCATTCAAGATCAATCCTCAAGCCTACACTACGAAGGAAATCAATCCAACACTCACCGTGAAGGAAAGATAACTTCAATCGGTTGAAGAGGAAATTTTGAAGAATCAAGGGGTCTACATTCCACGAAGGATTGTAGGAAGGTTCAAGGTCGAACCGACCTAAAGTTATTGGAGGGCTTCGTGATCAAATCCAAGAAGCTTGAGCAAGTGGGTTTAGTAGTAAGGCGCACTGCCCAGAAGAAGTTGAGTCGTCAGAAGCCACCGAGTGACCAAGGCATCTCCGGCATCGAGTCCCAAAGGATCAAGTCACCGTGTGATCAAGACTTGTATCCGGGTACTATTAACCACTCAGATATCTTGATCAATACTTAGTGGATTCCTCCGAGTTGGAGAAAAGAAGAGTAGAAGAATTACCCCATCTTGAACCTCTATAAAATCCTATTGTGTCATTTACATTTCAAAGACTTTAATTTACTCGCATCTTATTTTTATATCTCACGATAAACTTGCTATCCAATTGATAATCAACGTGTGCTAAAACCAAGTATTAAAACAAACTTAACCAAATTCAACTGTTAAGTCTTCCAATGAAAACAAATCACAATCGAGTTAAGTCTTTAGTCAAAACAATGAGTTATTCTATCAACAAATCGATCGAGTCGTTGAGTGACTAACTCTGCTGATTAACTAACTTAGTTGTCCATCAAGGACTCAGCTGTGAAGTATTAACTCTGAATATTTAAAAGGACTAAATTGAAAAGTTGGTAAGGTTTATTCAACCCCCCCTTCTAAACCTTACACTCACACCCCTTGGGACCTACAAGTGGTATCAGAGCGGTTGGTTCATTGAGCCTTCCGCACTGGTTACTGAACTAGATCTCCAAATTTTTCAAAGTCTGTTTTAGTACTTAAGTTTTCAAAACTCTTTTTACCATCAAAAGTTATTATCATGGAAGCAAATTTGACACGCATCCCTATGTTCACAATTGAAGAATTTGATGATTGGAAAATTCGTATGCGTGCTCATCTATCAAATTACATAATGAGATGTGGATAGTGATAGAGGATGGGCCACTCGCAAATTTTAAAAGTGAACACAATGTAAGGAGAGCCGCAAATGAAGGTGAAGAGGATGTCGCTCCCAGCACTAGTCATGGTTGAAAACCAAGAGCTGAATGGACAAATGATGACAGAAAAAGATATAACTTGGACAATGTGGCCAATGACATTCTTTACAAAACCCTGGACAAAGCTATGTTCAACAAAGTCAAATCATGCAAAACGGCTAAAGAAATCTGGGACAAGCTAACATTGATTTGTGAAGGCTCAAGAGCAAATCAAGGAAAATAAACTATCGGTTGTTGTACAGAAATTTGAGAATTTCAAAATGATCGCGGAGAGACCTTGGATCAACTGGATGCTCGGTTCACAGAAATTACCAATGAGCTATCTCGCACTTGGAAAAGAATATACACGAAGAAATGTGTATGAAGATTCTAAGAAGTCTTCCAACCGAGTGGGATATGAAAGTCATGGCCATGAGACACTCCATGGACCTATCAAAGACATCCAACCATGAGTTATTCTCAGATCTCAAAGCCTACGAATTTGAGCTGAGAAGAAAAGACCAAGAGGAGACAGTTGTGCCCAAAACAGATGCTCTAATTGTTAAGGATGGCAAGAGAGTCGAGGTCAAAGAAGTCATTGACCAAGAGGAAATAGCCCGATGGTTAAAGGTTTAACAAGTTCTTCAATAAGAACTAAAAGAGAGGCAAGGGCGAATCCTCCGTAAGACACTCGGCTCCCTCCAAGTCAAGGAAGATAGGCCAACCAAGAGAACAGAGCATCAAAAAGGTTGAATATCAAAGGGCTTAAAATCTAAGAATGGAAAGAGTGATCAAAAGGTTGAAAATCTATGCTGAACTATGCAGGCAACCAGGTCACTATGCCATTGATTGCCCATATCCCGTAGTCAACAAATACAGAATGAAGAAGAAAGAAAGGTCTTCATAGAAAGAAGACAAGAAAAGAAAAAGGCAATGTTGGTCGCAGAGATCACGAGACAACCAAGTCAAGAGACACAAATGATGATTGAGTAGTGAAGCCGACTACTCAAGTGACTCTAAAAAAAAGCCTTGATCTTTGATGGCCAAGGAACAAGACCAACCCGACCAAGAAGATGAGGTACACTCTAACTCATCACACTCGGTTCTAGTGATAGTGACTCGTGACACACACACTTCATCACCCACTCGATCTTTATGATTCATTAGGCAAAATGATGAAAGATTTTGAACACATTAAATCCTCACACACACTACTAAATGAGGAAAACACCTACTCAAGAGCAAAACTCACAAATGACTAAGGAGCCGAGTACTCTAAGTCAAATAGCTTATGAGAATGAAAGTCTAAAGACTGAAAATGCTAAGATAATAGCGAAAATAGTCTATAGAAAAGAGGAAAATGACCTCAAAAATGTGATTGCCTCATTCACTAAGGCATCTAAATCATTGGATGATCTTATTATGAATCAAAGAGAATGTGGAGACAAGACAGGCTTAGGATTTAATTCTTCCGTGATATGTCAAGCTCCAAAAGTGATTTTGGAAAAATGATCTTCAAGCAATGAAGTATCTCAAAAATCCAAAACTCCAAATGGTGCACACACATTTATTCCAAAGCACAATTACAACAAACTGGCCTTGGTTATAAAGGAAAAGGAAAACGAACCGATTGAGTGTCTTTGAGAGGACAATGAGAAGAAATCCAAATGAGTTCCTCAAAACTCCAAACAGGAATACTCTGTAAAGAAGAAACAAATCTAACAAAACCAAAAGTTCTATAAAAGAAATACATATGAACGGAATGGTAGAAAATACCCAAGCCAAGCTGATTGGAATAATGTGAACTATCAACAAAGACCTATGGAATATAAGCCCAAATGGCAAAGGCCTAGAACTCAGCAAAGGCCATTCCAAAGGTATAAGAGCTTTCATCAACGACACATATGCACCTAGGCACTACACTCAGAGATATCACAACTACCCAAAGAAGTCAATTGCTAAAACACATACACATGCATACAAACAAAAGAGACAGCTGTATGAACCTAGAACCCCCAAGCAATTTGCCAAAATTAATTATGATTATGGGACTAATAGATGGCAACCCCTTAGAGTCAAATCATTTGGCTATAGGTTGGTTGGATCATCTTACAACACTAACCCCTCAGGACCCGCATAAAATATGGGTACCTAAAACTTAATTTCCTTGATTGTAGGTTCAAGGAACAGTGAGTGCCAAGGAACCTGGTACATGGATAGTGGCTCATTCCGCATATTACACATGACAGGAAATAAGAAAAATCTGTCAAAATTCAAGGAAGTCAGAGGTGCAAATGTCATATTTGGAGGAAATGAAGCTCCAGGAAAAATAAGAGGCATTGGATCCATCAAGAAAAATGGATTAGAAATCACATATGTTGCATATGTTGAAGGACTCAACTTCAACTTGCTAAGCATCAGCCAACTCTGTGACAAGGGTTATAATGTTGGATTTAACATGGGTATATGCCAAATCAAGGATACTGAATCAAATGAAGTTGTGTTGCAAGGATGCATACAAAAGAACATGTATGTCGTGGATTGGCTAACTCGCAACACCAAGCACCTATCTATTAGCAAAGAGCACAAAATCAATCAAGTTGGTTGTGGCACAAGAAGTTTAGTCACCCGAATTTCAAAACGATTAACAACCTTGCGAGAAGCAATCTTGTGGAAGGACTTCCAGGACTCGATATACAAGAAGGAGAGTATATGTGATGCATGTCGAAGGAAAACAAATCAAATCATCATTCAAAGAAAAGACATGTCCATCTTCAACAAGAATATTGCATCTGCTACATATGGATCTATTTGGTCCAATTGAACCAAACTAGCATAAGTGGAAAGAAATACACTTTGGTGGTAGTAGATGACTATTCAAGATATACATGGACAATATTCATGTGTAAGAAGAAAAAGAAACTCTACGAAACTACCACAAATTGATGAAGAGGATTCAAAATGAGAAAAGTCAAACCATTATCAAAATAAGATCGACAGAAACCGAGTTTGTCAATGGTATAATAACTCAAAAAGATTGTATAGAAAATGGTATTGGTCATGAATTGTCTGCAGCAAGGACTCCACAAAGAGAATGGAGTTGCGAGAAAGAAGAATAGAACTCTCAAAGAAGCAGCAAGGACCATGTTAGGCAAGCAGGGCTACCTAAAAGATTTTGGGTCAAGCAATAAACACAAAGATGCTATACTCAAAATAGATGCATGATAAAACAGACAAATGACAAAGACTCCCTATGAGATTTGGACAGGAGAAAGCTAAGTGTTGCATATTTTAGAATATTTGGATGCAAATGCTTCATCCATAACAATGGCAAAGATAATCTAAAGGCTTTTGATGATAAAGTGATGAAGGTATTTTCTTGGGATACTCAAATGAAAGTAAAGCAAAGTGCTCAACAAGAGGAATCCATTCTATTCATGGTGTTTGATGAGCCAAATGTAAATGGAGAAGACATTGAAGAGTCGGTGATAAGTTTGAATCAATCAACCATGCGAAGAGTCCCATCTTTGAAGTCAAGCCGGAATTATAAACCCGGATGAAGATGAGATAGTTGAGTCTCAAAAGTAGTGGAAAATCTGCGGCTAAGTGATGACGAGAGAGCGATCAAAGCAACATAGTTGCAAGATGACCGAATCCGCTAACTTACTCCAACTTTGATGTAAGATGGCCGAGAGACCATCCACCAGAACTAGTCATTGGAGACGTAAGAGAAGGTGTCAAAACAAGATCCAGAACTCAACAAGAAGCAATGTTCACCTGCTTCATCTCACAAATAGAGCCTAAAGATGTGTCACAAGCAATGGATGACACACATTGATTCAAGCCATACAAGAAGAGTCAATCGGTTTGAAAGAAATAAAGTGTGGGAACTGGTTCAAAGACCTACCCATCAAAATGTTATTGGCACTAAATGGGTATTCGAAACAAGATGAATGAGGAAGGCTTTGTGGTAAGAAACAAAGCAAGATTGGTAGCCAAAGGATATTGCCAAGAAGAAGGAATAGGTTTTGATGAAACTTTTGCTCCTGTGGCAAGATTGGAAGCCATAAGGATGTTTCTTGCCTATGCAGCTCACAAGGACTTTATTGTATATCAAATGGATGTAAAGAGTGCATTCCTTAATGGTCTATTGGAAGAAGAAGTATATGTTGAACAACCTCCGAGGATTTGAGCGAGAAGATTCTTGAAGATAAGGTATACAAACTCAAGAAAGCTCTATATGGATTGAAACAGGCACCCGAGCATGGTATGACACATTATCACAATTCCCGACGGAATGGATTCACAAAAGGAAAAGTGGATAGAACACTCTTGAAATTCAAGACAGGAAGAGCATACTGCTTGTTCAAATATATGTGGATGACATCATTTTTGGATCCACAAACAAAGAGTCAGTGTGATAAATTTTCAAACCTCATGCAAAGCAAATTCGAAATGAGCATGATGGAAGAGTTGACATTCTTCCTTGGACTCCAAGTGAAACAAAATGAAGGATGGAACCTTCATAAGTCGGACAAAATACACCAAAGATTTAATGAAGAAATTTGGTATGGAAGAGAAGTCTTCTCGTGAAAATACCAATGAATACATCGATCAAAATGGATATGGATGAAGATGGCAAAGCATGTAGATCAAACAAGATACTGAGCACTTATTGGATCATTGCTCTATCTCACAAAAGAAGGGCGGACATCACCTTTGTTTAGGTGTATGTGCAAGATTTCAATCTGCTCCAAAAGAAAGCCACATGATGCAGCCAAGAGAATCTTGAGATATTTGAAAGGAAGACAAGAAGTTGGCTTATGGTATCCAAAGGAAGGTGGATTCAGTTAATTGGTTACTCGGACTCGACTATCTTTGGATGTAGAGTTGACGGGAAGAGTACCTCGAGGCACATGTCAAATGCTTGGAAATAGGCTAATTTCCTGGTTTAGCAAGAAGCAAAATTCAATAGCTACCTCCACACAAGGACGAGAATACATAGTCATGGGGGAGTTGTTGTGCCCAAGTCTTATGGATGAGACAAGAATCGAGAGACTATGAAGTTGAAGAAAAGGAAATTCCAATCATGTGTGATAACACAAGTGCAATTGCAATCACTCAAAATCTGTGTTGCCCTCAAGAACAAAGCATATCGATGTCGATATCACTTCATAAGAGATCATGTTGAAAAGAAGGACATCACCTTGAATATATTTCAACCGATAAAACATTGGGCCGACATATTCACAAAACCATTAAGTGAGTCAAGATTTGAAGAAATCAAGCATGAGTTAGGATTAATTGAGTTGAGTTGACACTTAGAGACTCAAAGAAAAGAAATGAAAAAAAAAGAGTGAACTCTCAAATCACTAAGTGAATTAGCCATATCGGAAGGACAAATGCACGAGTTAGGCGACAAAATTGAGTATTTACATGCGAGGAAAGAAGAGTTAAATCGGTAAGGGGCAAGTTGAGTCGTTTATGAGCAAAGTGACAAAAATGCGCAATCGTTTTTACTAAGCGGTAATGTTTTTAAGAATGAAGTCAAAGATAATTATGACGTGTACAGCAAAAGCCGCACACCAAGCTTATGATTGGATATAAATGCCGCCGCATTAAATACGAGACATTAAATGCAAATCGGCGTGCAAGATCTAATTTTGATCACATTTCAAAACCACCCGCAAGATCTTTCATGAACCATACTTAAACCATTTTCGTCTTTCTCTCACACTTTACCAAAACCTGTTCATCTCTCTCTCGAAAGCAAAAGCAAAACTTTCTCTCAAAACCCTTTCAATCCTCGGATCATTTTTTGAAAGTTTCGTTTGATAAAATATTGAGAAATGGCATCCACTCATGATTTTGTCAAGCTAGGAAAGCAAATCCACACCGGTCTCTTTGTGGATTTCGATGGTATGGTGAAACAGGGGTCCGACGACACCCTAGTGAAGAAGATTCTTGAGAAATTGGAAATGTCCTGGGTGAAAACCGTTTCGATGTTGGAGTTTCCGATGACCTATGTGGAAGAGGTCGCACGTTTCTACGTGAATGCCGAGGTTCACGATGAGGGCATCAAGTCCTCTGTTCATGGAAAGGAGTTCATCATTACGCCAGGATTTGGCGAACACGCTTGTTCTGCCGGAAGGAATGTTGGAAATCAATGAAGGCGATGTTGACCGACTCTTGCTTGGAAGGAAGTAGCCAAGTCCGACTATCTTTGAGAAAGTAGTCTACATGACTAATAAGAGGCTACAAGGAGGACTACCACAAATTGCGGACATCGTTGCCAAATGCATAAATATCAAATTTGGCGGCTTTGACCACGGTAAAAAAAAGTTGATCGTAATGGTTGCGATCATTGAAGAACGAGAAAGTGAACTCGGGCTGAGTTTGTCTACAAAGCCAGACTACGCGAACGTTGGGAACAAATCCTTCAAGGAGGATGGAACGTTTGGAGGTTCCTAGGATACGGCCTGGTGATTGGCCGTGATGGAGATAAAAGGAGTCCCTCTTCGACATGGAAAGGCGTTCCATGTAAACAAGAGGATGTTCAGATCAAACCTCTCTCGCGCACGAAGAGAGCCTACGCTAAGAGCCGATCACGAGTGAGGGGGGGAATCGAGATGACCACGAAGATACAAATTGTTTCCTCTCCTCCAAAGAAAAAGGTTGCTCTCCCGCACCTAAGAAGACTATTGCTCTCCCGCAAAAAGAAAAAAAATAAGCTCCCGCCCGCAGCTGAGTCACCCGCCCCGCAGTGTGTCTCCCGCCCCCCTGCGCCGCAGATGGAGAAAGGAACCATTAATCACTTCTCCAGTGATCAAGAAGAAGAGGACTGCCACAACAAGGAAGGAAGCTACCTATAAGACATCTGCGAAGGCATTCACCTTCAATGAACAAGAGGAAGTGGAGCGAGATATCCCTTTGGTAAAAACAAAGAGAAGAAGAAGACTTTCCAAGCTCTCCGAGCTTGAGAAGACAAATGAGTCTCACACTCACCGAAAAGATACGAGAGACTACCGGAGAAGTATAGTAGAGTCTCGAGTGATTGATGAAACGCCAAGCTGTGAGGCCGATCAGCAGAGGCAACTTGAAGACCCAAATGTAGATAGATAGAACAACCGAGGAACAAAGAATGGCCGAGACAACCGAATCACCTATTGACAGGGTTGTTTCTCCACCCGTAACAGAGGCTACAGAGGATGTTGAGCGTGAAGAATGCTACCCTTAATCCTTGAAATGATGGCCAAAGAGAATGAAGAAGACATGTAATCATGTACTCTCCATTGTATCCGGATATCCAAAATCGTCTCCTGCGAGAGTGGAGAAAATGGAAGTTGAGCCTATCCGAGAGTACAGATTTGAAAATCCCGAGTTCATTCTTTGAATAAGAAAACTCTTCAGTTCCTTGAGGTGGACACAAAGTCTTTGCAAAGCCCTTGATGAGGATAATTGCATCAATATACCGCAGATTCGAAAAGAAAATGAACGGGCTAAAGCAAAATGAGGACGCAGAGGCACGTGAGAAGGCCAAAGATCCGCCTCCCTCTCACCGCACCACCGATCATACACACCCTCATCTTGACGTCCTATCGAGTGATGAGAATCGGGACCTCTGTTCTTTGCCCACAAAGAGTTGCAAATGCAGCAAGCAATGCAAGAGTCCGTAATCCTACATGAGCAAAGAATGGTGGAGGGACCAGGAGAGTCCTCCAAATCACAAATGGAGATAAACCCAATGGGAGTGGTGCGAAGATATTTCCACCTTTGTCGTTCTTTGCCCACCACTTCCCCAGCTCATTCGAGAGGAAGGTATTAAGGAACGGCAATGAAATCGGGAGTGTGGGGACCCCGGTCAAGCCAACCCCTAATGAAGGTGTCTTACCACCGCCCCAACGGTTGAATACTCGGTGGGAACAAATGAGTCCGGAGATGAGTGACCCCATTCCAAGTCACCGGTGTGTGCCACCGAGGGGAAAACTCACTCCACCGCAAAGAAGGTTGGAGGATGTTGCGGTGACTCCACAATGAATTTAGGAGGCGAAGTGGAGAAGGAACAATTACAAAATACATAGCAAGTTGTCACGACGAGGCTCGAGGCGATTGTGATCGTCTCAATCTGAAGTGCTAATCGCTCTGCAGTTAATGATGACGCTGATGCGATCGAGGCACGAATGGAATCGCCTGGGAGTTAACACTATGGGCGATGAAAGTGCAATCCATGGAGTTGAAACTCCAATGGATGCCACCTCGAAAGACCCCAAGACAAAGACAATGACATCGCCGAAAGGGATGTCCAAGCCTCGCCGCATTGAGACTACAGGAGGTAATGAAGGCCAACGGGAGGTTGAGACTTCCCGGGAGAAACGAAGCGAACATCCCTCCCGCTATCATTGATCCATCGAAAAAATGAGATAAGTGCTCTTCACGATTCCCGGATAATCTCGATGTAACCTTTCGGGATCGGATGAAGACAATGAAGTGAGTTATCCCCCGTGGATCGATCCCAAAGACTTAGCCGAGGATGTTGCAACCACGAGTAAGTCGACCTCAAGACTACTCGCCAAACATTCACCTTTGATGTTGAGCCACCCATGGAAATCTCATTATCGTCCAATGACGCTTGATAAGGCCGAGGACCATCAACTCATTTGGAAAAACCAAATTGAGACCGACGAAGTCGTTGAGACGATTGAGGCTCGAGGCAAAGGTCGGGTCGAATTCACAACAGACCCGGTTGAAACAGAGTCCACCGCTCAGCTCCCCAAGTCAGGCAGTCCGACTCCACAAAGAACTTCATGAGCACCGCTTATAATTGAACAAATTCCATTGCAAGTGATGATCCTTTCATAGAATCATTTCCCTTCTCTCTGGAGGTACTGACCTCCCGAAGAGTCGCCTAGAGATCGCGAGCGCTTCCACGACTCGATCCTGTTATTCCATCGACACCATTGTTCCACTAACTATGACTTTGACTCTACTTAGCCGTCACAAACAAAACAGAGGAAGCAAATAAAGTTCGGGAGGTGTTCAAAGCCCTATTTGCTTAGATTGAACGGATGGAGAGGCACCAGGCTTCGCCGGACATGAGGCTGACAACGGGGCGCCAACCTCACCGCCGATTTGAGAGGCATCATAGTCGGAGATCCGGAGTGGTGGCAATAACAAAAACAATGCGTGTGGAACAAGCTCGATATTTGAAACATTGTTCAACAAGTTGTTGGTCCGGCGGTGAGAATGCTCGATGCAAAGACAAAATTGCAAGAGCACATTGAACAAATGCATGAATCTCATACTACGAGATAAAACCTGCTGCGTGAACATAATAAAAACGATCTCCTGCGTGGAAGAGAATATGGATCGAAAATTCAGTCTCTCATGGCCGAGATGAAGTTGGTAGTAGTTGAATCCAATGCCACTCGCTCCGAGTTTCGTGCACTTACTCTGCAGCAGATTGACGAGAACTCAACTATCGGATACTCGACTTCTTTCTTGCTAGCTTGTTTCTAGGGGTTCCTCTCTCCTTTGATGATGCCAAAAAGAGGGAAGAGGAATACCTAAAGCTTGAAGGGATCCGGGCGAGAAGGAGGAAGCATCTGTGAAGGGAAAGACAAATTGAGGCGATAATAAGAGAGAATAAATGGAAGTCTGTTGAGGGGGAAGGCTCGAAAGATGTGACATTGATGATTGCAAAAACCCCCAACAAGGTCTTGTCACAATGATATTATCAAAACTCCCAATGACTCGCCACTCCAACACTCTTGTACCAATGGTGAAAAGAGAAAAACAATTGAAGCGAGGGATGGAGGAAGTGGAAGGAAGAATGAATGCTCGAGTTATGGATATTCGAAACAACATGGAGGCATTCCAATAGACGAGAGACACCTATGCCATTTCGGATGCGGAATCGAGCCAAGATCTTTGATGAATTTAAGACACTCGCATCTCGAAGGTTACTTCGCAAACATGTCCATGGCTCAAGCCTGGATTTGTCTTGGGAAAAAGGTCTCACACTATGTGAAGAAGGCGACGACACAAAAACCACCGGCAAATCACTCTGCTCGTCACTCTGCTAGTCACTCTGTTTGGGAAAAAGAAGGCCCTAGAAGAATACACGCCCGGGAGGCGGAGGAAGAAGCGATGGTGGAGGAAGAGGTTTCGGACACTAGAACTCGCCAAAAACATTGAGTACATAGATCCAGGCAAGAAATGAGGGATCTATTGGGTGGATTTGATGAAGTAGCCAATCTGCAAGTGGCTAAGAACAATCTTGAGTATGTGAAGAGAATTGAAGAAGAAAATAAAAGACAAACTCAACTATGGGAGGAAAGACAAGAAAGACTAAGAAGAGATGAAGTTGCCGGAGGGCGTATGAGAAAAAAGAAAAAGCGCAAACAAGATGAGAAGAAAAGGAAAAGGTTAGAAGATGACAGAGTCAAGAAGATAAAAAGAAGGAGGCAGTGAATGAGATGAAGTGTTGCTGTCCACCCCTTCATTATTTCACTATGTAAATACACTTTATGTAAGTCTTCTGTACATTGAAAAATATTATGCAATTTCTGTACGTGAGTAGATATAGAACAACATGGTTAGTCTAAGTCCCGTTTAAGCTCTGATACATATTTTTGGACTTAAGCTTTGATACACTCTGTAAACAGCTATGTAAAGAACAAGGATGTTATGATCAATAAAAGATCAATTCTAAACATACATTCCGTGGTTCTACATTTGTCTGTATGTATCTTTGCTGTTAAATAATTGTATGGATGTTTTAAGTTTTGGCATCATCAAAAAGGGGAAAATTGTTGGGAAATTATTTTGTAGATTTTGATGAATGCCATGTAAAACTTAGAATAGGATGTTGGCACCCCATTTTTCTTGTAAACTACATTGTAATAAATAGGGTTGGTCTAGCTGAGTTAAGTCAGCTATGCCTAAGCATGCAAGAAGACAACTGGAGACCAGAAGGAAAACTCCGTTGCGAGGCAAAAGTGAGTATGGCAAAGAAGAGAAGACGGGAACTCGATCAAGATGCAAATGAGATGCAATAAAAGTATCGATCAAGTCAACTCAAGATAGCCAAGTCTCAAGTTGAAGTGACAAGAGTCATCCAATGATTGGAAGTCGACTCTAAGTCATCTGGGAAGGCAGGAAATGCGGTCAAAGTCGAGATAATCGAAAGAGATCCGTTGCGAAATCAAGAGAATTACTTAAACAAGTAATACCTCCATACTACCTTTCTTGAAGTGCTCAGTTCCAGAAGCGTGCAAAAGGAATAAACCAATGGGAAGCATTGCACCACGTCAGAACTCTGAAAAGCTGAAGAATCGTTCATACGAGGAAATGTAAATTCCAAGGACTGCAACAAGACAAGCCAACGACCACAAGTGTCTTTTGAAAATGAGCTTATCTCTTCAACGGGCAAATTTTCAAAAGAACACTATAAAAGGCTGAGGAGGTTATTTGAGAAGAGGTTACCTTGACAACTGAACCCACGAACATTCAAGCAAATATTTGAATCAGTAACCTAAAACATTCTCAAGTCATTCAAGATCAATCCTCAAGCCTACACTACGAAGGAAATCAATCCAACACTCACCGTGAAGGAAGGATAACTTCAATCGATTGAAGAGGAAACTTTTGAAGAATCAAGGGTCTACATTCCACGGAGGATTGTAGGAAGGTTCAAGGTTGAACCAATCTCAAGTTATTGGAGGGCTTCGTGATCAAATCCAAGAAGCTTGAGCAAGTGGGTTTTAGTAGCAAGACAAATGCCCTGCCTGAAGAAGCGAGTCGTCGACGAAGCCACCGTGAGTGACCAAGCATCTCCAGGCATCGAGTCCCAAAGGATCAAGTCATTGTGTGATCAAGACTTGTATATGGACTCAAACCACTCAGATATCTTGATCAATACTTAGTGGATTCCTCCAGGAGTTGGAGAAGAGAGGAGTAGAAGAATTACCCCATCTTCGAACCTCTATAAAATCCTATTGTGTCATTTATATTTCAAAGACTTTAATTTACTCATCTTATTTTTATATCTTTGATAAACTTGTTATCCAATTGATAATCAACTCGTGTGCTAAAACCAAGTATTAAAACAAACTTAACCAAATTCAAGGGTGTTAAGTCTTCCGCAAAAAACAAATCACAATCGAGTTAAGTCTTTAGTCAAAAACAAAGTGAGTTATTCTATCAACAAATCAATCGAAATCATTGAGTGACTAACTCTGGCGATTAACTAACTTAGTTGTCCATCAAGGACTCACCGTGAAGTATTAACTCAATATTTAAAAGGACTAAATTGAAAAGTTGGTAAGGTTTATTCAACCCCCCCTTCTAAACCTTACACTCACACCCCTTGGGACCTACACAACGACCACAAGTGACTTTTGAAAATTAACCTATCTCTTCAACGGGCAGATTTTCAAAAGTTCACTATAAAAGGCTGAGGAATCACTTTGAGAAAAGGTTACCTTGAAAACCTGAACCACGAACATTCAAGCTAACATTCGAACTGTAACCTGCAAAATATTCTCAAGTTATTCAAGCAAATCCTCAAGCCTAAATTTCGAAGAAAATCAATCCAACACCAAGCTGTGAATGAAAGACAACTTCAAACTGTTGAAGAGAAAACTTTTTGAAGAATCAAAAGGGGTCTACATTCCAAGGAGGATTGTAGAAAGGTTCAAGGTCGAACCAGTCTCAAGTGATTGGAGGACTTCGTGATCAAATCCAAGAAGCTTGAGCAAGTGAGCTGAACTAGCAAGACAGCCGCCCTGTGAAGAAGCCGAGTCGCACGAGAAAGCCGGTGTGTGACCAAGCATCTCGATCGAGTCCCAAAGGATCAAGTCACCGTGTGATCAAGACTTGTATCTGGGACCGCTTAACCACTTTGTACTTTGATCAATACTTAGTGGATTCCTCCAGGGAGTTGGAGAAGAGAGGAGTAGAAGAATTACCCCATCTTGAACCTCTATAAAATTTATTGTGTCATTTACATTTCAAAGATTTCATTTCTCGCATATTACATTATATCTCACGATAATTTGCATTCCAACTAATAACTAACAAAGTGCTAAAACCAAGTGTTAAAACAAACTTAAACCAAATTCAAGGGTGTTAAGTCTCCCGCTGAAAATCTCATCACAGCCAAGTTAAAGTTTAGTCTAAACAGCTGAGTTATTCTATCAACAGCTCAATCGAGTCTGTTGAGTGGCTAACTCTGTTGGTTAACTAACTTAGTTTTCCCTCAAGGACATAGTTGTGTATTTAACTCTGAAATATTTTAAAAGAACTAAAATCGAAAAGTTGGTAAGGTTTATTCAACCCCCCCTTCTAAACCTTACTCACACCCCTTGGGACCTACAGGGACACATGAGCATCTCTATGAGTCAACTGATAGTGATATGGAGGATATGGACCCTGTTGTTGCAGTAGAGAAGGCCGAGTTGAAGCAGGCCACTCAAGAATCAAGAGTCATGCACGAGATAAGTCTTTAAGAAGGTCCAGGAGAGTCCTCCAAAGTTTCTCCTTGGACTGATCCTTTAGGAGTGGCACAATAGATTGCTTCTGTTATCACCGAGACCACGTCCCTCGTGCAGTCTGAAGATGGCTCCAAGGGAAATGGCGATGAAGCTGGAAATTTGGGCACCCAAGCCAAGCCTAACCCTGAAGAAGGTGTTGAGACACCTGCCTATATGGTTGATCACTCAAAGAACACTACAGTCGTGTCTCAGGAGCAGAGTAACCTCACTGTTGTTCACTCAGCTAGTGCGCCAGCTGAGGGGGAAACTCTCTCCACCACAGCAGGGTCGGAGGATGCTGTGAGAGACCAAACAAAGAAGTTTGGAGGCGAAGGAGAAAATATCACAAAAGAGTAGAGCGGAATTAACGAAGCTTGGATAGTTGAGACTCTGGGCCATGAATGTGCAATCCAAGAGTTGAGACTCTGGGCCGTGAATGTGCAATCCAAGAGTTGAGACTCCGAAGGATGCCACCGTCGAAGACCCTAAGACAGTTGAGTCTATCGAAGGGATTGTAGAAGGCCCTACATCGGTTGAGACTACTAGGGGTAAAGAAGGCCTAAAGGAGGTTGAGACTTCCCTGGGTAAGGAACAATGTGAACAGAACATTCCTCAACTCGAAGGTGTTGCTGCAGAAGAGGAGATCAGCACCCTTCGTGATTCCCAAGAGCATATAGACACATCATTTCTGGGATCCGAGGATGAGTCTTCCCCTAAGGCCACATCAAATTCCGATGACGCTGATGAGACAGCTGAGGACCAGGTCACTCAATTGGAAAAATCTACTGAGACCAAAGAAGATGTTAAGACAGCTGAGGCTGAGTCAGCTGAGCAAACACACTCAACTGCTCAAGTTGAAACAGAGTCAGCTGCACAGGCTACCACAACTGCAGTAGTAATGACTCCAACAGCTCAATCGTAGGCTACCACAGCTGCAACATCTGTCGATGACACTGCTGAAGCTGAGGCACAAAGAGCTGAATCATTGCAGGAATCTCAAGAACAAACCCCCCAAAGAGGAGCTTCGGGGAAACCGTTTGTCCGAAATGATGTGTTTGAAGATATGTTCCCATTCACTGCTGAATTGCCCGACATGGAGGAATAGTCTGCCAGAGACCAAGAAAAGTATACTGTGCAAGAAGAGCTCGTTATTCCTACAGATTCGATTGTGTCAATGGACTTCAATTTCGATGCAGTGTGACCAAAAGCTGAATCAAAACCGACAGCTAAGTTTCGTGAAGCCTTCAAGAAGATCTATGATGAGATTGAGAAGATGGAACGCCACCAAGCATCTCTGGATCTATGTCTGGACAATCGAGATGCAACCCTCATAGCGGATTTGAGAGGGATAATCGTTCGAATAAGGGAATGGGCTGCACAGCAGACTGCCATGCATTCAGAGCAGGTCCGCTACTTCAAGGCCCTATCTACCAAGATGCTAGTGTGGAGTGCGGACACTTCAATGTTTCAGCAGAGAATGAAGGAGTACATGGTCAGGATGGAAACCGCACATAAGTCGGACATGGAGCTACTCAAGCATCACCACCAGGCAGAAATTACTCGCCTAGAGGACAAGATAAATAACAAGTTCAGTCTTCTAATGGCTGAGATGAAATTGGTGACAACTAAGTCGAAGGTTACTCGGTCGGAGTTCCGAAAAGCCCACTCCACAGCAGACTCGAAGCAAAGTTCTACCATCAGCCGACTGGATTTCTTACTAAGTGGTTTATTCCATGGGCTAACCCTTTCATTTGGTGATGATGCCAAAAGGGGGAAAGATGAGGCCTTAAAGGGATTGAAGGAGGAGGCGAAGAAAGGTGATAAAGCTGAGGGGGAGAGAAGTTCAAAAAACCTTCTTTTGAAATTGATGTTTGCTGAAACCCTACAGCAAGGTGAACTCACAACTTCCATTCTCAGCAAGTTATCCCAGAATCTGCCTGTTGAAAAGAAAGCTGAGTTGGCCATGAAAGAATCAAGGAAGACCATCGAAGTTGCATTTGAGGAGGTAGCTGAGAAGCAATCGGCTCGTGTTCAAGAAATTAGAAAATAGTATGGTGGTCCTCCAGCCGAAAAGGACTATGCTGCGATTAGATCCCCGGGAGATATTACCATGCCTGATGTTGGATCTGAGCCAGAATCTCTAGAGGAGTTTCAAACTCTACAAGCAAAAGGTTATTTTCAAGGCATGACTGTGCCTCAAGCCTGGGATTTGTATTGGGAGAAGGGATTGGAAGTGTGTAAATCAGCTGATTAGCAGCCAACTTCCAGCAGTCACTCGGCTGGAAAGTTAAAAGCTCCAATACAGTACACTCCCAGAGGAAGGGGAGCTGAGTCAGAAAGGGGAAGACATGGTGCGTGGAAGAGGTTCTCAACCATGGTCAAAACCAAAGGATGTTGCATATGTTGATCCACAGAAGAAAGGGATCACATCTTTGGCCGATACGATCACCTTGCTAATCTTGAGGTTGCACACAAGGTAGTCAAGCTAATAGAAGGCAAAGAGGAAGACAATGAGAAGTAAATTATGAATGGGAGAGTAAACCCATCGTGAAGATTATGGGAAGAAGCGAAATTAAGAGGAGAAGAGGCGTGATGATGACAGAAGAGGATGACCCTTAGTTCGCTTTGAAGAATCGATGATCATAACGTGGAACAAGAACCCATTAAGGGAGGGATCCGAGATTCATTAAGATCACCGGAAAAAGAAGACGCTTTCATTTACGGTCCGACAACTCTATAAATGTGGCATCAAGTTAGGTTATGCCAACCGCCAACCTCGGAACTCTTGAGTACCTATGATGGTGACCACATCGCTAGCATGGCTCAATGGTTATCCCCTGCGTGACCAACCAGAAGATGAAGAGAGAAGAAGGAAACAACAAAGGCGTTGAAGTGTGATGTGAAACCCTTCATGTACTTCACTTTGTTGTAAATACATAAATGTAAGTCTTCTATAATAGCTCTATATATTTCCCTATAATATTCATTTTCTATGTAACTTAGCTTAGATACACGTTGAAAATATGAATTTGTAAATAGCTCTGTTACTTGATGTAAACAGCATTATAAAAGCCAAGAATGTTATGATCAATAAAATGATTATTCATATGCATGCATTATTTTTGTTGTTTACTTATGTTATACGTTATAAGTTTTGGCATCATTAAAAAGGGGGAAATTCTTAAGAAATTTATCTGTTAGATTTTGACGTAAAACTTAGACTAGCAAGTTGGCACCTCATTTTCCCTATAATTCTGCATTGTAATAAATAGGACTGGAAGAGTTGAGTTAAGTCAAGATTACAAGAAGTCAACTGCGGACTGGAATGAAGACTCTGTTGTTTGTCAGCTGAGTACAACCTAGAAGGAAGTCAAGGACTCGACTGAAGGAGAGTTAGCTGAGGAACAGCTGTGAGAAGTGTCAGCCAAGTCAACTAGAAGAGCCAAGTCTATCAGTTGAAGTGATAGTTAAGTCAATCCTATGATTGGAGCAGACTCAAGTCACTTGGGGTAAAGGCAGCAGTCAAGTGAAGACAACTAACTTAGATCCGTTGGAACAAGTCAAGAATATTACTCAATATATTAATATGTCAGGCTGCCAGGTCTTAAAGTGTTTGGCCTAGAATTGTGCAAAAGGAATGAGCCAATGGGAAACACTGCACCTTGTGTCGAAATTTAAATGCTGGCAATGAGCCAACGAAACACCGCAAATGTCAAATGCCATTTAATACGAGGAAATGTCAACACCACAAGGGTTGCAAACCAAGACAAGACAAACCAACAAATACAAAGTGACATTTGAAACTAGCATATCTCTTCAACGGGAAAATTTCAAATGTGCACTATAAAAGGCGATGAAGTATTTGAGAAAGCGGTTATATCGAACTAAAGAGAGCAAACATTATTCAAGCAATCAATATGCAATATTCTCAAAGCATTTCAAGATATTTCTCAAGCCTAAAACTCGAAGAAACACGATCCAACGCAAGTTGTGAAGGAGAGAGAACTTCAATCAGTTGAAGAGAAAAACATTTGAAGATAAAAGAGGTATCTACTTTCCAAGTTGAAGGATTGTAGAAAGGTTCAAGGTCGAACCAAGTATCAAGTTTGTTGGAGGGCTTTGTGATCAATACCAATAACTTGAGAAGTGAGCTGAAGTAGTCAGGCAGCTGCCTCGTGAAGAAGCTGAGTCGCAGGAGAAGCCAACTGTGTGATCAAAGTTGTCTCCAGACTGATAACCGCTTTGTAAACTAATTGTTACTTAGTGGATTCCTCCAGGAGTTGGAGAAGAGTGGATTAGAAGAATTACCCCATCTTCTAACCACTATAAAAACACTTGTGTCAATTTAATTTCAACATTTACATTCCAGTATATTTACTTTATATCATTGTTAGTTAATATTTGCTATCCAACGATAATTAACTAAGTGCTAAAACAAGTTTAAAAAAACAAGCTTTAACTCAATCAAAGGGTGTTAAGTCTTTGTTATAAAACCAAATCAACTAAGTTAAGTATTTGGCAAGTACTTTCAAATGTTATAAAACCAAATCAACTAAGTTAAGTATAAAAGCGTTATACTATCAACAGCGTTATCGCTTCGAAGTGGGTAACTTAGAAAAAAGTAAACTTAGTTGTCCCCCAAGACACATTGATTTGAGTCAACTCTGTTGAACAATTTTAAAAGGACTAAATCAAAAATTTGGTAAGGTTTATTCAACCGCCCTTCTAAATCTTACACCACACCCCTTGGGACCTACACTTTGAGACCCATTTAGGTTGTTTATCGGTACATCTATCTTCGGCCCTTCGGGGACAAAAGTAATTGTAGGTTGCTCATATCTTTCTTTCTACACCTCTCGAAGATATCTTTGGGCTCTCATATTCAATACTACTTCTCAGATGAATGGTATTGCTGATATCTTTGGTTGATTTCAGTATCGCTTGGAATTTTGCCTCTTTGATGTGGGCTTCCCACTGCTGTTGCTATTTTAGCCACTTGTATCTCCAAAGATTTTAACCTTGCATTTATATTCGTATTCAGCTGAGCAACATGCTCTTCGATCCTATCTATCTTTGCGTCATTGTTTTTAAATTTTGCTCGTGTCTCATCAATGAATGAGGCTAGCATCTCTTTTATAGATGGCTTCTTTTCATTCGGTGGTATCATTGGCTGGTTTTTATTGTTCCCATTGTTTCCACGGTTCATCTCGTCTGCCATTTCTTTTGATTGTTTTTGCAACTATATAGATGTTCGTTCTATCTCCAAATCAATGGATTATAGCTCAACTGCTATGAACGTGCAATCCTACATTACTTTGTACTCAATAGGAACAATGTTGATATCAAAAAAAAATTGTGCTTCAATTAAGATTGAACTACTTATTATTATATTTATATTGAATCTTTCAATCTCCAGCAACGACACCAAAAACTTGATTGTAAAAATCTTTGCATTGAACCGCAATTGTATGATGTAGCTAGCAATAGCAGCGAATAAGGTCTTATTCCTCAGGGATTGAAACAAAACACATAAAGTACAGTAAACGTCGTACTCCAATTTTATTGGAGCGATCGAAAATCAAAAAGTGTTATCTGAACTAAACCTAAAATATCTAAGTATTGTTAAAAACCCAAACTTTACAAGAATTCAAACAATTGCGAATAGCAATCCTAGGAACATAATCTTAACATGATTTATCAATATTAATTTCAATTAAGGTTTCATCAAAACCAGCTTATGTGTATCTATGGGTTCATTTTCTAAAGTAGTTTATTCCTTCTCCCAAGTGCAAACAAATCGTTGATTAATAAGAATTGCCAGTATCCCTACTCGAAAATTAAAATTAACTCCCAAAAACATTTAGAATTGAAGTAAACCTCCACAAACTTTTATAGATCTCCCGACTCAGTACTCATTTATGTTATGAATTCGTTTATCGTAAGTTAGATCTCGTCTCCCGAATTTTGAAGTAACAAATAAGAAATGCAAATTATTGGCTAGATAATCTATAAGAAATAAGCACATGGTTCATAAATAGAACACAAGAAATCAATTAAGAAGAAAAAATCAAATTAGAAATAATATGAATCCACAATTTTAATCATGCCCTAGGATCCAGAGATCTAACTTAACATATTTGATTATAAATTCATAGACAAATCTGAAAATAAATAGTTTGACATTAAATTAAGTACAAAACAAAGGCTCTAAACTATAATGATGAAACCCTCTTGTGTAGATGGATCCTTCTTCACAATCTTGAACCCTTGTGCATTCGTAGTTGGAAGAGGTCTTGTGTTATTCTTTATTGTATTGTGTTTTCTCTCTAAGCATTTCGTGTCTTCTCTCTAAAATTTCGTGTGTAATTGTAATCCAGCTTTAGGGATTGGTCTTCCTTTTATAGATGCTTTGAGAGATCCCCTGGTAGAGTCCCGACGAAAATAGGAAATAAATTCGGCCCGCAGATGTAATACATGATCGTGTATTTTCCCATGGCCAGGTCGTCTACTATGTTTTGGTCTCTATTTTTGCCTCGAACAATTCAGACGGCCGTGTATTTTCAAATGGGTGGACCGTGTACTTTGCCTCTGAAATTCTTCCCTAAAACAAGTTGCACGGGTGTGTAAAATAGCACGAAAACAATTCACATTGTCGTGGATTATTACACGGACAGACCATGTGTTTTGTATTTCATCATTTTCTTTGCATATTTGATCGTCTCTTAGCATTCGACATTCTTGTCTGGGTCGTCCTACTGATATCTTTTATATAAAGCTCAGTTTCCTGTAAATTTACAAGAATACTCAGTATCACGCCCAACAAAAAAAACCAACCAAAACACAATAAATATTCATGCAAATGTATCAAATATATACCAAAATAAGCCCCTAAATGCATGTATATTTTACACTTATAAGCTTGATAATAGGCTTCTCAGATTAGCCCTCCGAGGAACCTAGATAAACTCTAAATAAGTTGCACTCCTCCATCTGTAAAAATTTTAAATAAAAAAACACAATTAAGGTTTAAGAGAAAACACAAACTTATGACGAAAATATCAATGAAAAGGCAATTAATTAACTCACTAAATACCAAATTAGAATTTATTAGAATTTGCTTCTTCAAACAATTAAATGAGTTCAATGGATCATTTTGGGTCAACCCGAAATTGATTCATTTATTATTGGGGTTAATTGAGTTGAACACGATTATGAATCAAATAATAAATGGATCGACCCTAAGTCTCTTATATCATATTAAGTTTGGGTCATCTTTCATGTCGTGTCGGAGATTGGTACTCCTACTTTTTCCCATGACAGTTTGTTACATTACATTTGTCTCTTAACTCCATAGCAGATGTAACGATTTGGCTAGAGCTATCCCTTGGGCTTTCCCGTGGGCTATCCATCGGTTTTCCCTATGGCTATCTCTTAGGATTTCTATCCGTGTCGTACTCATTGACTTCCCACGCCTGGAAGTGAGTTTTATGTCTTCTCCCACACTCGAACCCAGTACCAGCTGGTGGTACTCACGCTTTTAGAGCTCAGGATTTATCCGAGAGGTTCTGAGTTTGAGTGTGGAGGAAGGCATAA
This sequence comes from Rehmannia glutinosa, assembly GCA_016081115.2. Lineage (NCBI taxonomy): Eukaryota > Viridiplantae > Streptophyta > Magnoliopsida > Lamiales > Orobanchaceae > Rehmannia > Rehmannia glutinosa. The sequence goes on along the minus strand of JABTTQ020000665.1, from coordinate 334,598 downwards.
AATCCACTTCCAGAATTGAGAAGTCAATGAGTGCAATGCGGATGGAAAGTTCAAGTGATAACCTTGGTCGTTACAAAACTACCCATTTATAATAATATTATTAACAATAATTTAGTATATATAATAAATATATATTATAATAAATTTCTAACTTATATTTATTCTCAAAATATTTAAATTTCTTAATTTAGAAAAAAGAAAATAAAATTGTATTAAGTGAAACCAAAACCTACATTACTGGAAAACTTAATCAATACATGCCTTAATCAATAGTTAATTTAATTAATTAATACATAACTTAATTAATTTTTACATTAATTAAACTTTAACGCTAACTATCTAATATATATATATATATATATATATATAGGGAGAGGGTTATATGAGACCACTTCTTAGGGTAAGTCCATAGGGACCAATCCTAGCTACGTATCTAGATTTTTCAATGGTTGTGATTTTAGAGCTAAAAATTCAGATTAAATATTGGTAATTAGAGCAAGGGGTAAATTAGTCATCCTACAAAATTACCCAATATTCATGGGATTCTGTTCACATTATGATCACACAATCTATGCAAATCTCACGTCAAATTCAACGTGAACAAATCTCATCTTTCTTCTTCTTCAACGCACATTCATCATTCTTCTTCAACGCGTGAAATCATTCATCATTCTTCTTCAACGCACTATTGTGTGAAAAATGTTGCGATAATTTGTCATAGTTGCTTTGAGCTTGACTTGATTCGAAGTTTGCTTATGAAGATGTAATTTGTTGCTTGTGTAGATGTGTCATGGTTTATATATCATTAACTACAAAAGCAAGTCATAAGCAACAAATCCATACTACATAAGCAACAATCCGATACTACATAAGCAACAAATATATACTACCTATGCACCACGAATACATTAACTACATAAGCATGTCATAACAACAAACCCATACTACATAATCAATAAATCTATACTACATAAATAACGAATATACACTACGTATGCACCATAGATACATTAACTACATAAGCAAGTCATAAGCAACAAACTCATACTACATAAGCAACAAGTCTATATTACATAAGCAGCGAATATGCACTACGTATGCACCACGAATACATTAACTACATAAGTAAGTCATAAGCAACAAACCCATACTACATAAGCAATGAATATACACTACACATGCATCACAGATATATTAACTACATAAGCAAGTCATAAGCAACAACCCTATACTACATAAGCAACAGAGATTTTTTTTGAAACTGAAACGCTGGAGAGAGAGTGGGTGAAATCGCGTGAAAGAGGGAATGAAATCTTAGTAACTGATTCTAAAGTGCCAAATTACCACCCTACCCTTTTTAATTGCTGAAACAAATAAATAAACATAAAAAAGCCCTAAAAATCTGGACCACCCAAAATTGTTGATCTATGGTTTGAATATGTCCCCATGGACTCACCCCAAGTAGGAGGACATATTTGATCCATATCCTATATATATATATATACACACAACTTATATCATGACTTGAAAGAGGACAAACAAAAAACAATGAGGATTATGGATTTTATACCTTATGCTAGTTAAACAGTAAATATTAAAGTGCACGTGTCTGTGTTAGCATAGCTGCGTGTATAATACCACCAGCCATTTGGCCGAGTGGTATCACTCCCTTCAATGTGTGGGAGATGAGGGGTTCTATCCCCAGTGAAGTGTGTGTGCGTAACTCAAAAAAAAATAGCTGCGTGTATAATACATATATGGATATATATATATATTGTAAATTGCTTCGAAAAAATATATGTTGTAATAGTATAGTCTGTTATGCCGTGTGTGTGATGGTGTGATTACTATAACATAAATGACATTAGGTAACACAAATTTTGTAGCATTTTTTACATAAGGTACATATGTAACACATGTTTGTAATACTTTTTACATTACAATATTTATGTAACACTTTTGTAGCACTTTATCAATATGTAACACTTATGTGTAACACTTTTATATAAGTAACACTTTTTAAGTATCACTTTTTTTTTGTTATTTCTTTTGTAACGCAAATAGGTAACACTTTTATCAATATGTAACGCTTATATGTAACACTTTTATATAAGTAACACTTTTAAGTATCACTTTGTTTTTGTTATTTCTTTTGTAACGCAAATAGATATCACTTTATTTAAGAAGCACTCTTGGCAACAATATATTTTATTGATTGTAACACTTTTTAAGCTATATTTTAGTAACACAAAATTATATAACTATCATTAAATCATGTCAAAGATTTATTTAATTAATTGATGTCACCAAACCTAAAAATTGTAGACATCATGTACTCTATTTTTTTAACTGAATTTTTGTTTACTTTTTACAAAGTATTTTAGTTTTGCTTTTATTTTTTTATTTTTTACGAAGGCAATTAATTCCGTCTTAATACCGACGGAAAATGCGCATGTATATATTTTATTATTATTATTTATTTATTTTTAATTTTTACTAACGGAGACCAATTTCATTGTTAACCTTTATTTTATTTTTTTACCTTTTTAAAAAAAATTACCAATGAAAATTGATGTTGCCGGTAATTACTTAGGAATTTTTTCTGTCGGTAAATTATTTTTTCGTTATTTTCTTTATTATTTATTTTTTTTACTGTTAGAACTTTTTTATCTGTCGGTAAATTAATTTTATATTTTTATATATTTTTTATTTTTACCGATTGAATATTTATTAGTCGATAAATTTATTTTATATATTTTTGATATTTTTAATTTATTGTGTCCTTTAATATATAATATAATATGATTTTCAAACTATATACTATACAATATAAAACTTGATATATACGGTGTATAATATAATATAATACATATATTATAAAATATAATCTTTATTATATAAAATATATTATATATACATATGGTATATATATATATATATATATATTTGTGTGTATGTGTATATATAAAACAAAGCAAAAGTTGTAATAAGAATCAACTTAGCTTAGTGGCAAATTGTCACTTCCATACATAACGTCGTGGGTTCGAATCTACTTGGTGGCAAAAATAGTATTTCTACGAAGTCTTATAAAAAAAAAGTGTTACATAAGATTCATATGTAACACTTTAGAAGTATTTTGTTTAAAGTGTTACAAATATAAAAAGTGTTACATAAGATTCATATGTAACACTTTAGAAATATTGCTTCAAAGTGTTACAAATATAAAAAGTGTTACATAAGATTCATATGTAACACTTTAGAAATATTGCTTCAAAGTGTTACCAATAGAAAACTTAATGTAACACTTAGAAAAAGTATTACTAAAAGCTAATAAAAGTGATACCTTTGACTATAGGTAGCACGGGCAACTGCAGCGCCATAAAAGTGCTACCTATTGTATATAGTAAAATTTTATAGCCATTAGGTAATATTTTTTGAGTGTTACATAATGTCATTTATGTTGTAGTATTCTCAAAGTATAATATATATATATATACATATATATATATATATTATTGTAGTGTGTTGGTTTATATACATATATAATATATATGTGCATACATTTGTGTAGGACTTTAAATAAATGTTTTCAAATAGTTAGGTAGTGCTTTGAGTGGGTGTGCGTGAGATAGTGTGTGCGAGTGTGTGTCATGATGAAGTGAGTAGATTTTAATTAAATCAAATTGTGCTTACACGTGCATATGTGAGTTTATTTTAAAGTAAATATGTAGATGTGCGCGCATGTCTTGTGAGTGGTGTGTGTTATATCATATATATGTGTATGTGTCAGTGGCTTACTTTATTAATAGAGGAAATTACACTACATTTTATGTACTATTCCTATTTTTAAATTTTACTATATAAATAATTTTTAATTATAATTTACCATATTAACTATGTAAATTTTAGAACTTTACTCTATATGGGAAATTTTATTTTTCTTAAAATAATAAAAAATAGGTCATATGATCATATCCAATCCATCATGTTTTCGTATAAAAAATTAAAAATCTCTTAAATTCAAAAATTATTTTACTGGAATGTAGTTTGAGTGTTCCTAATTAGTGACGAATATTTCATCGCTAATTAACTAAAATTATATATATATTTTTATTTTAAGTGGTTAGTGACGAATACTTAATATTGGTCACTAATGTCTAAAGTTAGAGACGATTTTTTTTTGCTGCAATTTTTTACTTTTTTGTCGTGTTCATTAAGGTTGAGTATAACAAGTAGTCGTAAAACTATACGTGTGAAGAGCAGCTAAAAAATTGACTAAGAATACTTAGCTATATTCTGTTGAAACAAGGTATGAATTTAAGTAAAAATATTTTATATACGATAACATGATAGGTCTGATGACCATAATGAACTATTTTCATTGAAATGCAAAATGTTCTGGGTAAAATTGTCTATATAGGGAAAAATGCAAATATTTACATAGTTTATATAGTAAAGTGTAACAAAACATAGCTTATCTGGTAAAGTGTAAAAACGCGAATAGTACGGGTTTAGCGTAATTTTCTCTTATTAATATGTACCTTTAAATTTGTATTTTTTAGTGTGTGTTTATTGAATTGAAAACTATAAAAAAAAATTATATAGATCTATTTAAAAATATATATCTTCTTGATAAATTTTTAAACTATACATAACAATATTATAAGACCAATAGTATTATTAATCTTAATGTTTTAAGATTTAGGGCTTGTTTGATAAATTATTTTCGTAATAGAGAACGAGGGTAGTGAGGAGATCTATAGGTTGAGGGCACACCAAGTTACCAACACATAATTTGCATCAAATCTTTTATTGTATTTCCAGGTGAGGGAATTTTTACTATTTAATTAAGTTGGTTTTTACCAACAAATTAGATGTCCTAAACTTAAAAATTGTGTTGTTTTTCAGTAAAAAAGGGTCAAAATTATTGTTGAGTTGTATATCGAGTTGTAATAGGTAGTCATGTACCAAAGAATCAAAAAAAAAAAAGATGAAAATGGTAAAAAAAGAACTATACCACGGTACACAAAGCCAAAAATTGTGAGCTCTAAGTAGGATCACTCTGATTTGCATTGTCATATGGACCACGGTTATTATTGGCAATTTTTTTTTTTAGTTCTTTATCTGAGGCTACTTTGAGATGTGGTCCTTTTTCTTTTTACTTTTTATAAATAGTCCTTTTTCTGTATAAAAATTTGAGATTTGGTCCTATTACCACCTATAGCAGGTAATCTTGACCTGCTACGCTGACGTGGCATTTTCATTTTTGAAAATTTTAATTTAATCACATTTTTTGCTGACTTGGAAGACTTGTGGGTTGTTTTGGAGGGAAACTTAATCCTACATGGCAAAATGGAGGAAAACTTAAAGTTATTGAAAAATCTAAAAAAATATCTAATAAATCTGAAAATTATTTCAATAAAATTTAAAATTACTTTCAATTAATTAAAAAAATTATAAAAAATATCCGAAATTATTGAAAAATCTAAAAGTTAAAATATATAAAATCTGATAATTTGTTTTAAAACTTAAAAAGTAATAAAAATCGAAATTATTTTCTTCAAAAATTATAAAAATAAAATATAAAAATTATTCAGAAACTATAAATAATTTTTTTTAAAAATACATTTATTTAAAATAATTTAATTCCAAAATAAAAAAACTCAAAACTCTTTTTTAAAATTTTGAAAATTGTTTTAAAAAATTCTGGTTTTTCTAAAAATATTCAGATTTTAATATCCGGGTTTTGGGGCAATTTTTAGAATTTAAACAAGTTTTGGATTTTTTTTCATTATTTTTCAATGAAAAAAATCCAAAAATTGAATTTTTTTATAAACTCCAAAATTGGTAAAAGCATAGAACTTTTTTGCAAAATAAAAAAATATTTAAAAAAATCTAAAAATGAAAGAAAATACTGAAATTTGTTTTTGAAAAATCCAAAATTTGTTTGAAATTCTAAAAATTGCCCCAAAACCGGGATATTAAAATCTGAATATTTTTAGAAAAACCAGAATTTTTTAAAACAATTTTCAAAATTTTAAAAAAGAGTTTTGTTTTTTTTATTTTGGAATTAAAATATTTTAAATAAATGTATTTTTTAAAAATAATTTATAGTTTTTCAATAATTTTCATATTTTATTTTTATAATTTTTGAAGAAAATAATTTCGATTTTTATTACTTTTTAAGTTTTTAAACAAATTATCAGATTTTATATATTTTAACTTTTAGATTTTTCAATAATTTCGGATATTTTTTATAATTTTTTTAATTAATTGAAAATATTTTTAAATTTTATTGAAATAAATTTCAGATTTATTAGATAAGCTTTTAGATTTTTCAATAACTTTAAGTTTTCCTCCATTTTGCCATGTAGGATTAATTTTCCCTCCAAAACAACCCACAAGTCTTCCAAGTCAGCAAAAAAATGTGATTAAATTAAAAATTTTAAAAATAAAAATGCCACGTCAGTATAGCAGGTCAAGATTACTAGCTATAGGCGGTAATAGGACCAAACCTCAATTTTTTATACAGAAAAATGACTATTTGTAAAAAGTAAAAAGAAAAATGACTAAATCTCAAAGTAGCCTCATATAAAGGACTAAAAAAAAATTTGCCATTATTATTTATATACCTTTTAAATTTTTTTTTTTTTTTTTTGAGGGATACCTTTTAAAAATTAGATATTGTTTTATTACATCCAAAAACTAATTGAAAGTCAATGATCCACAACCTCAAAAAAGGGAGCGTCAAGTTAATGTCAGGTCACGATTCTTATGGAAATCATGTGCCTTACCCAAGACGGAATTTCATCAACAGTCTTTTTCTCCATTTCCCTCTTGTTCTGACAACCTTTCTTGTTTAATGGTTGTTTAATTTACATCTTATTCTTAGCCAATGTAAGACCTAAAAATGAGACTTACTTTGCAAATGCTTAGACCATGTACCTCGTGCGGTTACTTAAAGCATATATTAATCTATCGTTTTTTGATCGGTATATATTAATTTATAGTTGCTATTAGCTAGTATAGCTTAATAGCTTATTGTTTCGTTTACATTTGTTTAGTGAAGATTATTAGTGAAAGTGTCATTTTTTTGTTTCCACCCTTTGATTGAAATAAGATTTTGAAAACACAGCAAAAAATAATCATTACAATTACGCGTATATATAAGTATGTAAACAATAAACTTGAAAAATTATAACAAAATATATTTTATTTCCAAACATATATAATAATAAAAATTCAGACAACAAACTAAATATATTTTTTTTGTACACGAAAACCAATAACTTTTTTAAAATTTTCTTTTCAACACTAGAAATTGTGAATCGGACATAGAAATATATCCTTACATCAACTTCAAGCCCCACCTTACAAACAAATAAAGTACTTGATGTTAAATGTCATGCACCTAACACCTATACAATAACACCTATGTATAGTATAAATTCAACCTGCAAATACTAATATGTGGTACACTTTTAAGTGTCGGCAATAATAATAGATAGACATTATTCCACAGTCAATTTGTATTGGGATATCATTCAACATTAATTACCAAACAAATATGATACAAAATGCTAAAAGAAAGTATTACAAAAAGAGTTACGGAAGAATATGATTAACACAAGTTACTGCTTAGCGGCACATAATACGTAATATTAATTTTGTTGCATCAAATAATTATTAAGCAAACGCTTCATTGTCGAGCTAAACTTTGTACCAACAATTACACAACAGACAATATATAATAATATTGACTAATACAATTTGATATCATTTAGTTTTTTGAATATAATTCCAAAACAAGTAGAAATCGTCCAATCAGTCAAATTTAACGACTTATTTAGAACTAGAGATAATTTTAATTTGCCTCCAGTGGCGTAGCCATCCGCATGGTTATCCCTAGCCCAAATTTTTTTCCCGCTAGTTCAACTATCTTTCCCCCTTAATAATATATATATATATATAATTGTTTTTTCATTTTTTTCCATAAAAAAGGGACAAAAAAATTTGGGGTACGCGGGGGCCGTGGAGGTCCCCCCTTGGCTACGCCCCTGTTTGCCTCAAAACTATGCGGGTTTTCTTACTTCGCTCACTTAACTTTGAATTATTCTATTTTACCCCCTCTACTTCACAAATTGTTACACTTAACCTATTACTTCCAATTTTACCCCTCACTGTTAGTGGATTATCTATAGCTATTACATCTCAAACAATTATTCAAATGCACTTTTCTCTCAAAAATTCCTCATAGTTAATCAATATATAAATAATACTAAATTTTATCAATGAACCTATATTATGATATTCTATTTCCAGAGATTACAAAATAAACTAATCATAAAGGTTAAAGGTAAATTTATAAAATTATAAAATAGTGCAACAATTTGCAAAGTTTTGGAGGTAAAGTAAATAATTTAAAGTTAAGTAGACAAAGTTAAGAGATCTAAACTAAGAAAGGAACCCCTTCGCGTCAGGATGGATTCTCCTTCCAAGTCTTCGAATCTCTTGTGCTTCCATAAATGAGAAAGGCTTTGTGGTGTTCTTCGCGACCTAGCCCTCCTCTCTCAGAAGACCTTGGATCTTGTGTTCCTATGTAATTTGATGTGTTGTATGGTGTATTGATGTTGTAATTTCGTACAACCCTTGAGTCCCTTTTATAGATGCTTGGAGAGATCATTTGTAGAGTTTGAGTGGGAAAAGGACACAAAAATCTGAAACAATGCATCACACGGCCAGGTTGTGCAGCCTCACATGGCCACGCCACACAGCCATGTGGCCTCACATGGTCCAGCCGTGCGGCTTGATTTCGTTCCCTGTTTCTTTCCAACTTCACACGGACATGTCTTCGTTGCACAGGCAAGTCACACGACCGTGTGGTCCTACACAATCCGGCCGTGTGACGTGTTTTTGTCCGGTTTCTTCGTCTCTTCGACCTTCTCCTTGCACTCGTCAATCCTATTTGGGCCTTCCAACTGATATTTCTTCAATTAAGCTCCGTTTCCTGTAAAAAGTTACAAGAATATGCAGTATCATGCCCTTCTAAGGAAATCAAGTAATAACACACTAAATATACATGCAAATGTATCAATTATATACCATAATAAACCCTTAAATGCACGTATATTTTACACGTATCAAAATCCCCCAAACTTAAACCATTGCTCGTCCTCGAGCAAACTAAGAAAAATAAAATCATGGGGTACAGAGAACAAACAAGAACACTATAAATATTTAATCTCATTTAACTCCATATTTTAGAAAACCACGCAATTCATTATCAAGAAGTCATTAGTCACAAGTTTGGCATATAATTAATACTCTCTTGGGTACTTGACATCGCGCGACTCACAAGTAAGCAGTGTATCACTCAACTCTCATAGTGTATGGTAAGTGTTTACGCTCAACTCAATTTAATGAATGTAGAATTACCATAGGCTTGCAAATCGTCTAACATCTCTACCACTTTTGTGTTCACAATCTAAGAATCAAAAAGGACTTTCATTAGGTTGTAATGTATGGTCTTTGTAAGGGTAGGGAAAACTTGGATTAAGTGACTTGACTTGAGCAAATAGGATTTAAGTACACAAATTTGTAATTTACCAACCCAATTTTCATCTAAAAACTCATTCTTTTCAAGATATATTTTCTTGTTCAACTCAATTTTACCCTTATTTCTCCTTTTTCATTCTTAGGCTTTTTTGCCTTTTTTTTTCTTTTTCTTCAGCCTCAAGCTCTCAATTTTCTCAAAAATTTCAGAATTTTTTTTCTTTCTTTTCTTTGCTCGATTTTTTTTTCTTTTTTTTTCCAGAGATTTTCTTTCTTTTGCGAGCTTGATTCTTCTTTCATTCACCTAGATACTGCTCATCCCTCTTTCTTTTGCCAATTTTCTCTCTTTTTTATTTTCCAGAATTTTCACCACATCTCCCCCAAACTTGTTCATTTTCTATAAGCTCAAGAAATTTCAGGGATAAAATCATTATTCAATTTTTAAAAATCAAAATGTGGCTAACAATAAAAAATTTTAGCTCAAAATTGGCTAACTAGGGAATCATGAGTTCATATGTAAGCTTTTTAGGCTAAGTAGGCAAAACAAAGATGACCTTAAATTATTTTCAAAAATTGCACATACACATGACTTCAATGAAGATATCAGAGCAAGTTCTAGAGTTCTATCAATCATGAATGACACACTCAAGAAAACAAATAAGTTGCATAAATAAAGCAATTTAAGGCACAAAAGCTCATAAAAGTTGCATAAAAATATTTACAAAAAATGCTTCAATTTAGATTGAACTACTTAATCTTTCAATCCCCAGCAACAGCGCCAAAAACTTGTTCGCCAAAAACTATTTGGATCTTACAACTGCAAGTGTACAATGTTGTTTTATAGAATAATGGCAAGCAAGGTCGTATTCCTCAGGGATTGACTACGAAACACTTAGGCTATAATAACATCGTATTCCAATTTTATTGAAGCGACTGAATCTCAAGTTTTTATCAAAATCGAAAATGAAAGAAAAATAAATAAATTTGCGAACCCCGCAAATATTTTTGATAGCCACAGAAGCAATCTTAGGCACATAATCCAATCAGTTTCTTCAAGATTAAATCCAATTAATGTTTAACAAAACCAATTCATGCAATTCTATTGGTTCAATTCCTAAGTTAGTCTATTCCCTCTTCTCGGGCGGCACATAAACAGTAGATTAATAACAATTGTAGGTCTCTTGACTCGATAACTATTATTAACTCCCAAAAGATCTGTGAATTGAATGACTCTCCACAAACTATTGTAGGTATCCTAATTTGATACACCCGATTATGTCTGAATTCGATTTTCGTCTTTGTTAGAAGTACTCCTCTTCTGAATTTTGTACTAACAAATATGATATGCAAATTATTGGCCAAGTAAAAAGAAATTAAGAACAAACACTTGAATTCATAAAATAGAACACATGAATCAATTAATAAAATAATTAATCAAGATTTAACATGAATCCACAGTTTTGATTATGCCCCTAAGATCCGAAAGATTAGCCAAACATTCATAACAAATTCATAGACAAACTTAAAACCAACATTGTCACATCGTTTAAGCATAGATAAGAGATCTAAACTAAGAAGGAAAAACCCTTCGTGTCAGGATGGATTCTCCTTCCAAGCCTTCGAAACTCTTGTGCTTTCGTAGATGCGAAAGGCCTTGTGGTGTTCTTCGATCTAGCCCTCCTCTCTCAGAAGACCTTAGATCTTGTGTTAATCCTATGTAATTTGATGTGTTGTATGGTGTATTGATGTTGTAATTTTCGTGCAGCCCTTGAGTCCCTTTTATAGATGCATGGGGAGATCACTTGTAGAGTTTGAGTGGAAAAAGAACATAAAAATCCAAAATAGTTCATCACACGACCATGTTGTGCAGCCTCACACGCCCACTTCACACGGCCGTGCGGCTTGATTTCGTTCCATGTTTCTTCCCAACTTCACACGGACATGTTTTTGTCCGGTTTCTTTGTTTTTTCGATCTTCCCTTTGCACTTGTCAATCCTATTTGGGCCTTCCAACTGATATTTCTTCAATTAAGCTCCGTTTCCTGTAAAAAGTTACAAGAATATGCAGTATCATGCCCTTCTAAGGAAACCAAAGTAAAAACACACTAAATATACATGCAAATGTATCAATTATATACCATAATAAGCCCTTAAATGCACGTATATTTTACATGTATCATAGATTTTTCTTGTTCTTTTCATTTAAATTTGCTTTCTTTTCGATCTTCATCATTCACCTATTCACTGCTCATCCCTCTTTTGCCAACATTCTTTTCAAAATTACACCACATCTCCCTCAAATATAAATATCTCTATAAGCTCAAGTTCTGGGATACGGATATGTTAAGTTAAAGCTCAAATTGTGGCTAACAGTAAACAAGCTTAGGCTCAAATTGGCTAACTAGGGAATCATGAGTTCATAAGACTTTTTAGGCAGGCTAACTATAGATTCTAGTTGCAAGAATTTTGTTTTATGTGATGTATGTCACTTTGCTAAACAGAGAAGGCCGTCTTTTCCCATTAAAAAGAGTAGTACTTCTCATATCTTTGAATTGGTACATTGTAACATTTGGAGACCTTTCTCTACTATTTATGCTACTGGTTTTAAGTTTTTCTTAACCATTGTATATGATTTTTCCAGACGTACATGGATTTATATGTTGAGAAAGTTTTTCTTAAGCATTCATCTTTCTCATTTTTACAATTTTGTACTTACTCATTTGAATGTGACGAATAAGGCTATTAGATTTGTTAATGGTTTTAAATTTTTCTTGTCTGGTTTTTATAAGAATAATGGTATATTACATCTGACTTCTTGTGTTGAAACTCCTCAACAGAATGGTCTTGTTGAGAGAAAACATCAACACTTTGTTGCAAGTTGCTTGGGCTCTTCTATTTCAGGCCAAAGTACCATTGTCTTTCTAGGATCATTGTATTCGAATTACTGCTTATATCATTCATAGGTGCCTACTCATATTCTAAATATTAAATCTCCTTTTGAAATTCCTTTTAACAAAGCCCCTGATTATAGTCTTTTAAAAGTTTTTGAGTGTTTGTCTTATGCTTCAACATTGACTGCTCACCGAACAAAACTTGAGACTAGAGTTCTCAAATGTGTGTTTTTAGGATATCCATTAATAACTAAGGGTTACAAGCTTTATGAATTGTTAACAATACAATCATTATTTCAAGAAATGTTTAGATTTGGGAGATCATTTTTCCATTTCACACAATGAATATTTCTCCAGATATCAGTGTTCCTATTTTTCCCAAATCAGACAATGATTCTATTGGTATTCTTGAATCACTTCCAACTCATACAGTTGCGGATCGCACATCTCTTTCTCGATAACAATCATGCACGATATCCCTATCGACCGCTCTTCGTTGATAATAATAAAAGACCCACTAGAACCACGACAACTCCTAAATATCTTCAAGTTTATGAATGTGATCTCCTCATTCTCTTCGAGCAATTCTTGACTTCGACTTGTTCAACTGGGAAGTAATATAATATCACAATTTTTTATCCATACAACAACTTTCTCAAAAGCACAAGGCTTTCACAACTTTTATAAGCCAAATTTCTGAGCCTAGAACTTACAAACAAGCCAGTCAGAGTGTTGAATGGCAAAATGTTATGAAACTGAGATCCACGAAGCAGATGGAACCATTGAAAGATACAAAACTAGGATGGTGGCCAAAGGCTACACTCAAGAAGAAGGCTTAGATTACTTTGACACATTCTCTCCTTTCACAAAATTGACCATTGTCAGATTAGTATTGTCCATGGCGGCAGCTCTAAACTGGCATCTACATCAACTCAATGTCAACAATGCCTTTCTTCATGGTGATTTGAATGAGGAAGTTTATATGACTCCTCATCCAGGATATTGCACTGACAAGAGAGTATGTAAACTCATCAAGATCCTTTATGGTCTGAAATAAGCTTCCAGACAGTGGTTTCAGAAGCTTACATCTTTTCTTCTTACATATGGTTTTGTTCACCAAGTCCTGATTCTTTTTTTTAAAGACTATTTCTACATCTACGCTTGTTCTTTACTTTTTGTGTTTATGTAAATGATATTATCTTCGCTGAAACAACTTAGAGGAAATTTAAATTTATGCAAGGCTCATTTGGATATCACATTTACCATTAAAGATTTGGGGACTTTGAAGTACATACTTGGCATTGAAGTAGTAAAAAGTAGAAAAGGTATTACTATTTGTAAAAGAAATTATGCTCTAGATATACTCATAGAGGCATGTTACTAAGGGTGTAAACCAATTTCTACACCAATGGATCCTAAGGTAGATCGTCATAGTCAAGATGGCACTCTTCTAGATGATCCATCAGTTTACAGAAGATTAGTTGGCAGGCTGTTATATCTCACTATCACAAGGTCAGATATTTCTTATAACATTCAAGCCTTATATTATTTTATGTCTAAGCCTACCAGTTCTCATTAAACTACAACTCATAGAATTCTGAGATACATTAAGACTAATCCAGGCAAAAGCTTATTTTATTCTGCAACTTCTTCCAAACTAATCACTGGATTTTCAGATGTGGATTGGGGGCGTTGTCTAGAAACTAGGAGTATTGGTGGTTTTGCAATTTATCTAGGTGATTCTTTGATATCATGGAAGGCAAAGAAGCAACCTATAGTTAGTAGATCCTCCAAAGAAGTTGAATATAGAGTAGTTGCATCTACTACGTGTGAAATCCAATAGCTCACATACTTACTTGATGATCTACATATTCCACATTTACAAGATGTAGTGATCTATACAGACAACAAATATGCATGTTGCATTGCTCATACCCCTGCCAGCATGAAAGAACAAAACATATTCAAATTGATTGTCACTTTGTCCGAGAGAAAATAGAGGTTGGTTTACTCAAGCTTGTTCACAATCCTTCTTCACAGAAAACATTTGACATCTTCACCAAGCCTCTAACTCCTACTTTGTTTCATCAGTTTATGTCCAAGTTGGGCATGGTAGATATCCATGCACCACTTGCAGGGTGTCAAGAATAACACTCAGCTGAACCATTTTAACTCAGTTGAAGTGTGTTTAAACTTATAGCTAAAGATGTGTTTTATCCTTTTAACACTTATACATTTAGTTTGTTAAATTAGTTAGGAATACTCATATATAAACCCACTTTTGTACATGTAAAGCTCAATTCGCTCAGTTCTATTGTGAATAAAAATAGATTACATTTTCTGTCTTGCTTGCTTCATTTCCAGTCGAGTCTTAGTAGAAGAATTTGATAACTATGTGCGGTTTTTATTATGTATCATTTAATTTCGTATGTTATTTAGTTTGAATGTTAATGTTATGCATGTTTTATTCTATATTATAGATTTACATATAAAATTTATTTTTTTGGCTTGTAGCCCAATAATATAATGGTATGTTTAGCCCCAAGCCCGATAAAGTTGGGGTTAGATTTGCAAGTTTTTGTTCTGTTAGATAGTGGCCCGTTTAATCCGAAGTATTCAAAGCCCACTAGTACTAACCCAAAACCACCAGGACCAACCCGTTTAACATCTTTAACACCAACAAAGTGGACTTTATTGTCCTTTTTACACTAACTACTAGAACAGTCCCCCTCCTCTCCCTAACACTGAGGAGTTAATTAAATTTCCTATAAATAATGAGACTTTTCAGTAACCTAGTTCTCATTCTACTCAGCGGAAAAAAAAAAAGAAAAAGAAAAGCAATGGAGAAAACTTCACTTCCTCTCAATGACTGCCATGTCATGAAAACAGAAATGATAATAAACAGACTCCATATGTTGTTCATTGGAATTGCTTTACTCTGTTTGTTCTACTACAGAACCACCACTCTTTCACAAATTATCAAAACCAGGGAAATTCCCATTTTGCCCTTCCTTCTCATCTTCATCTCTGAACTTCTCTTCACATTTATCTGGATTCTTCACCAAGCTTATCGATGGAAGCCAGTTACTCGGACCGTATATCCCGAGAGATTGCCCCAAGATCATGAAAAGTTACCTCCAGTTGATGTTTTTATATGCACAGCTGATCCGAGCAAAGAGCCATCTCTGGGGGTGATGAACACTGTATTATCTGCTATGGCCCTGGATTACCCTCCTCATAAGATTGCTGTGTATCTCTCAGACGATGGGGGTAGTTTCGTAACTTTGCAAGCCACTAGAGAAGCCTGGAAATTCTCGAAATGGTGGGTCCCTTTTTGTAGAAAGTACGAGGTGCAAAACAGGTGCCCTGAACCGTATTTCTTTTCGGGTGGTGATGATGATGACAAGTTCATTAGCAGCAGTGAGTTTGTAGCTGAGAAGAAGGAGATTGAGGTTATTTACGTAATTTCTTCTTGAGTTTTTATTAGATATATATAGGATAAAATTAACTTGTTTTTATATGTTTGATTTCTTGAGTTATTTTTGGGGATGCAGAAACGGTACAATGAGTTCAAGGAAGCTCTGGAAAATAATTCAGTAAATGCAAGCGGTTCTGTTAGCAGAGATCATGCACCCACCATTGAGGTAGGAAGACTAACACATAAAGTTAATTGGGAGAATTACAAAAACTACCCTAAGGTTTACCCTAATTACAAAAGAAAATTACTTGTTTCTTTCAAAAATTCAAATATTCCCATGAGGTTTGTATTTTCCTAAAGAATACCCCCTCTTCAAGCCTCTCGCTGGTGCAATTTCGGAAACTGAAAACAAGGTATAGGTAATCTTTTTGATTAGGCTAAATCTGAAGGGTGGTATTGGTAATCATCCGTTAATTTCATCAAAATGTTCACAATGTTCCTTTCCGTCAAAAAGTTTATTGTTTTCCAAAAGTCCGAGTCTGCCTCGATTATTTAATAGGATGCTCTTTATTATATATCTTACCTCAAAGATTTTCTTACCAATTTCTTGTACGAGTAAAAGATTTTCAGTATTCAATTAGCATGTGTGATAATAAATGCTCGCTGTATTTCATTTAAAAAGACAAACTATAGCCTCACAAACAGATTTGACTGAGAAAAATGTTGCAAACTTAATAAGGATTTACAATTGACAGGTGATGAACGACAGCGATGCAAAGGATTCTGACAAAGAAGAAATGCCTGTTCTTGTTTATGTTGCTCGGGAGAAAAGGCCTTCTCATCCACACCATTTTAAAGCTGGAGCACTTAACGTCCTCGTATACTCTCAATACTCATCTCTAAATTAGTAAATTGTCAAGATAATATGGGTTAATATTTTGTGTATGCGGAGCCAAGAATAGTAATGGGGTGGGTCAATACATGAAAATTGGTGGACTAATAAACGGAAATCATATGAATTATAATTAAAACAATTTTAAAAATAATTCCTAGTGTAAAAATTTTATTTTTCAAAAATGGGGGCCGGGGACCATAGTGGCCCCCATGTGTTTTACATGAAAATGTGGATAACATCATTGGATAGATTTGATAATCTCTTTTATTAAAAAGAAGGGATAATTACCAAAAGAAGGGAAAAACACACACAGAACTAACTTCTGAAAAAACAAATCGTACTCTTCACGGAAGTTTGAATAAATTAACAGAACTTTTGAAAAATTCAAAACTACCCTTAGAATATTTTTTCTTTTAACAAATGGAGAATTACACTACCTTTTCCTTTAGCAAATTATAAAAAAAAAAAGGCAAATTATCTTTCAAAATTACGAATATTTCCTTTATGCTTGTTTCTATTTTACGAATTGAGGTATTACAAATAGCCCCCACATTGTCAACAATATTACATGATAATATTTTTTAATTTTTTTAAATGTGTGCAATTTCCATTAGATCAACTTGGGCAAGCGCAAAATGTAAGATAAAATGAAACTTTAAGGGCATAGGTAAATTCTGTTTTTAATAGGCCAAACCTCGGATGGTTTTGCAACTGTAGTTATCCCTTAAAAAATATTTACCCTCATAGAATTTTGCATTCAATATTTCATTTAATTTTCGTTTGAGATCAATTTTTTTGATTATGTGTAAATCAATTTGCAGATTAGAGTATCTGCAGTTATCAGCAATGCTCCATACATTCTGGTGCTGGACTGTGACCATTACTGCAACGATCCAACATCTGCCCGCCAAGCAATGTGCTTTTTCTCGACCCCAAAATATCTCCAAAACTGGCTTTTGTTCAGTTCCCCCAGAAATTCCATAATATCAGTCAGCATGATATCTATGATGCCCGGCTCCATTATTATTGGGTACTGTGTCTCTAATATTTTACCCTACTACTATTTTTAACTGGATTAGTTAGAAGAAAAATTACAAAAACTACACATGTGGTTTTGCCTAATTACAAAAAAATATTTGATTAATTAAATTTACTGTTTTGTAATTAACCCTTAATATGAGTGTGCTTTTTTACTATTTGATTAATTAAATTTTGCTCTGCTTTCTTGAAAATTTCAGAGAAGATGGCCTGGCGTAGATGGAATTGGAGGACCAACGATATCTGGTTGCAACATGTATTTGAAAAGGGAAGCACTCTACAGAAAAAAAGAACATCAAGAATGGTAGTGTGAATATATATTTTTCATAGTATATGTGATTTTAATCTTGGAGATGACAAGCATTTTTTTTTTTTTTGGCATCCAGATATTGATATCAACAATATGAAGAAGTCCTATGGTTCAAGCAATGAGTTAATAAAGTCGATAAACGAAACATATAAACAATATTTGTTGAAGGACAAAAAAATTAATGGTGCACTGGAAAAAGAGGTCCATCAGCTTCTAGCCTCATGCACCTATGACAACCACTCAGACTGGGGTAAAGAGGCAAGTACCGCTAGTACTATTTAGAAGTGTTAGCAAACATTTCTACTTTAAAAGAAATTATTTATTGCAGAAAAAACTAAAAGTAGTTGAAAATCTATAATTGGTGTTGGCGAATAGAAGTTAAAAATAAAAAAGGATCTAAGTTGAAGTGTTTGAGGGGAAAAATGTTTCAAAATTAACTTTTGGATAGAAAGACCAAAGCATCGTTCTTAATTTTTGTAGAAACAGAGCATTTTGGATATGAAAAGGAAAAAGACAAGAACGCCAAAAGCTAACTTCTTTTATTTTAAAAAATGGATAATTAGTACTAAAAACAATGGATAATTACAAAAACAACCTTATGGTTTGAGCTAATTACAAAAAAAAACCAGAGATATTTCAAAATTATAAAAAGCTCCGTTAGATTTGATTATGTCTTAAAGGGATAACTATAATATTTCTAATTTTCTATAAATAGCAACGGAAATTTGAAATATTTTTTGCTTATAAATGGGAAATTTAAGACAAGATCAAATCGGAAGGGTTTTTGCAATTCTCAAAACCTCCACTTTCTTTCTTTCTTTTCTTCTTTTTTTTTTTTTGGTTTTTGGTAACTATCCCTTACAAAAATATCAAAAAACACTTTTCCAAAACCAAAATCACCCCAATCCAGCTTTTATTTTGATTAAATGAAGTAAAAGCAAAAACAAAAAGCTAGTGTTTGCAACACTAAAAGTGATTTTTTTTCCAGCTAAAAGCGGAAGAAATAATTTGTATTGTTTTTTAAGTGTTTGCAGACACTCTCTTAGATGTTGGAAGGTATACCACAAGGGGCAGGGGCGTAGCTAGGGGTGTGCCACCCCGGCCCCCGGCACACCCCAAATTTTTTTTTGTCCCGTTTTTTCAGTGGAAAAAAAATGAAAAAAAAAATTATGTGTTTTTTTAAGGGGAAAAAATAATTGAGTTAGGGGGAAATAGGGGGAAAAAATTTTGGGCTAGGGTAACCAGAACTCACTTACGCCCCTGACAAGGGGGGAATTATATGTTTAATTACTTGTATGTGTCAAGTGCAGGTGGGGTTCATATATTTTTCGGTGGTGGAAGATTATATGACAGGTGAATTTCTACACTGTCAGGGGTGGATTTCTGTGTGGATTAATAATCCTACAAGGCCATGTTTCTTGGGTTCATGCCCAACAAATCTTAGTGATATGTTAGTTCAACAGGCGAGATGGGGGCTTGGCCTAATGCAAGTTTCTCTGTCAAAATATTGTGCTCTTTTATATGGCAGATGGAAAATGTCCACCCTTCAATGCATGTGTTATGCAGCACTTTCTTTTGACCCAATCTATGTTGTCCCTTTTTATGGTTTAGCCATCATTCCGCAGATCTGTCTACTCCACGGCATTCCTCTGTATCCCAAGGTGAGTATTATATATAGGAGAAGGGAAAAGGATTAGAACATTTGTTTCTCCTTTCATCTGGTGTGCTTGATTGGATAACTAGGGTAGTGTTTGCAAACACTAAGAAAAAGTGATTGTGAGTTTTTGACTGGGAAAAGAAAATAGTTTTTAGTGTTTTCAATTGTCAACTTCTACTTTTTGAAACTAAATAATTTTAGTAGTATTTAAGAACCGAGGAGAAGTGTTTTAGGAGTGTTTGCATACACTTAAAAAAGTGATTCTCAGCTTTTAGCTGGGAAAAGTCACATTTTAATAATATTTGCAAACGTCAACTTTTGCTTCTAATTCTATTTTGGGAATTGAAAAGTAGGGGGTGCGTTAGATTTTTGATTCTACTTTTGTTTAACTTTTACATATAAATAAAACACTTTTATAATTTTTCCACCAAACATTCTCTGTTGATTTAATCAATTTTCAATTTTATTTGCAAATATTATCAACTTCTGATTTTCAATTGCTTGTCGCTTCCGAGGCAATAAACTTTTTTCTCCAACAACAAAAGTGTTTGCTAACACTTCCCTTAAATTTCTTATTGCACGTGCTTCTAATTTCATTTTGAAATATTATCCACCAAACTCTTTCTATTAAGTTAATCGACTTTCAGCTTCTATTTACAAACGCAACAAACTTTTAATTCTCAATTATTTTATACTCTACTACAATAAATCACCTATTTTAAAAGCACAAGTTATGCGAACACTCCCTAAAGTCTTATTTGACCTCAAATAGTGGACTAATGGATTGTGCTCATACATATAATGCTACATTTGATACCTTACTACAAACATGATTTTTCTCCTTGTTTCATAGGTTTCGGATCCCTTTTTCGTTGTGTTTGCCTTCATTTTTATCGCGTCACAACTCAAACACGTGCAAGAAGTCATGTTTTATGGAGATTCAATCTGGACATCCCTGTATGAGCTGAGGGTTTGGATGATGAAGTCGGCATCCTGTAACTTATACGCAACTTTGGGTGCATTCTTGGATAAATTCGGCTTGCAAGAAGCGCATTTTAATCTAACAGACAAGGTAGTTGATGATGAACGAGAAACGCGTTTCAAAAAGGGTATATATGATTTCCAAGGATCACCTATGTTGATTGCTCCAATTTGCAGCTTGTACATTTTTAATCTGGCTTCTTTCTTTATTGGAATGGCGAGGATTGTTAACACTCACAAGGCCAATGAACTTTTGGTACAAGCTTTTATCCCATTGTTTGGGGCAATTGTGAATTACCATGTGCTTGAAGCGATGGTGGTGAGGACGGACAAGGCTCGAATTTCACCATCTGTTTCTCTTCTTTCTGTCGCGATTGCCACATTTATATTGTGTTTTGGATCTCTTATTCTCATTTTCTAAGTGAATTCATATGTGCTTGATCGTTTTGCCCAAGTTTTAGTATTTCCAATTGTAGTAAAAACAATCAATTCAACTTTGCTTCGATTTATGTTATTTCACACTTATTTCTCTTTAAGATATATAGAAAGGTCTGGGGTTCAATTTTCATCACGACATCATCCCTCCTCTTCCAGTATATGACTCAAAAAAAAATAATACTAAGTCTTGTTCCTCTTACGTAATTAAAAAGCTAACAATGATGGTAATTCAACATATCTAGCCGAGATTCGGATAGTGGTCGAATGGTTAAGACTTTCAAGTCTCGAGCAGTAGATTGGGGTTCAATTCCCATCACTCCACCTCTCCCATGATTTGTACTCATAAAATTCAACATGTCTGATTGGGAATTGGATAGTGATCGAATAATTAAAACTCTCAAAATCAGACTAATGGACCAGAGTTCGATTCTCATCACCCTGGCTCTCATATGATATGTACTCAAGAATTCAAACTATCTGACTAGTGATCTCATTAAGTTTTTTGTGGATGATAACAAGTCATTGGTTAACGTATTGGTGACGCTCAATTGGTACCCCACCTAATTTTCATGTGCTTTATATTCTTGTGGGATTACCTAGGTCAATATGAACATATTTTGGGTTATGATTGCTCCATTGGGAAATGGCCCAAAAATGCATCAATTTAGTGAGCTTTTCCATGATTAATGTTTCAGTAAACTAGTAATTTCCATGCAATGGTATAATAACGAGAGAACTGATAATATATATTATCACTAAATTATTTTTTCAGATATACGTAAAAAAGTTTAACCATACACGAAATAGAATGGGAGACTGCAATTTAGGCACTTGGCTTCAAGCATAGTGGGAGAAATTTATGTCTTAATTTTCAGTAACTCTAGTACTAAAGTTTTATATAGTAACACGATAGTTACAAGCAGTGGCGTAGCAACATGGAGACCAGACCGCACTGGATTTCGGAGTCGTCCTATTAAATTTGAGTTGTATCGCATTAAAACTCGGAGTAGTCCTGTTAAACATGGGTTGGACCACACTAAAAATTAACCTAAAATTTAAAAGACCAAATGAATCAAGAATCACATACTACAACATAAATGATATTAGGTAACACCCAAAAAATGTTACATAATGTCCATTAAATGATATTATAGACAATAGGTAGCACTTTTATGGCGCTGCACTTGCCCGTGCTACCTATTGTCTAAGGTTCACTTTTATTAGCTTTCAGGGACACTTTTTCTAAGTGTTACATTAAGTTCTCTATTGGAAACACTTTGAAGCAATACTTCTAAATGTTGGAATTGGTCTTTGATAAATGGGGTGTTGACCCGATTTTGACCAATTAATTAAGTGGTTTCCATTTGTGAAAAATGGAATTAAATTATTTGTAAAAATTCTACTAAGAGAGTAGATGAGAATAGCATTTGGAATTTCTCAAAACCGATTCCGGGTGAATGAGAAATTAATTCTAAAAGTTAGCCACTTAATACAAATAAATGGTATGGAAAATGGAAAATGTGGGGGAGGAGAGATGCTCCATCCCACATAGGAAAAGGGAGGCAAAGTTGCACACTTAATATATCCCAAGTTGGACATATGGGTTTGGGCCCTTGGGGGCACCCAAATTTTTAAAGGGGTGAGGACCAAAATGGCGGGCCAAGAAAACCTCAACCCAACCAAACCCGCCATATATTTTTTTTGAAAAGTACTAATAGCAGAGGTGGTGTGTTGTATTCTTTCCACAAATACCTTTACAGGCCTTTGGAATATGTTTGCGTAAAAACTATTTTTGTTTTCCAACTAGTAGTATGCCATCTTTCAGATTGAAATTGATCTTGAAACTATGTAATTCAAAATGAGAAGTTGATGAATGCTTCAATACATCAATTTCATTATATTTTTTCATTGTTTTCCGCACATGATACTGGCACAAATAAAAGTTATCCAATATGTACAACGAAAACATGTATATTGATGGAGTTTAAATAATTTTCTAACATTAATAAGCACTCAATGAGATATTCTAAAATTCTCTCAAAACAATAAAATCAGATATTCTAAATTGACTAATAGTCTAATCTATGGGATTGGAAATAAATCAATTAATATTTTAAAGTCTAAACTAACTAATAAAATAAATCCGTAGTTTCCTACGAAGGGTATTTCCTCTCTCATCTTTCGAGAGTTTTTTTTTTTCATCTCTCTCATCTTTCGAGAGTTTAGTAGTTTGTGAATCTTTGTGAGCAGTTTTCTTCTCTGTTTTTCATAATCTCAATATGGAAACCAATTTAGCAGAGCTATCCTTACATGAGGAAGAGGATGAAGGTTTTGTGTTGGATGAAGGGGAAGATGAAAAGCAGTGCAATGTGGAGTTACATCTTTGTCTTATTGGTCGTTTTCACTGGAAAAACTATCAATGTGCATGTCATGAAGAACCGAATGGCGAATGTTTGGAGGCCAATGAAGGGCATCAATATACGGGAGGTTGGGTGTCAGCGTTTTCTATTCCGGTTTTACAGTGAGGTTTATATGAAAAGGGTATGAGATAGTGGTCCGTGGTTTTTTGATAATCATTTACTGGTGTTGCATCGAGTGTCAGCGGGTGACGTTTTGTCAACGGTTCCTTTATTTTTTGTTCCCTTTTGGATACAAATTCATGATTTACCAGTGGGATATATGAAGAAAAGTGTTGGTAAACAATTGGGGAATTTTGTTGGCATGTTCCTTGAATATGATGCTAACAATAACTCTTCTATATGGAGGTCATATATGCGTGTCAAAGTTCTTCTTGATGTTCGAGTACCATTGAAGCGTTTAAAAAAAATTAAGACTCAGTCAGGAGACTGGACTGTGGTGAAGTTTAAGTTCGAAAGGTTAGGAATTTTTTGTTATATTTGTGGGATGATGGGCCATGGTGAAAGATTTTGTCCCAGGAGGTTAACTCGAAAGTGAAGGTGAGATGCGGATGGATTGGGGATCTCAGTTGCGTGCTCGACGTAAGGTCTGCGACCCTAAGGCGAAAAATGGCTGAGAGATGATGATGTGCATGGGGGAAGTTCTGGTTACGGCGGTATGTCTGAGTCCGGTGCGTCGGAGGCTACATCCATGGATGGTGGAAGAAGGAAACATGCTAAGTCAACTGGAAAACCGTTACCAAAAAATCAGGGGGTTGAGGATTTGCTGAAAACAATTACAAGGGTAGACGTTACAAAACCCACGAATTTGGGGGTAGCAGTTATGCAGAGGGGCAGTTACAATTTTCAAAATTTGAATGAGAAAGAAGAGGATTTAGTGGGCTTGGACTCAAATGAAGAAAGGAAAAGAAGAAGAGGCCCGGATGGTGGGGTGGCCCAAAATAGCATTGCGAAGAAAGATAAGGCTATTGAAAATTCAATTGGGCCTGTTTTAAGAGATGTGTCGAATTTTTTAACGGCGGGTTCTGGGCCCCAGACCCGCCGAGCCCAATGATCGTTTTGAGTTGGAATTGTCGGGGTTTAGGCCAAACCCTGGCAATTCCTACAATCCGTGAGCTTGTTCGGGCTCACAGACTGGATGTTATTTTTCTTTTTGAAACTTTGTCGCATGCTAATAAATTAGAAGAAGTTAGGCGTAGTATTAATTTTGATTGTTGTTTTTCAGTTGATCGTTTGGGAAAAAGTGGAGGTATTGGGATTTTATGGAGAAATAGTAAATTAATTCATATCACTGGGTATTCAAAAAATCATGTTGACACCATAGTTAGTGATGCATCCGGAATAAAATGGAGGCTTACGGGTTTTTATAGTTTTCCGGAAACTGCAAGGCGACGGGAATCATGGAATTTGTTGAGGCATCTCAAATCTTTATCTATGGATCCATGGTGTTGTATAGGGGATTATAATGACATATTACAACCGGAGGATAAAAAGGGACATAATGAACAACAGAATTGGCTTTTGCAGGGGTTTAGAGAAGCCGTTTTGGATTGTGATCTCCATGATCTTCCTCTACATGGCTATCCGTATACCTGGTCTCGAGGCAAAGGAGGGGTGAATGCGGTAGAAGAATGTATTGATCGTGTTATGGTTAATTCGGAATGGAGTCAGAAATTTCCAACTGTGGTGTTAAATAATGCAGTGGCAGCGATGTCCGATCATTCCCCGATTATGCTTGATACGTGTTTGATCACCCAACAAAAACACAAACGAAAATTTAAATTTGAAAATTGTTGGCTTCGAGAAGAAGGGCTGAAGAAAGTAGTCAGAAATGCTTGGACGTTGACATTGTTTGATAAATGGTTTTATCATGATTTTGATGATTTTGTTTTTATACCAAAACAATGTTTTTAAAGGTTGTCAAAATACTCCTAAATGATTTAAAATGGTTTTAATATTTTTCGGAGTATTTCTTCAAGTTTATTTTCGACAAAATTGGACAACACATTTAATGATTTTGTGTCCATGAGTTTCTTACATTAAAACTTTGTTTCTAAATGTTGTCCTAATACTCCCGATCGGTCTAAAATGTTTTTTTACTATTTTTCGGAGTATTTCTTGAAGTTTATTTTTGATATAAAATTGGACAACACTTTTGTTTTGTTTTGGGCTAAACTGGCGCCTCTATAGGCATCCCGCACCAAAGTTGTGAAAAACAAACAGATAAGCCATTTGCTGAAAAAGGTTGGTAGACCGGTCAACGGGTGGTAGACCGGTATGGTCGATCGTCGACCGGGTCGTCGACGGTGCACGGGAGCAATTTCAAATGAACTTTCTGGACTCGTTTTTTGGTCTTTCTCGACCGGCTGGGCATGGGGTCGACCGGTCGAACCCCCCATCGACCGGTCGCCTGTGTAAATGTGTTTTCTCATTTTCAAACGTCTATTTGTACGCGACCGGTCGCCCTTCAGTTTGACAGCAAAATTCTAACCGTTGTGCAGCAGACAACTTTTCCTTAAATTGTGGAATTGATTTCTAACAGCTATAATCTTGATTTCAATTGCAATTTTTTGTAGAAATCAGATTCCAAGAGGAGCCTATCAAGTATCAATCATCTCCTATAAATAGAGGAAGATTTGAAGCAAACAACACAAGAGAGAAAACTACAACACAACAAGATACACTCAAGAATACACTTGTTCTTACATTGTCTTATTTCTTGTTGTAATTTGCCTAGCTATTCACTTTCACATTCTTGAGGTCTAGGCTATTCTTGATTACACTTGCACTCTATTGTATTATCAATTATCGAGTTGTAATCTTGAATTTTTTGGGTTATCATTCAACACAAGATATCCTTGTGAGTGTTCTTGTGGTAAGAGCACACTTGGGTGATCTAGGTGTTAGGTGTGAGAAGATTGTGGTAATCTTCTTGTTGAGGTGTTGAAGAGTGTGGTGCTTTCTTCAAGGGGTGAAGATTGTGGTAATCTTCACAAGGTGCCGCTTGGAGATTGTGGTAATCTTCAAAGGAGATTGTGGTAATCTCCAAAGGTGGTGTTGAAGAAGAGTGTGGTGCTCTTCAAGGTGTTGGTGTAAGATTTTGTTGTAATAATTTAGGTAATTATTAATAAAATCTTTTCTCTTTTCGAAACCCATCCCTGGATATCTTTGGGGTGGTAGAGCACGTAGTCCCTAGGTGGGGTGAAGCTCTATAAATCGACGTGTGCTATTTACATTCCGCACCTTTATTATTGTGTTTGAGCATTTGGTTCAAAAAAGAGGGCGAAATCGAAAAGATGGAGATAATCTATTCACCCCCCCTCTAGATTATCGTAGCCGCTTGGACTTACAAGTGGTATCAGAGCCAAACTCTTTGGCAAGCTCGTTTCACATCGCGAGTGAAGAGAAACGATCATCGGCTACGAACGAAGCTCATCTATCCGGCACCTCCACCACCAAGCCACCACTATTTGATTCCAAAAATTTTATATTTTGGAAAGAAAAAATGGAATGCTATTTACAAAGTTGCGGGTTCAACATTTGGAACACCGCCATCAATGGAGAATCCATTCCGATGGAAGATACACCACACACCTCCAAAGGCTTCAAAGAGCTCAATGATGAAGAAAAGAAAATCATCTCTTTAAACGGTAAGGCTCTAAATATCTTGTATTGTTCATTTACTAATTTGGAATATGAACATATTATAGGAATTCGATCGGCACATAAAGTATGGCAAAGATTAGAAGTCATCTATGGAGTATTTGCAAATGAAAGGAGTCAAACAAAAGCATCTACTTCTCAAAGGGATACAAGCTCAAATCTAAGGAACAAGCCTCCTACAACTTCCAACTATGAAGAAGTTGAATATTGTTTTATGGGCATCGAAGAAGAAAATAAGGTATGTCTTAAACCCTTTACTTCCTATGATATTGTTATTCAAAATAATTATAGTGATTTGCAAAATGATTTTGATGAACTACAAAATGAATTCCAAGGCTTACTTGTTAAATACAAAAATTTGAAAAAGGAATTCATTGTTTTGAAGAATGATAAGGATAATTTATTTACTTCCTATGAATCACTATCATGTGCTCACACCACCACACTTGATAAGGTGAGAAACCTTGAGAAAGAAAATAGTACTCTCGTTGAGGATATAAATTGCTTAAAAATGATTTATCTAAATCCAACTTGAGTACCGATAGAATGACCAATATTGTTGATTGTTGTGATAATTCGAAACTAGAACTTGATCATAAGCCTAAGGGTGTAAATCACAGGAAAAAGAATCAAGTCTCTAAGCACGTTGGTCATTATGCTCCTAGAATTATTACATGCTTTTATTGCGGTAAAAAGGGTCATACGGTAAATACTTGTCGGGCTAGAAATAGCTCTAATTATTGTTGGAGACCTAAAAGTCTCAAGACTAATCCTAAAGGACCCAAACACATGAGGGTACCACAAAATAATATCATATTAGGTACCCGGCGAAATAATGATCGAAGAAAATTCATACCGCCAAGAAGGCATCAAATGACCGTTTCATTTGATCAAAGAAGGAGAAACTATTTTCTACAAAGCCAATTTCCAAGAAGATGATATAATCAAAAATGGGAAGAACATAATCCTTGGAAATGGCAAAAACATCATCAACAAGATGATTTTCAAAGAAGAAGAGACTTTCAACAATGGGAAGGCAACAAACCTTGGAAATAGAGTAATCAAAGAAGTCATCATCAACAAAGTGACTTCTCAAGGGGAAGATATCATCAACAATGGGAACGGCACAACCCATGGAAACGGCGTAATTGGTAAACCGTATCTCCCCATTTATATATGCATTTTATTTTAATTCTATGCATATTTTTATTTGTGTCTTAATTGCAAAATGAGTTTTCAAGTATTTATTTTTAATTTAGGTCTTCAATATATTTGTGAGTTTCAAAATTTTTAAAAGAAGACCTTGCATGATATTTTTAAAACTCTTGTGCATTTTTGTAGACTAAAGTGTATTATCATCTCTTATGGATTTTTATGGCATGAGCTTACTTGTGATATCTCTTAGCCTACACTTTTATCATTATGATTTGTGCTAGATTTGTTTTAAGAATTGTGTAGGAATTACATATTTTAACAAATGGCCATTTACGTCATTATTTGTCAAGAAAGGCATAAATTATCGAGGTACGTTTACTTGTGTTATTCTTACTCTTATAGACTCTATATATGTATTGCCATGTGCCTATGTGCTTGTTTTTCATAGTATTTCATACAAGTGTCATTAAGAGGATTTTTAGAAAGGCACTATTCGATATTTGATTGCACATATTTGCTTTGTCAACTCTTGTTCAAATACTTCTTTTAAATGAAGTCTCAACTATATGCTATCGGATTTTCAAATTTCAAAAGAGACCTTTTATAGCTTTCTTAAGCTTATTTGAACTTGCATGATTTATTAGACTCTTGATGATATTCTAAATGCATAGTATGTGTTTATTGCTTCATGGTCTATATATAGTGTCTATTTCTACTATGCTCTTATGCAAGATATTTTGTGATTGATGATTGAGGCATGTTTTTACAGTTGGGCTATTTTTCTCTTGCTTTTATAAGCGATGCCGTTAATAAGTTTGTCAAGTTGTGTAGATGAGAAATGAAGTACTCCAAATATTGTTACCTCAAAATATTTGGAAGTAAATGTTCTATTGTGAACACCTTAGACCAATTGGATGCCCTATGATGATAGTAATGAAGTAGACAAAAAGGGTATTCCGGAACAAACTCGATGACCAAGGCAACATTGGTCGAACTAAGGCGAAGTTAGTAGCTCGAAGGTATTTTCAAGAAGAAGGTAATTGATTTTGATGTAACATTTGCACTCATAGCACACTTAATAGCTATTTGCATTTTTCTTGCCCATTCGTGTTTTAAGAAAATTTCAAGATTTATCAAATGGATGTTAAATCCAATTTTCTCAATGGTTTTATTCAAGAAGAAGTCTATGTAAAACAACCTCCGGGGTTTTAAATTTTTCTAGGCCAAATGATTTTTATAAAAGGCCTTGTATGGTTCAAAACAAGTACCCCATGTATGGTATGATAGACTTAGCTATTTTTGCTAAATGATTTCACAAGAGGTAAAATTGATACTACTCTCTTTGTTTTTGAAAAGGGGCAAGATTGTTTGCTTGTGCATATTTATGAGAATATTTTTGGTGCTACTAATGAACATTTGTGCAAGATATGGTTTTCTAAGTTGATACTAGGTGAACTTGAGATGATCATGATGAGGGGAGCTCAAATTTGATCATTGGAATTCAAATTACTCAATGCCAAGAAGGTGGTTATAGATTCACAATCAAAATATACAAAAATATCTTTGAAGATATTAGGCATTGAAGAAGGAAGAATCAACTCAACCTCTATGGCTACCAATGTAGAGATAAACAAAGGTTGAGAAAGACATATCGATTGACAAACAAATTCGAGGTATGTTTTCTTGTATTATTACAATAGACTCGACATTCTATATGCCTTATGTCTATTTGCTCGACTTCAAAAAAAAAAACAAAACTATCCCAACAAATCTCATTAAAGTGTCGTTAAAAGAAATTTTCAAATATTTGAAAGACACTTCTTCTTATGACTTGTATATCCAAAGTATTAAAACAATCTTATTTTTCGGGATAACAAGTCCGGTATTTATTATACGATTATTCGTATTCAAAATATGGTTCGTCATAATCGAACTAAATATATTGAGATTCGATGTTTTTTTTTTAAAAAAAAAGGGATTGAGTTTTTAACAAAAACTTGTGATGTGTTTAATTCCGTCTCAAGGATAACTCGCTGACTTTTTAATCGCCCACCGCCGAGTATTTTACCTCATTTCGAGCTTGATCATGACATAATGTATATTCAATGAAGTATACGTTTGCATTTTGCACATTTTTAAAACCTAGGGACGAAAAATCGGATTTTTGATCAAACTTGAATTTTGAGACGAACTCAAACAAACAACTGATCGGGGCAAGGCCGACCGGCCGCCCATGCCGGCCGACCGCCGCTTGCCCATGACCGGTCGCCCTAAGGGATTTTTTGGTTAAAAATGATTCTGTTTTCCAGACTTAGCATTTTTGGCTTTTTGGTTCATTTTTCGTCCCCTTTGCAAATTTCACACACAATTCACTTCAAATGAGTTTTGATGCATGAATTATACATTTTTAGGATTATCTAGCTCGGTTATCATCATTGATGCTCATCTTTACCGATTGAATGGTAAGAATTTCACTCTCTTTAGCTCAATTGGGTTGAACTCTTGAGTTTGTGGCTTATATGTATTTTTCTTGATGCAATTCATATATTTTTGTGATGAGCTTATTAATTATTGATGATTGACATTTGTTAAATTGCATTTGGTGATGAAAAACTTGGCTTGATTTCATTTACAAGGGCTATATATATCTTTCTCAATTTTTGACGCCCGCCAAGTGTTCGATAAAACATTTCAATGAAAAATTCATCACCTACATGATTCTCTCGTTTTCAAATGACTTATATTTTTATGGAGATCATGTTTTGCAAATCTCATAAGTTTTCATAAGCTTCTACAAGTCGTATGATTCGACTTTTCCCTCCTATTTGGTTTAAGAGCTTCAATGTTCAAAATAGCTCGATACATCGGTTTAGTTGCGCACTTGGATATGAATATATGAGGTATTTATCTTGCTAACATTCTTTTTGATGATTCCAAAGGGGGAGAAATAGGTTATAAGCTCATTAGCTCATAAAAGCTAAGTTAAGCTTGCTTAACAAAAGAAGCTATAAGCTATGGCTTGATATAGCCATAAGTTGTGCATTATATTTAGTCCACTTGGTGCATTATGGTTATGTATGAATCGTGGTCCATTGGTTGTAGTATGGACTTATATACATTTCTAATGACGTCTCTTTGACAGGGGGAGCTTTTAGGTTTTTGATACTTAAGCTCAATATCGAAAAGCTAATATTTTATTGCATGGAATGTTGGCTTGATATAGCCATAAGTTGTGCATTATATTTAGTCCACTTGGTGCATTATGGTTATGTATGAATCGTGGTCCATTGGTTGTAGTATGGACTTATATACATTTCTAATGATGTCACTTTGACAGGGGGAGCTTTTAGGTTTTTGATACTTAAGCTCAATATCGAAAAGCTAATATTTTAGCTTATGTTTAAGTTGCTTCTATATAACTCTTGTTGTGCATGTTGATAGGGGGAGCATTTGCTATATGTGTTTGAATATCTCTACTCCCATCCTTGTGTTTTTATTGCATGGAATGTTATCGCTCACAACGAATAGTTCTCTTTAACCGGTAAAATTGTTTTGTTTTCAAAATCGACCTCGTTAAAATTGTTTTGGTTTGTAATCATCAAAAAGGGGGAGATTGTTTGATAAATGGTTTTATCATGATTTTGATGATTTTGTTTTTATACCAAAACAATGTTTTTAAAGGTTGTCAAAATACTCCTAAATGATTTAAAATGGTTTTAATATTTTTCGGAGTATTTCTTCAAGTTTATTTTCGACAAAATTGGACAACACATTTAATGATTTTGTGTCCATGAGTTTCTTACATTAAAACTTTGTTTCTAAATGTTGTCCTAATACTCCCGATCGGTCTAAAATGTTTTTTTACTATTTTTCGGAGTATTTCTTGAAGTTTATTTTTGATATAAAATTGGACAACACTTTTGTTTTGTGGCCAAACGGTCGCCCTATAGGGCATCCCGTACCTGAAAGTTGTGAAAAATGTTTTATAAGCCATTTCTTTGAAAAAATTTGGTAGACTCTGGTCCAATGGGTGGTAGACCGGTATAGGTCAACCGGCCGACCGACAGTCGACCGGTGGCGTCGACCGTCGGCCGACCGTGGTGTCGATGGTGCACGGGAGCAATTTCAAAGAAACTTTCTTGACTCGTTTTTTGGTCTTGCTTGACCGGATGGGCCTGGGTCGACCGGTCAAACCCCCGGCCGACCGGCCGCCTGCCTGTGTAAATGTGTTTTCTCATTTTCAAACGTCTATTTGTCTTGTGACCGTGCGTCGCGCTCTTAAGTTTGATAAACAAAATTTAATCAAGTCAGTGATGACTTTTCCTTAAATTGTGGAATTGATTTCTAACACTATAATCTTGATTTTAATTGCAATTTTTTGTAGAAATCAGATTCCAAGAGGAGCCTATCAAGTATCAATCATCTCCTATAAATAGAGGAAGATTTGAAGCAAACAACACAAGAGAGAAAACTACAACACAACAAGATACACTCAAGAATACACTTGTTCTTACATTGTCTTATTTCTTGTTGTAATTTGCCTAGCTATTCACTTTCACATTCTTGAGGTCTAGGCTATTCTTGATTACACTTGCACTCTATTGTAATATCAATTATCGAGTTGTTATCTTGAATTTTTTGGGTTATCATTCAACACAAGATATCCTTGTGAGTGTTCTTTGTGGTAAGAGCACACTGGGTGATCTAGGTGTTAGGTGTGAGAAGATTGTGGTAATCTTCTTGTTGAGGTGTCTTTGAAGAGTGTGGTGCTCTTCAAGGGTGAAGATTGTGGTAATCTTCACAAGGTGCCGTTTGGAGATTGTGGTAATCTTCAAAGGGAGATTGTGGTAATCTCCAAAGGTGGTGTTGAAGAAGAGTGTGGTGCTCTTCAAGGTGTTGGTGTAAGATTTTGTTGTAATAATTTTGGTAATTATTAATAAAATCTTTTATCTTTTCGAAACCCATCCCGGATATACTGGGGTGGTAGAGCACGTAGTCCCTAGGTGGGGTGAAGCTCTATAAATCGACGTGTGCTATTTACATTCCGCACCTTTATTATTGTGTTTGAGCATTTGGTTCGAAAAAGAGGGCGAAATCGAAAAGATGGAGATAATCTATTCACCCCCCCTCTAAATTATCGTAGCCGCTTGGACTTACAGACATATGGAAATCCAATTCAATGGCGTTTATCATCTACTGCTCAAAGTCTACAGGTGTGGGGTAAGAATATAAATAGCCATCTTAAGGATGAGATCAAGAAGTGTAATGAACAGTTAATTGGATTGCGAGAAAGAAATGGAGAGGATGATATTCGTCATATGAATGCGATTAAGAAAATAATGGGAGTTTTATTGATTCAGGAAGAACGGTATTGGAAACAACGGGCAAAGATTCATTGGTTAAAAGAAGGAGACAGTAATACGAGATTTTTTCATAATCATACGAATGCTCGTAGAAATAAGAACTGGATTTCCAAGCTTCAGGATTCAAATGGTGTTTGGTGCGATAGTCAGGAGGGAATTTGTGGGATTGTGAAAAGATATTACACTAATATTTTTTCACAAAATTCCTTCAATTTGGAACCAGTCCTTGAGCTAGTACAAAGTTGTGTTACAGGGGAACAGAATAATGAACTAGTTGCTGATTTTCCGATGTCTAAATTTACCAAGGCAGTCAAGCAGATGCACCCGGATAAGTCTCCTGGACCCGATGGCTTTAACCCGGCTTTCTTTCAACGTTTTTGGCCAATGATTGGGGATGAGGTCTTCTCAACGTGTATTAGTTGGTTACGGAGTGGCTGCTTCCCTGAAGGTATAAATGATATGAATATCATTTTAATTCCGAAATGTCACGACCCTTGTAGCCTGAAGGATTGGAGGCCAATTTCGTTGAGTAATGTCATTTATAAAATTTTGCCGAAGGTTTTGGCTAATAGAATCAAGAAAGTGAATTCGGAATTAATTTCTTTAAACCAATCGGCTTTTGTGCCTGGGAGATCAATTATTAACAATGTACAGATTGCTCTTGAGACTATACATAGTATGAAGAGAAAGGTGAGAGGTAAATTTGGAGATGCCGCGCTGAAAATTGATATTAGTAAAGCATACGATAGTATCAATTGGAAGTTTTTGGAAGGTATGATGATAAAGATGGGTTTTGATATAAGATGGGTGAGATGGATAATGATGTGTGTGACGTCAGTTCGGTACACGGTTGGGGTGAATGGGGATGGTGTTGGACCAATTATTCCGGAACGCGGGCTAAGACAAGGTGACCCTCTTTCTCCATATCTTTTTATTTTATGTGCGGAAGGTCTTTCTTTTTTAATAAATGATGCGGAGTCTAAAGGTCGGTTGCATGGCGTGAGGGTGTGTAGACGTGCTCCGTCTATTACTCACTTATTTTTTGCGGATGATAGTCTCCTTTTCTTTCGAGCTTCAGTTGATGAATGTATTGTTCTTAAAAAGATTTTGGAGGTGTATAAGCAAGCTTCGGGACAAGGAGTTAATTTTGATAAATCGGGAATAATGTTTAGCTCGAATGTTATGTTGGAGACAAGGGAATTTTTGCAAAATGAATTGGGCGTTGGGCAGAATCTGAATACTGGGAAGTACTTGGGTTTACCCTCTTTAATTGGTAGAAAGCAAAAAGAAGTGTTTCGCCATATTAGAGATAGAATGTGGAATTATATTAAGCAATGGCAGGGGCAGCGATTATCTATGGGTGGTAAGGAGATTTTAGTAAAAGCTGTAGCACAAGTTGTTCCTACGTATGTGATGAGTACGTTCCTACTTCCCATTTCTCTATTGGAAGAGCTTGAAAGAATGTTAAATTCATTTTGGTGGGGGAATGGTAAAGATAACTCAAAAGGTATTAAATGGATGAAATGGGATAGTATGTGTGCCCGTAAAGAAGAAGGTGGTTTGGGGTTTAGAGATTTTTTATGTTTTAATTTGGCTCTTTTGGGAAAACAGGGATGGAAATTTATTTCGGAACCGAATGCTTTAGTCACCAGGGTATTCAAAGCTAAATACTTTCCGAATGGGGACTTCCTTGATTCTAGACTAGGATCGTGTCCTAGTTTTATTTGGAGAAGCATTTGGAGTTCAATTGTGGTGCTTAAGAAAGGGGTGAGATGGAGAATTGGTGATGGCTCCCATATTAATGTGTGGGGACAACCTTGGCTTAGGGATGACACTAATTTTTTTGTTACAACTCCGGTTCATTCAAACCTGAGCACCATTCGAGTAAATGACCTATTAATTCCGGGGAGTAAAAGCTGGGATACTGAAGTGGTCGATGAAATGTTCAACAATAGAGATGCAGAATTGATTAAGAGTTTACCTCTAAATCAGGCTGAGACTATGGATAGAAGAGTTTGGCATTTTTCCAAGAATGGACATTATTTGGTGAAGAGTGGGTACCAGGTTGCTTTTAATGAAAATTATTTACATAGAGGGGATCAGTCTGGGATGTGGAAGAAGTTGTGGAAATTGAATATACCTCCAAAGGTTAAGCGCTTTGTGTGGAGAATTTGCAAGGATTGTCTTCCAACTCGAAGTAATCTCTCAAGGAAGCATATTGCTGTCGATGCTAGCTGCTTGTTGTGTAATTCAGACTTTGAGACGGGATGGCATGTGTTGATTCAATGCAGCTTTAGCAGGGTCGTGTGGGAGAAGGCAGGGCTGGAGGAGTTAAAAGATAGGTGGGCTGAGAATGCTGAATCAGTTAAGGACTTTGTGTGTAATATGTTGAATTCAAATGATCAATGGAAGGTTGCAAAAGCGATTATGATGCTATGGGGTCTGTGGAAAGAGCGGAATGATGAATTGTGGAACAAAAAACACAATTCTGCTGAAGGGGTTATTAGAATGGTTGCATCTGTGCTAATGGATTGGTGTGCAGCAAATGGTGATGCTGAATTGAACAAAAATGACAGCATAGAAGCACAACAAGATAATCAGGTATGGAAAAAACCAGCGTACCCTTTTTTCAAGTGTAATGTTGATGCCTCCCTTTCAAATTCTGGAAATGCCACTAGTATAACTATGGTTGTGAGGGATGACAATGGTGAGTTTGTTGTTGCTCGATCGATTGTGTATCCGGTTTATATCGAGGTTCGGGAAGCGGAAGCAATCGGGGTTAGGGAAGCGTTGTCATGGATAAAGAATTTGGGGCTGCGTTTTGTTAATATTGAAACAGATGCAAAATATGTGGTAGATGGGTTGTCAAATGTGGTGTCGGGAATTTCTGAATACGACAGTATCTTGAAGGAATGTCGTGTTTTACTTCAAAGTGAACCTGTCTTTTCGGTAACTTTTGTTCGTAGAAACGGCAATAAGGTTGCTCATGCACTAGCGAAAGAAGTATTTTTCTTTTGATAGTCCATCAGTGTGGAGTTTTCCACCCCTTTGTATTGTGAACTTTATCATTGATGATTTATGCTATTAATAAAATTTTACTTTTTACCTCAAAAAAAAAAGTCTAAACTAACTAATAGCCTATTCTCATCATTCTTTGATCAAATCAATCGATTAATATTCTAAACCAATTTGAATGCCGAATCATGGAAACATAATAATTTACCATACAAAAATGATTTACTCTAATAAATAGATTTTAATATTTATATTTTATTTATAAAAAAATCACAAATAAATAGTGGCCCATGGGCTAGCCCGCCCCACCGCGGTTTGGCCCGCCTCAACCCGCGGCCCTCCACAAGCCAACCCATTTAGGCCCGCCTCTTAGCGGGCCTATAAATCTTTAACCCAACCCTTACCTTTGGCGGGGGCGGGGCGGGTGACGCCTAACCCATTTGACAAATTTCTAAAGATATCGTCGATATTTGGTAAACAATACTCCCCCCTATTCACAATAAATGTCTTTTTAACACATAAAAAGTTATTCATAAAGAATGTCCTTTTGATGTTTTCAAAACTAAAGAGAAAAGATTTTTCCCAAATTATCCTTATACTTATTAACATTAATGCCTATATTTGTTTTCTTTCAAAGCAACATTATGATTAATTGAGGGTATATTGGGTATTTTTATAAATTCCTAAATATTTATATTTTTTTTCTAAAAAGACATTATTGTAAATAGAAGTGAATATGTAGTAGAGAATTGTGTGGACAAAAATTTCTCCATATTCCGTTGCATTATTGTTTTGATAGTGATGTGTGATGATGGTAAGGCTCAAGTCACGCAATTCTATGGTTCGCAGCTTTATTTCTTAAAGACTTTTTTCACCCTAGCTCTTCCTGTTCTTCCGTCTACCTTTCTTTTGATTCTTACCCCATTTCCTTTTTTATTAGTTGTTTACATCACATTAATAGTAACACCTCTCTCTCTCTCTCTCTCTCTCACATAAGACGTTCTTATTATCCATGATATACCATATATACTACACTTAATAGATGGATGAATAACACATGTCTAATTATTTATATGGATCAATGACAAGTGTTTAATTTTATAAATAGCGGAACATTTGTTATATATTCACTCACCAAGTATATGTACACCTGGTGTAACATCTACAAGACCGCTAATCCCGATGACCAAATCATTGTTTTTAGCAAATTAGTTTTTTTTTCTTTTTTTGAAAAATTAGCAAATCAATTTATTAATGAAAGAAATGTTATCACTACAAGAAAAAACCAATTTACCTATAGGAAAATATGTAGATAAATATTAAGATAATTGAAAGTGTAGGTAAAATCGTTGTAGGTAATATTATTGTAGGCAAATATTTACCTACAATATTTTAAAACTATACCTACAGTATTTATGTCCATAAATTTAAAAATTATCGGTAATATGTCGGTAATTTGTCGGTATAATTTGGGAAAAAATAATTTTTTTTACTTTTGTCGGTATTCTGTAGGTAACTCTAAAATTTAGTGACAAAATTATTTCTGTCGGTAAATTATGTTGGTAAACTGGAATTTTCTTGTAGTGTATCTTCGTGTCAGTAATTCAATAAAAATAATTGGAGGAATATTCATTTTTGAACGTTCAGAACTTAATATTTTTTAAGATCTTCTTATCTTTATTCATTTTTAATAAACTTATTTTTATAATAATAAAGTCTTTCAACAAAACCAAATAAATATTTTTCGTAATTGGGTGCAAATAGCATCACAAAGAGGAAAAATATAGCTATAGAAAGTGGGGAAACAATTGATATGTATGTATATATATAGATAGATCATCAGAGAGACAAAATTATTTTTCCCATCACTCTCAAGTGCTAGTATCAAATTAAAGAACTTCCAAGTTCCAATCGTGACCCACGCGCAAAAATTAATATACAAAAATAATAATAATTTTTTATAAAAACAAAAAGTAACATAAATTAGAGTTCATTGATATATATATATATATATATATATATATATCTTTGTTAGTTAGTACGCCTATCATATCCGTATAGTACCCGTACGTACGAATAATTGAAAAATACTTCCGTTTTCCGTACACATTCTGAAGCGGCGTTAATTAAATTCACCATACTTTTCAAATAAAACGTTTAATACTCGTATTATAGTTATACGTATAATACTTGGCGAATAAAACTTCATTTTAATATTTTTATAATATTTAAATAAATCAAAAAATATTAAAAAATCATTTATAAGTATAATTACAATATTATAAAATAATAAATAAGAGTATTTATATAGTAATTATTATTAAATAATTATCTTGAATTTATGTTAAGTTATAATTTAATATAATAAAAAACTATATATTAAGTTTTATATAATCTAAGTATAAATACAATTCACTTAAAAACTCACTAACTATTATTAAATAATTATTTTTAATTAGTGTTATAATTTAATGTAATTAATAAAGTACCTAAAATTAATTTTAATATAATCTAAACATAAGTATGAATTACAATCTATGTAAATATATAATGTTAAAATAAGCCGTATTATTAATCCCGAAGAATTATATTATATTCGTATTAAACCCGTACGTTTATGGGTTCATATATTAAATATTTTCGTATTTTTTGCCAATTGTTTCGCCGTAACTTTCAGAAAATATTAATAATATACTCGTACGTACTAAATAACGAACTTTTTCCGTCCCGTATTTAACTAAAAGATATATATATATATATATATATATATGGATTTGATCAAATGAGGCAGGGGTCTCTGTGTAAGACAGTGTAGACCAATCTTAACCATTTATTTGTCAAAACCAATGGATGAGATTATTTCAAATTTTTAATTACTTAATTATTTATTTCCCTTCATTAAGGTTATTTTAGAACTTTCATTATTTGGCAGTTTTTTTTAGAAACGTGACTGTTACTTCCATGATTTAAGGTATTGAATATCTGATATGAAAACTCTCGTTATTAAGTTATTTTGCATATACATCATATCGATTCTTAATATGCAATATGTTTCCTTTATGTATGCACCAAAACGAACATAATTTATGCAGTAAGTTTCCACAATATAAGCAATATACATTCTAAATAGGCAATTTAGCATCATTCAATTACTAACTATGCATTGTGATGGAGTTATATATGTATCAAACAACAAATAATTATGCATCAAACAATAACTAACTACGAATTGTCTCATAATTATATATGCATCAAACAACAACTAACTATGTGTTTTCTCATAATTATATGTGCATCAGACAACAATTAAATTAACATTATTTCATTACTATCTATGCACCAAATAAAATATGACTCTGCAATATATTATAACCATGTATGTATTAAGCAACAACTAACTATGCATTGTATGATAACTATATGTGCAATATATTTATTCTAACTATGTGTTAGAGTCACGATAGTTATGTTCTGCGTTAATGGTGGAACTATAAGAGAAGAGAGAGAGAGAGAGAGAGAGAGAGAGAGAGAGAGAGAGAGAGGATTTGATTAAGAGATTGATGTCGATTTTTGTAGGATTGTTATATGTATGGAATGTGATTGATATTGTTTGATTTATTTTCATTTTTATCTACCCGTATTTAATGGTAAGGAGTTTTCATTTTATTATTATTTTAGAGTGTTACCCTTTTGTGATTAAATTAAATATTTAATCTAATTTTATTCATTCTAATCTCAACTATCAATTATTTAATGGGAGCAATTGTGATTAGTCCTTACGATCTCACGGTAAGAAGCTATCTCACGAGATCCTATATACATATATATAAACATGGTCTAGAGTGGGTGCTTGCTCCTTGTATCTAACCGGGAATTGATTTCTCTTTGTCAAAAAGTAACTAATGGATTTGAGTTTTGTTTGTAACATGTACAAGATTAAGGGTCCCCCAAAGGTTGTCGTGACACACATCCGACATTCAAGTCAGTGACAGATAGAGCTAGACATAATGTTTTGAATAGAATAACTAAGGTACCTTCATATAAAGAGGGTTTGGGGGTATTTACATCTGAATATCGAGGGGTGTAATCTAGTTATCATTGGTGCACAGACCATCGACTTCATAAGCCTCGACTTTGGCCCTGGTGCGCTTCATGAAATTGACTTATATTTGCGAGCTATTATGGGTGCGATTGGATATACTTTCATTTTGAAAATTTTCTTTTGCTAGAGAATAGTGGTAAAAAAATTGAAAGGAAAAAGATGAATTTTGAGAGTGTGATTGGATATGAGATGAAAAAGTAATGATGAAAGTTAATTTGTATAGAAATAGTAAAATAATGATTGGATATGATTGGTAGTTAAAAATATGCGAGTAGATGAATAGTAGAATTTATAGGAAAATGAGTATTAAAATTGGTGATTAGATGAGTTTCTTGAAAAATGAGTAGAAGTGATTGATGGGAGAAAAAAAAAGTGAAAGTGAGCAAATATTATATTTTCTAGAAAATTTCATAAGTATTCACATATTTGGTAAAAATATTTTTTTGGCGGAACAAAATGATTTTTCTGATAAGCAATCGCAACCTATCTTTCTTCACCTATGACTATAATGGATAGCACGTTGGCCTCATAAACCATAATATGCGTAAATACACAACATACACAATAAGTAATGTTGCATCAAACATTTACAAACGCGATCAACAAGCGTTTTCCACAATTACAAAGAATACTACATAATACAACCCTGATTTGGGTGAGAAATCAGATATGCTTCGGGTCGCATCGTTTCGTCACGAGCCTATGTACTTTAGTTCACGGGACCTAAAGCACAACACATGTTAGGCTAGCCGGGGTGGTCCCCATCTAAGACCCTCTGATGCCTAAGTCAGTTCAGGTCGTGAAGTTGCTAGAAAACTTATATGCGAAGTCAAGTAGTATGGATGAATTACTTTATGCAGGTGAATCTATGAGGTTTTATATAGTATTAGTTCACCTAGGCCGTACAACCTAGTTTCACGTGTCAGGATTGTAGGACCTCGTTATCAAATCAAGTACCAAGATCAACGGCGGACAGAAGACGGATGATCCAACCCATCACCTTAGGTCGGGTCAGGTGAAGACCCAAATAGAAAAGGCGTGGAACTTGGCCTATTTTGTCAATTTAGAAAAAAATTGAGGGCGATATAGTCTTTTTATTTAAATCCATATCATTACTCCCTCAGTTACTTAGTTATTTTATGGTTGAATAATTAATTTGATTTTGAATCATCTCTCATTGGTTACTCGAGTCTCCACGAAATCAAGCTCTTGTTCAAGTGGCTCAAAAGATTGTTTTGTGTTAATTACATTAGATTATTTAAAGTTGATGATATTTTTCTTCAATGTCGCGATCTTATTCAGATCTCTTTCCTTGTTGTCGCGATCTTTGGTTAATTTTTCTTTATTCTACAATTTTCCTTAGATTGTTTCTCTATATATCTCGATTTATATCAGGTCGTTTTGTTTTACGTCACGATCTTTCTCAAATTGTTTCACTATATATCATAATATTTCTCAGTTTCCTTCGTTTTATGTTGCGATTTGTATCAGATCATTTTGCTTCATGTCACATTCTTTCTCAGATTGTTTTGCTTCAGGCCGCGATCTTTATCAGATCGCTTTGCTTTATACTGTGATCTTTTTTTTATGGCTATTAAGCTTTAAGTTAGGGCGAGCCTCGTGGAGTCGATACTTGCTGCTTGTGATTTGTCAGATTGCTTTTAGGCTTTAAGTTAGCGCGAGCCTTGTGGGGTCGCATTTTTACTGCATGTGATCTAAAAGATCGTTTTTAGGCTTTAATTTAGCGCGAGCCTCATGGGTTCATTCGTTTGTTGTCTATGATCTTTTTTAGATCACTTTTATGCTTTAGGTAGGGCGAGCCTCATGGGGTCGTTACTTTCTTCCTGTGATCTTTCTCATATCGCATTTAAGCTTTAAGTTTGGGCGAGCTCGTGTAGTCGGTACTTGCTGCTTGAGATCTTTTTCAGATCGTTTTAAGCTTTAAGTTAGCTCGAGCATCATGGGGTCACATGTTTGCTGCATGCGATCTTTTTCAGATTGTTTTAAGACTTTAAGTTAGCGAGAGCCTCATGGGGTCTTTTTTTTGCTGCCTACAATTTTTTAGATTATTTTTAGGCTTTAAGTTAGTGTGAGCCTCGTGGGGTCGCTTGTTTCCTACCTGCGAACTTCTTTAAATCTTTTTAAGGCTTTAAGTTAGCATGAGCCTCAAGGGATAGTGTTTTTTGTTGCTTGCCATCTTTTTAGACCATTTTTGCCTCTTCTCCACGTAAATCTTTTTCAGATCGCTTCGCTTTGTGTTGCTATTTTCTTAGATTATTTTTGGCTTTTCTTCACACGTATCTTTTTTAGATCGTTTCACTTTGTGTCGCGGTCTTTTTCACATCGCTATTAGCTCTTCTTCATGCGAATCTTTTTAAATCGCTTCACTTGGTGTCACAATCTTTCTCAGATCACTTTTGGCTCTTCTTCACACGAATCCTTTTCAGATTGCTTCTCTTTCTGCCATGATCTTTCTCAGATTGTTTTTGGATATGCTTCACGCGAATCCTTTTCATATCACTTCACTTTGTGCCACGATATTTCTCAGATCGCTTTCGGCTCTTATTCACGCGAATCCTTTTCAGATCACTTCGCTTTGTGTCATGTTCTCAGATCACTTTTGGGAGGTACTTAAATGAATTCAAAAGGGGTGCTCTTTTGCACTTGTTTATAAATTAGCATTCATGTCATGATTGTTAAATGTTTGACTATTACAAAACATAAATAATTTTAATCATAAATATTTAGATTTTTGGGAGCTATTCCTTGCATATTTTCCAACATGTATTTTCCTCATTTTAGCACTTTGACCACCTTAGAAGAACCTTCTCCCTTTTCTTCATATGCGAGCTACCTTTTTCTCTTTTTTTTTTTAGCACCACATCTCTTACTTCTTGACCCTTTAAGAATTTCCACAAGGACCTCCAACATCCATTTGAATCATCCATTTTAAGGGTATCTTCACTTAAAGGATCGTGCCTCGCTCAGGAACGCTCTGGTGGGCATCTTGTGTCTCTCTCTTCCTCGTGGACTCTCGTTCTGTTTTGAGGTTGGCTAACTGATGGT
Organism: Rehmannia glutinosa; assembly: GCA_016081115.2. NCBI lineage: Eukaryota > Viridiplantae > Streptophyta > Magnoliopsida > Lamiales > Orobanchaceae > Rehmannia > Rehmannia glutinosa. The sequence continues at coordinate 290,638 of JABTTQ020000665.1, read as the reverse complement.
GATCTATGGTGTTGGGACTTGGGCTCTTTCAGTGTTCATTTGTTTATCCTTTGCAACAAAGTTTTGTAAGTATACTTGATGAATCAACTCTTCGATCTCGTCTAGCAAGTGAGAGCAATCTTCTGTGTCATATCCATGATCTCTTCCTCCTAGGGTCGATCTCTCCCTTGAATTTGTCTGGGTCCATTCTTGATCTTTTAGAGTATTCATTTCTTCCTCTTGAATGTACCTCTGAGTCATGTCCATCGGTTGTTCTTTGTCTGCAAGCAGATCTCGAGCTAGGGCCCAAGTGAATGGTCCTTTTTGCAATCCCTGGATGAGGATATTTGTCATCGTGTCAATCGTCATGTTTTGTACTTCAAGAGATTCATTATTAAACATGTTAATGAAGTCACGAAGTGGTTCTTCTTCAACTTGCCTAATGGTGAACATGTGGGTCAGAGACCTCTTAGCTCACTTCTGGCTTACGAACTAATATAGAAAGTTCCTAGAGAGTTGTCCATAAGACACCACAGTTCCCATGGGTAGCCCCATGAACCATTCTTGTACATTTTCAACTAAGGTCCTGATGAAAATTCTTGCATTCATTGTGTCTAACTGGCTGTACAGTTGCATAATATGGTCAAATATTGCTAGGTGCTCCAGGATCCCTTTTCCATCATTATTTGGTAGTCGAGTAATTTGAAGTTTGGTGTGACCACTTCCATAAATATTTATGGAGAAAAAGGGGATCCTCTCTTTTGTATAGTGGATGTCACTCCCCTCTTCCTCTTCAAGTCCTCCAGTTTCCGAGTAGCTTGCTCAATTTGTTCAATAAGCTCATATATGTTTACCTTATATTGCATTTCCTCCATGTGAGTTTTGTTCTTAGGTTCATCGGGAACTCTTTCTGCTTGCCTCGTTTGTGGTCTGACAGCATGGTGGTCGGCAACATCTTGCACCTCCTCCTCATTCGGTCTTTGAGTTCACATTTCTGTATTCATTTCTTTCTCAATATGCACATTACATGGAGGTAAGATTATTGGGCCTTTTCATTCCTCTCCCTTTCTTCTAGCTTCCTTTCTATCAATTTTTCTAATTCGCTAGCTCGCATATTGATCATTGGTTCACCTCTCTCCTCATGAGGCTGCTCTTGAAACCGAACGGATGGAGATGGAGAATGCATATGTTGTGGCGCTTCTATTTTCTTTTGTGGTGTCTTCACCATACCAAGTTTGACCTTGTTTTCCCACAGACGGCACCAAGTAATTTGGGTGAGAAATCAGATGTACTCTGGGTTATGTCGTTTTATCACGAGCCTATGTACTTTAGTTTGCGGGACCTGAAACATAACACACGTTAGGCTAGTCGGGGTGGTCCCCAACTAAAACCCTCCAATGCCTAAGTTAGTTCAAGTTGTGCGGTCGCTAGAAAATTCATATACGAAGTCAAGTAGTATGAATGAATTACCTTATGCAGGTGAGTTTGTGAGGTTTATATAGTGTTGATCCACCTAAGCAGCACAACCTAGTTCCACATGTCAGGATCGTAGGACCTCACTGTCAAATCAAGTATCAGGATTGACGGCGGGCAGAACATGGGTGACGGACCCATCATCTCGAGTTGGGTCAGATCGAGTTGGGTCGAGTGAAGACCCAAATAGAAAAGCGCAGATCTTGCTTTGTTTTTGTCAATTTAGAAAAAGACTGTGAGCAATGTAGTCTTTTTATCTAGAACCATATCAAACCTCATAAAAGTTGAAGAAATTGATAGTATAACGATATAGACCCACACAACTTCATATCATTTAAATTTTGGTCCATATGTATAAATATAGAAATTAATATAAAATATTAATTTTTTAAAAGTTAAAAAGCTCTCGAAATAAGATGTCAATAGTTTGTTTTTTTAAAAAAAAGTGAAGATCTCAATTTATTTTCAAATAATATCTTATTTTAATAACCTCCTTTAATTATGATTGTTTTAAAGACAAAACCATCGTTATTAACATCTAATAAGTTCTATCGTCTTATTTTATCCAAACATTTCAACAACTTATTTTCAAAATATGCACACATATAAGATGTACGTAATTAACACGAGCTTGTAGCTCAAGTGGTATCGCTCACCCTTTGTAAGGGTATTGACCAGGGTTCGAACCCTAGATCTTTCGATTCTTTGAAATTTATTCCTCCTCCAACCAAGATACTCCCAATTTATTAGAAAGATAAGATGTACGTAATTATATCCTCTCCCTTTCAATCGATCTACTCTCAACTTAATAAAACAATAAGATGATCTTAATTATAAGATCATTTAAATAACACAAAAACTCCTGTCAGACCATCTAACGGGTCTTTTCCGTTCGACGGATCCAACTCGGCCTGGATTTTTTTGTAATTTCATGCACCGGTGGCATATTTGTAATATTCTAGAACAGTGCATCCGAAAAGTATTAGTAGTTCCTCGAAAAATATTAGTAGTTCCCCAAGAAGTATTTTAATAGTCTCAAATATAATTAACTTTTTCTCCGAAAAGTATTAGCGATCCCTCAAAAAAGTTTTAATAGTAACGATGAAATATATTAATAATCTACTTGAACAGCAGTTTTTGATGAATCCTCTTGAAAATATTATTTTTCCATCAAGAGTATTAACATTCATACTAAAACGTATTAGTAGTCTTATTCAAAAGTATTATGTTTTTCGATTAAATGTATTTTAGTATTCCTTTTGAAAGTAATAGTTTTCCTCATAAAAAGTATTAGTTCTCCCCTAAAAAATTATCATTAGTCATCCTGAAAAATATTTGGTAGCACTCCTAAAAATATTAGTTTTCCCTCCAAAAAGTATTAGTAGTCCTCCTAAAATGTATTAACAACTCTCTTAAAATGTATTAGAACGGCGGATGTTGTAGACGTGCTTGTCTGCGGTATTGGTATTTGTGCGGTTTATGGGGTATACGAATTCGGGTCTGGATAGATCGGATGACAGAAAGACTAACCCTTAAATAAATTTAGCCAAACACCTTCTAAATATCTAGTGAATTTCTGAACAAGTGTTTGTGAGACAATGGACCACAAAGAATTAAAGAAACAGCCAATACTTGAAAACTACCTTTTGTTTTGGGCACATTTTGTTATGTTTGTTATTCAAGAAATTAAGATGTATGGGTGAAAAAGTAGCAGAAAAACAAAGTACGTCTCACCAACAAAAATATCTCTACATTTTGGGAAAATCATACAAAACAATACTGAAAGACCTTGTTTAATTCCTTACTTAAAATCCATGGTCTGTTAATCTCTCTCTCCCTCCTCTTCTCCTCATAAAACAAGTTCACCACACTCCGCCACCATCAGCTGCCGCCGCCGGCTGGTGCTATCCGACTAGACCACCGGAAGTTGGACTATAAACAGAAATGGAGAAAAATTCACTTCCTCTCCATCTTTGCCACGTCATGAAAACAGAAATGATAATAAACAGGCTCTATATGTTGTTCCGTGGAATGGCTTTACTGTGCTTGTTCTACTACAGAATCACCACTCTTTCTCAAATCATCAAAACCAGTGAAATTCCCCTTTTGCCCTATCTTCTCGTTTTCGTCGCTGAAATTATATTCACTTTTCAATGGATTCTCGACCAAGCTTATCGATGGAGGCCTGTTACTCGAACAGTATATCCCGAGAGATTGCCCGAAGCTGATGACAACTTCCCCCCAATTGATGTGTTCATATGCACGGCAGATCCGAGCAAAGAGCCCTCTCTCGGAGTGATGAACACAGTTATATCGGCTATGGCGCTCGATTACCCTCCTCATAAGATTTCTGTTTATCTATCGGACGATGGGGGTTCTCACGTGACTTTGCACGCCATTAGAGAAGCTTGGAAATTCTCGAAATGCTGGTTACCTTTTTGTAGAAAGTTCCAGCTGAAAACAAGGTGTCCACAAGCTTATTTTTCAGCTGATGAGGAAAGTGCTCATGAGAAGTTCATTAGCAGCAGTGAGTTCATAGCTGAGAAGAAGGAAATCGAGGTTTTTTACATAATTGAGTTGTTAAAATAGATATTTATACAATAAAATGAGTTTTTACAAGTTTGATTTGCCTTTTTTTTCCCAATATTTGATCATTATGCGTCTTGAATCTGGTATTTTTGGGGATGCAGAAACAATACGACGAATTTAAGGAAAGTCTGGAGAATAATTCTGTAAATGCAAGCGGTTCTTTTAGCAGAGATCATGCACCCATCATTGAGGTAGAAAGATTACTGTAATTTAATTTTATGGATAATTATAAAAACTACTCATGAGGTTTAGTTTAATTACACAACAAATCAGTTATCTTTTAAAATTACAAATACCATATGAGGTATTAAAATATCCTCTTGAGGTTCGTATTTGTTTTACAAATTACCCTCTCAAAGTCTCAATAGGGTGTCATTTGTAAAGCAGAAACATATATCAAGGGGTATTTATAAATTTGAAAGACAATTTTTTTTTTTTTTTTTTTTTTTTTTTATAATTAGGCTAAACGTCTAGGATGGTTTCTTTGAAAGAATTTTTTTATCACAACGTTCAGAATGTTCCATAGTATTACTACAAACATACTACCTTCAATAAACAATTGAAAGGTTGTCTCGAAACTTATAAAGGTACAATGCCCTTTATCCACTCATGATTTTTCGAACTGATTTCCTGTACAAGTATGAAATTTCAATGTTCAACCTTCTCCACTCTCATTTAAATATCACTGAAATCTTTTGATCAGATATGAAGACGGAGAGTTGGAGAGCTGGATTCTTATTCTTGAAACAGATTATCCATGAAATTTAATGTTACATGGTGTTTACTTTTGATACCGAAAATTGCTAACTTCATTGAGTTTTTCTAACTGATATGCATCAATTTGATTTCTTCGTGATAAAGATGACAGGAACATGGACAACTTTTAGATGATCATTACTTGCTATAGTTCGTAAAAAAGCAAACTATAGTCTCAAAACAGACTTGGCTGAAAAAATGTCGTAAATTCTATTGAGATTTAATTGACAGGTGATTAGTGATGGTGATACGCTGGATTCAAGCCAACAAGAGATGCCTGTTCTTGTTTATGTTGCTCGTGAGAAAAGGCCGTCTCATCCACACCATTTCAAAGCTGGAGCACTTAATGCTCTCGTAAACTCTCTATACTCCCTTCTTTATGTGTAATTCTGGGAGAATCCTTCTAAAATGTTAAGATAATGACATGGGACTTATGAATTAGTATTTTGAAGATGTGGTTTACATGAAAAGGTGGATAATATCATTGCACAGATTTGGTAATCCCATTTTTATTTAGAAAATTACTCTCCAGAGTTGCTTGCATTTTTATTTTATTTTTCCATTTAATTTTCTTTTGCATTTAAATTTTTTATTCGTGTAAACCAATTTGCAGATTAGAGTATCTGCACTTGTCAGCAATGCTCCATACATTCTGGTGCTGGACTGTGACCATTATTGCAACGATCCAACATCTGCTCGCCAAGCAATGTGTTTTTATCTCGACCCTGAAATATCTCCAAAACTAGCTTTTGTTCAGTTCCCTCAGAAATTCCATAATATCAGTGAGCATGATCTTTATGATGGTCGGCTGTATTATTATTGGGTACTGTGTCTCGAAAACTTTGTTGTAAATTTGTAATACAATGTTTTACAGGATGATAATAAAATTGCTTTTCGTATTTTGCTTAATCAAGCTTTTGCTCTGCTGTCTTGACATCTTATAGAGGAAATGGCTTGGCATGGATGGACTTGGAGGACCATCCATCTCCGGTTGCAACTTGTACTTGAAAAGGGAGGCACTTTTTGGAACTAAGTATATTAAAAATGGTAATATGAATTCTCTCAACTAACATAATACACACTATATGTTTTTTTGGAAATTATAGAGTTGCTGTTTGAAAAGTCATCCTTGTGTTTTCACTTTTTGTCCAGATATTGATATCAGCCATTTGAAGAAGTCCTTTGGTTCAAGCAATGAGTTAATCAAGTCAATTTACAAAAATTACCAACCACATTTACCGAAGGACAGAAAAATTACTGATGCATTGGAGAAGGAGGTTCAGCTTCTTGCCTCATCCACTTATGACAGTCAGTCAGAATGGGGTAAACAGGCAAGTACATTATTTAGATATTGGAAATTATTTTTGCGGCGGGGAGGAGGGGGGAGGGGGAAGAGCATACCCGAAGTGGAGAATTTTATGTTTTACTCGTATGTTTCAAGTGCAGGTGGGCTTCATCTATTTTTCCGTGGTGGAAGATAATATTACGAGTGAACTTTTACACTGTCAAGGGTGGATTTCTGTGTGGATTGATCCTCCTAGACCATGTTTCTTGGGTTCATGCCCTACAATTCTGAGTGATATGTTAGTTCAACAGGCAAGATGGGGGCTTGGCCTAATGCAAATCTCTCTGTCAAAATATTGTGCTCTTTTTTTCGGGCGAGGGAAAATGTCGACTCTCCAATGCATGTGTTATGCAGGAGGAACCACTGATCCACTCTACGTCATCCCGTTTTACATTTCATGCATCATTCCTCAAATCTGTCTTCTCCTCGGCATTCCTCTGTATCCTAAGGTGAGCATTATAGGAGAAAGGAAAAGGATTAGAACAAATGTTTCTTCTCTTATCTGGTGTGCTTAATGTGATGACTTAACAACTTATTTAACCGCAAATAACTTAAACTGGACTTATGGATTGTGCATTTTTGCTCATATATATAAGGGACAATTAAAAAATACCCTCTAATTACAAAAAACTCAGCTATCTTTCAAAATTATAAATACCTCCTTGATATTTGTTTCTATTTATAAAATTGCACCCCTTTGTTAAGCAAATACAAACCTAATGGGTTTTTGCAATTTTGAAAGATAACCGGATTTTTCTCGTAATTAGTCCGAACATCGGGTTAGTTTTTGTAATTATCTTATATAATGCTACATTTGAGACACTCTTAAAACATGGTTTTTCTCCTTGTTTCATAGGCTTGAGATCCATTTTTTGTTGTGTTTGCCTTCATTTTCATCGCTTCACAACTCAAACACGTGCAAGAGGTCGTGTTTTATGGAGAGATTCAATCGGACAACCCCGTATGAATTAAGGGTTTGATGATGAAGTCTGCGTCGTGTTACTTATACGCAACTTTGGGTGCATTCTTGGATAAATTTGGGGTGCATGAAGCACATTTTACTCTAACAAACAAGGTAGTCGACGATGAACAAGCCAGGGCGTTACGAAGGGGTGTATATAATTTCCAAGTATCACCTCTGTTGATTGCTCCGATTTGCAGCTTGTATATTTTGAATGTGGCATCCTTCGTCCTTGGAATGGCAAGGATTGTTCAGAGTCACAATGCCAATGAACTGTTTGTGCAAGCTTTTATCCCATTGTTTGGGATAATTGTGAATTACCATGTGCTTGAAGGGATGGTGTTGAGGAAGGACAAGGCTCGAATTTCACCATCTGTTTCTCTTCTTTCTCTTGTAATTGCCACTTTTATAATGTGCTTTGGATCTCTTATTCTCATTTATTAAGTGAACTGATATCTATTGAGTGAGTTAATATATGCTTGATCTTTTGCTTATATTTAGGTATCTTCCAAATTTTCAGTTAAAACTCGTACTATATCCGTATAGTGCACGAACGTATTAATAGTTGAAAATACTTTAATTTCCCATAAACATTTTGAAGGGATGCATAATATTTCGTACTTTTGAACTAACATGTTTAGTATGCGCATTATACTCACATGATTGTTGATCACTGAACTCTTCAGCTCTCCCGTGTTTCCTCTACTCTCACTACTCAAGTCAAGATGAGTCTACTCCACGAAGCTACTCCTCAACTGGAAAAAGGCTATCACATCCCCAAAGTAGTATTCTCACAAGACTGAGTCATGCACTATTCAGGGAAGAAGATAAGTCCTATAAGAGGTAGTTACATGTCATCCATGACACTAACCGAAATTAAGTCTCGTAAGAGATAATTATGCGCTAAAAATGGTACTCATCAGTCATCATACACAAAGTCCCCAAAGAAGTGGCTTCACGCCACCCCCGACAACCCTTATGAAGATTCTCCAAGAAAGACCTCTTCTAAGACGCACAACAAAAAGTCTTTACCTAGTGAGACCAATACACATGCAATGATCTTTACAGAGATCATACAAACAGTACAAAAAAATGTTAGACCATGAAAAAATATCATCATATATGAAATTGAGGAGAACAAGGAAGAAAAAAGACCACAAAAATACGAAGAAACCCATCCCCCACGCGCGCCTTTCGCCTAGCAAAAGCCCTCCAAAGAGCCTCCTGTTAGGAATTTTATTGTTTAGATTTTGATGAATGCCATGTAAAACTTAGAATAGAAAGTTGGCACCCCAATTTTTATTGTAAAATGCATTGTAATAATTAGAGCTGGCCAAGCCGAGTCAAGTCAGCTACGCCCTAACATGCGAAGACAATAAATCAAGACGGAAGGAAGACTCGCCGCGCGAGGCAAATGAGTATGGCAAAGAAGAGTAGACAGAACTCTCATCAAGAAGAAGCGAGATACAATCTGAGTGGAGCATCGGTCGAGTCAACTCAAGAAAAGCCAGTCTCGAGTTGAAGTGACAAAGAGTCATCCATGATTGGAAGGCGACTCCAAGTCACCTGGGAAAGCAAGGAAATGCGGTCAAGTCGAGATAATCGTAAAAGAACAACGTTGCCTGACGTAAATCAAGAGATTTACTTAAACAAGTAATATCTCCATACCACCTTTCTCGGAGTGCTCGGTCCCGAGGAAGCGTGCAAAAGGAATGAACGAATGGAAGCACTACACCGTGTCGAACTCGAAAGGTGAAAGAACAATTCATACGAGGAATTGGCAATTCCAAGAACTCGCAACAAGACAAGCCAACGATCGCAAGTGACTTTCAAAAATAAGCTATCTCTCTTCAACGGGCAAATTTTTGAAAGTTCACTATAAAAGGCCGAGGAGTTTGTTTGAGAAGTATAATGACACACACGTGAGATATACAAGCATATCAGAAAATCAAAACATTCTCAATCCTCAAGCCTACACTACGAAGAACATCAATCCAACACTCACCGTGAAGGAAAGATAACTTCAATCGGTTGAAGAGGAAAATACGAAAACAAGGGGTCTACATTCCGGGAAGGATTGTAGGAAGGTTCAAGATTGAACCAAGTCTTAAGCTTTTGGAGGGCTTCGTGATCAAATCCAAAGAGCTTGAGCAAGTGAGTCAGTAGTAGCAAAGCGCACCGCCTGTGAAGAAGGCCGAGTCGTTTGAGAAGCCACCGAGTGATCAAGGCGTCTCGGATCGAGTCCCAAAGGATCAAGTCACCGTGATCAAGACGGTGTGTGATCAAAACATGTCTGGATCATTACCACTTTGTAAACCGGTCATTACCTAGTGGATTCCTCCAGGAGTTGGAGAAGAGAGGAGTAGAAGAATTACCCCATCTTCGAACCTCTATAAAAATTTCATTGTGTCATTTACTTTCTGACTTTAATTCTTGCATTTTTAATCTGTTTATATCTGTGATAAATTTGCTATCCACTTGATAATTTATAAGTACTAAACCAAGCACTAAACTCTTTGCTTAATCAAACTTAAGGGTGTTAAGTCTTCCGCGAAAACAAAACCACAATCGAGTTAATTTAGAGCCAACAAATGAAGAGTTACTTCATCAACAAATGGCTCGATTGAGTTTGTTGAGAGATTAACTCTACTTGAGTGACTAAATTGATTTGTCCATCAAGACACACACTGTGTAAGTATCAACTCGAATATTTAAAAGGACTAAATCGAAAATTTGGTAAGGTTTATTCAACCCCCTTCTAAACCTTACATTTACACCCCCCCTTGGACCTACAAGTGGTATCGGAGAGCGGTTGGTTCATTGAACCCTCCGCACTGTTCTGAACTAGATCTCCAAACTTTTCAAAGTCTGCTTTAGTACTTAAACTTTCAAAACTCTTTTCTATCATTAAAAGTTATTATCATGGAAGCAAATTTGACACGCATCCCTATGTTCACTATTGAAGAATATGATGATTGGAAAATTCGTATGCAGGCTCATCTATCAGCATTACATGATGAGATGTGGATAGTGATAGAAGATGGGCCTCTGCAAATCTTAAAGGTGAACACAGCTGTGCGAAGAGTTGCAGCTGAAGGAGAAGAAGATATTGCTCCCAGACCAATCATGGTTGAAAAACCAAGGACTGAGTGGACAAATGATGACAGAAAAAGATACAACCTGGATAATGTAGCCAAGGACATCCTTTACAAAACCCTGGACAAAGCCATGTTCAATAAAGTTAAATCATGCAAAACGGCTAAAGAAATCGGACAAGTGACATTGATTTGTGAAGGCTCGAGAGCAAATCAAAGAAAACAAATTATCAGTGGCTGTACTGAAATTTGAGAACTTCAAAAGGATCTCGGGAGAAAACCTGGATCAACTGGATGCTCGGTTCACGAAATCACAAATGAGCTATCTCGCACTTGGAAAGGAATATACACAGAAGAAATGTGTATGAAAATCCTAAAAGTCTTCCAAAATGAATGGGAAATGAAGGTCATGGCACTGAGACATTCCATGGACCTATCAAAACATCCAACCATGAGTTATTCTCGGACCTCAAAGCCTATGAGTTTGAGCCGAGAAGAAAAGACCAAGAAGAGACAGTTGTACCCAAAACAATTTTGCTCTAATTGTCAAAGATGGGAAGAGAGCCGAGATCAAAGAAGTCATTGACCCGAGGAAGAAATAGCCCTGATGGTTAAGAGGTTCAACAAGTTCTTCAATAAGAACTACAAGAGAGAAAGGGTGAATCTTCCAGGAAGACACTCGGCTCCCTCCAAATCAAGGGAAGACAGGCAACCAAGAGAACAAATCATCAAAAAGTTGAGTATCAAAGGGTGACAATCCAAGAATGGAAAGAGTGATCAAAAGGTTGAATATCTATCTTTGAATCAGACAACCAGGTCACTATGCCATTATTTGTCCATATCCTGTAGTCAACAAATACAGGATGAAGAAGAAAGAAAAGTCTTGAGAAAGAAGACAAGAAAAGAAAAAGGCAATGATGGTCGCAGAGATCTGAGACAAACTGAAGTCAAGAGAGACAAAATTTGAGAGCAAAGTGGTGACTACTCAAGTGACTCTGAAGAAGAAGCCCGATCCGCTTGATGGCCAAGGAACAAGATCAACTTGACCAAGAAGATGAGGTACACTCTAACTCATCAAACTCGGAGGCACTAGTGATAGTGATCGACACACACTTCATCACCCACCATCTTTATGATTCATTAGGCAAAATGATGAAAGATTTTGAACACATTAAATCCTCACACACACTATTGAATGAGGAAAACACTTACTCAAAAGTCAAAACTCAAAGTGACTAAGGAGCCGAGTACTCTAAGTCAAATAGGCGATGAGAATGAAAGTCTAAAAATTTGAAAATGCTAAATTAATAGCAGAAATTGCTTTGCTATAGAAAAGAGGAGAATGACCTCAAGAATGTTATTGCCTCATTCACTAAGGCATCTAAATCATTGGATGATCTTATTATGAGTCGGTGAGAATGTGGAGACAAGACAGGCTTAGGATTTAATTCCTCCGTACTATGTCAAACCTCAAAAGTAAATTTGGAAAAAGGATCTTCAAGCCACAAGAGTCCGAAAAATCCAAAACTATAAATGTTGCACACACATTCACTCCAAAGCACAATAACAAGCAAAGCGGCCTTGGTTATAAGGGAAAGGAAAAACCAGTTGAGTGCGCTTTGAAAGGACAAATGAGAAGAGATTCACCGAGTCCTCAAAGAAACTCCAAACAGAAAAATACTCAGTAAAGAAAAAGCGAGCTACCAAAACCCTTAAAATCCGAAAAGAAATACATATGATGGGAATGGTAGAAAATATCCAAGCCAAGCCGATTGGAATAATATGAACCATCGGCAGATGAAGACTTATGGAATATAAGCCCAAATGGCAAAGGCCTAGAACTCAAGAAAGGCCATTCCAAAAGTATAAGAGCTTTCATCAAAGACACATATGCACTGGCACTACACTCAAAGACACCACAATTACCCAAGAAAGGTAATTGCTAAAACACATATCTTGCAGCATACTGAGACAAAAGAGACAAATGTATGAACCTAGAATCCCCAAGCAATTTGCCAGGATTAATTATGATTATGGCACCGATAGATGGCAACCCCTTGTGAGTCAAATCATTTGGCTATAGGTTGGTTGGATCATCTTACAATTCTAACCCCTCGGGACCCAGGACAAGTATGGGTACCTAAAACTTAATTTCTTGATTGCGGGTTCAAGGAATAGTGAAAGTGCCAAGGAACCTGGTACATGGATAGTGGTAATTTCCGGACATATATGACAGGAATAAGAAAAATCTGTCAAAATTCAGGAAGTTAAAGGAGCAAAAGTCATATTTGGAGGAAATGAAGCTCCCGGTGAAATAAGAGGCATTGGATCCATCAAGAGGAATGGATTAGAAATCACAGATATTGCATATGTTGAAGGACTCAACTTCAACTTATCGAGCATCACCAACTCTGACACAAGGGCTACAATGTTGGATTCAACATGGGTGTATGCCAAATCAAAGATATTGAATCAAATGAAGTTGTCTTTGCAAGGATGTAGACAGAAGAATATGTATGTCGTGGATTGGTCAATCGCAACACCCAAAGACTGTCTACTAGCAAAGAGCACAATGGTGAATCAAGTTAGGGTCGTGGCACAAAAAAGCCGAGTCACCCGAATTTCAAAACGATTAACAAGCTTGCCGTAAGTAATCTTGTGGAAGGACTTCCAGGACTCGATATCTGAAGGAAGTATATGTGACGCATGTCGAAGGAAAACAAATCAAGTCGTCATTCAAAGAAAAAGACATGCCCATCCTCAACAAGAATATTGCATCCGCTTCATATGGATCTATTTGGCCCATGAGAACCAAACAAAGATAAGTGGAAAGAAGTACACACTTGGTGGTAGTAGATGACTACTCAAGATATACATGGACAATATTCATGTGTAAGAAAATAAACTCTACAAAAACTACCACAATGAAGAGGATTCAAAACGAGAAGAGTCAAACCATTATCAAAATAAGATCGGATAGAGGAACCGAGTTTGTCAATGGAATAATAACTCGATATTGTATTGAGAATGGTATTGGTCATGAACTATCGGCCAGAAAGGACTCCACAAAGAATGGAGTTGCGAGAAAGAAGAAATAGAACCCTCAAAGAAGCGGCCAAGACCATGTTAGGCAAGCGAGTTACCAAAAAGATTTTGGGTTGAAGCAATCAACACAAACTTGCTACACTCAAAACAGGATGTATGATAAATAGACAAACACAAAGACTCCTATGAGATCCGGACGAAGAAAACCAAATGTAGCATATTTCGAATATTTGGATGTAAATGCTTCATCCACAACAATGGCAAAGACAATCTAAAGGCTTTTGATGCTAAAGTCGATGAAGGTATCTTCTTAGATACTCACCGGTGAAAGCAAAGCTTCTGAAATACTCAACAAAAGGACTATGGTTGCGAAAGAATCCATTCATGTGATATTTGATGAGCCAAATATAAATGGAGAAGACATTGAAGAGTCACCGATAAGTTTGAATCATCCAACCATACGAAGAGTCCCTATCTTTGGAAGTGAAGTGAATTATCAATTCGAGAAGAAGATGAGATAGTGAATCTCAAAAACAGTGGAAAATTTGCGGCTAAGTGATTACGAGAGAGTGACCACAACAACACAAAATGCAAGTCGACTAAATCAACTAACTTACTCCAACCTCGATGTAAGATGGCTAAGAGACCATCCACCGAACTTGTCATTGGAGATATAAGAGAAGGTGTCAAAACAAGATCCGTAACTCAACAAGCCATGTTCACATGCTTCATCTCGCAATAGAGCCCAAAGATGTGTCACAAGCATTGGACGACACACATTGGATTCAAGCTATGCAAGAAGAGTCAATCGGTTTGAGAGAAATAAAGTATGGGAATTAGTGCAAAGACCCATACATCAAAATGTTATTGGAACCAAATGGGTGTTCGAAATAAGATGAACGAGGAAGGTTACGTGGGTAAGAAACAAAGCAAAGACTAGTAGCCAAAGGATATTGCCAAGAAGAAGGGATAGATTTTGATGAAACATTTGCCCTCGTAGCAAGATTGGAAGCTATAAGGATGTTTCTTGCCTATGCATCTCACAAGAATTTCATTGTATATCGATGGATGTAAAAAGTGCATTCCCGAATGGTTTATTGGAAGAAGAAGTGTATGTTGAACAACCTCCAGGATTTGAGCGAGAAAAACTCTTGGAGATAAGGTATATAAACTCAAGAAAGCCTTGTATGGATTGAAGCATGCACCCGAGCATGGTATGATACCTTGTCACAATTCCTAATCGAAAATGGATTCACAAAAGGAAAAGTAGATAGAACACTCTTGAATTCAAGACAAGAAGAGTATTCTACTTGTTCAAATATATGTTGATGACATCATCTTTGGATCCACAAACAAAGAGTCATGTGTGAAAAGTTTTCAAACCTCATGCAAAGTAAATTTGAAATGAGCATGATGGGAGAGTGACATTCTTCCTTGGACTTCAAGTGAAACAACAAGGATGGAACCTTCATAAGTCGGACAAAATACACCGAGAGATTTAATGAAAAATTTGGTATGGAAGAGAAGTCTTACGTGAAAATACCAATGAATACATCACCAAATGGACATGGATGCGGATGGCAAGCCTCAGAGATCAAACAAGATCTGAGCACTTATTGGATCATTGCTCTATCTCACAAAGAAGCCGGACATCACCTTTGTTGTAGGTGTATGTGCAAGATTTCAATCACTCCAAAAGAGAGCCATATGACAAAGAAATAAGAGAATATTGAGATACTTAAAAGGAAGCGAAGTAGGCCTATGGTATCCAAAGGAAGGTGGATTCAAGCTAATTGGCTATTCGATTCTCGACTATCTTTGGATGCAGAGTGGACAGAAGAGCACTTCGGCACATGTCAAATGATAGGAAACAAACCGATTTCCTGGTTTAGCAAGCAAAAACTCAATAGCCACCTCTACAACCGAAATTAGAATACATAGTCATGGCAAGGCAAATTGTGCCAAGTCCTATGGATGAGACAACAACCGAAAGACTATGAAGTTGAAGAAAAAGAAATTCCAATCATGTGTGATAACACAAGTGCAATTGCCATCACTCAAAATCCTCGTTGCACTTTCGAGAACAAAACATATTGATGTCGATATCACTTCATAAGAGATCATGTTGAAAAGAAGGACATCATCCTGGAATATATCTCAACGATAAACAACTAGCCGACATCTTCACAAAACTACTATGTGAGTCAAGATTTGAAGAACTCGAAGCATGACTTGGGGCTGAATTGGAATGGTGACACTCGATGAATCAAAGAAGAGAAATGGAACAAAAGGGATGAAAAAGAGTTTAAAATGCAAATCACCAAGAATCACCAGATCGGAAAGACAAATTACACGAAGTCACCGATAGCGTTAAATCGACTAAGGGATAAGTCAATAACTCATGAGCAAAGTGACAAAAACGCATCGTTTTGACTAAGCGGGAATGTTTTAAGGAATACGTCGATAATGATGATGTGTGCTACATAAAGCCGCACACCAAGCTTATGATTGGATATAAATGTTGCCGCATTAAATACGAGACATTAAATGCTCAATAGCGTGCAAAATCCAAGCCGTTGATTTCGATCACATTTCAAAAACCACCCGCACGCCCTTTCATAAACCATATTTAAACCATTTTCGTCCGTTTCGATGGCTCAAAAGCTACTCTAAAACCATAGGCAAGTGCACCTATCATTTTGTAGTATAGATTATTGAGTACCGAGTGTCATTCCCACGAGGATTGTAAGTACTAATAATTACCGTCTTTTTTGTTATTTAATCTAGCAATTTTCGAGTTTTGTTTGTTTAATGAAAATGAAAAATAGAGAATTTTAAAATAATTGCAACTTACAAAAGATCAAATAAAAATAGATTGTAGAATTAAGAAATCAAGAGCTAGAAATGTGTTTGAATGTAAATCCTCTAGAATGTTTTTTGCGATTTAACAAGATAAAAATACAACCATAATCCCTTAAGCAAAACCAACCTCTTTTAGTAAAATCTCATGTTTCATCGACCGTAGAAATTCCCGATTTAAGTTAAACCCTCTATCGAGCGAATAACTTCTAATCTCAAGTTGATTAACTCAAATCTCTTTCTAGTTACAACCCCCAAGACAAAGATTATAACGATTTGTGAATTCCCATATTAGGTTTGACCCTAATCCGGAAGATTTATGTCGTCCTATATCTGTGGATTGCATGCAACTCTTTTCACTTATATAGGTTCTATTTCACCATGAATCTCTCGATTTTCCTGATGAAAAATAAACTTCAAATCAATATTGCGCATATACCAATTTGAATGAATAAAACATAATATAAGTGAATCACACAAAACATGAAGATTTTATTAAAAACATACAAACCTTAATCACAAATTCATTCTAGAGTTCATTACATTCAAACACTAGAAATTTAGCTACACATGGCTTTGTCAAAAGAGTATACTACACAAGAAGATATGAATAAAATGAACATGGTGTACTTAGCTCTTATTCAAGACCAATATAAGACTTCCTCCTTGGTTGATTGCAATGATGTTGAGCTCCAAGCCTTCTCCTCTATTGCTCTTCAACTTCCAACTCTACCTCTCTTTTATCCTCTCAATGTATTTTGCTTTGAAACTTAGAATATACAATGAATATACAATGAATCTCTCTATCAATGAATACTACATGAATTATATCCTCTTTTCCCAACTCAAACTCTTGCTTTTATAGGCACCATCTTTGTGAAAGAACACATCAATAATGCTAACAAATGCTCCACTTCCATGGTTGTTGGTTGAATCATTGTGTGCACATTCATGGTTGAGTTGGTTGAATCATTGTGTGCACATTCATGGTTGAGTTGGTTGAATCATTGTGTCCACATGACAATTGAGGGAATAATAGAGTTTGGTGCATCAAAATGAGGTGTAAAAGTTGCTCAAAGGTTGTCAAAAAGCAAGAAGAAAGTCTCCATAATTTCCGCCAAAGAAAAACCAAGTCGGACCAGCACGCCCGTGTTTTTCGGATTTTTCCAACACGGGCCGTGCTTCAAAAAGCACGGCCAGGCCGTGTTTGGTACGTTTTGCCGAAAATTTGCTCGATTTTGGCTCCTCAAAAGCACGGCCGTGCTTAAAACACACCCGCCCGTGTTTGACCGAAAAGGCCCCAAAATGACGCGTTTAGCTTGGGATTTTGAGTGTTTTTGCATCCAAAACCCCGGTATGTTTTGACATGAAACCATGGCCCAAAATTCACCAAAAATGTAGCTCTCCAAATCATCAATCTACATCAATAAAAGCACCTCGAGTAATGTGAACTATGTACAATCAAAAATTTATGAAACTAACAATAAAATAACTCAAATCATACTTAAATATACACATAAAACATGTATAAAAAGACCCTTATCAAACCACCTCCAACTTTGAACTTTGCTTGTCCTCAAGCAAAACATTAAATCAATAAGAATGGTTCAATAAATTACAACACACAAGGATTTTTTTTTTTCAACACATTGAACACAAGCAGTCAAGTTCTTAGCCTTCTCAACCCGAATTAACCATTCAGTAAAAACACAGTTTTTGCAAAGCGATCGACTGTCAAGAAAGACTGTAACATTCAACAGGCATTATTCAAACTTGAAATCATCACTTCACAAATATTGATAGTTATGAATAACTTCAATTCAATAATGTCATGAAAATACAAGAATTCAATGGATCATTGTAGTTAGCCTACTAGTCATATAACCAAGCTTCTTGAACTTTTATTGGAATGAGAATTCAAGGAATATACATTCTCCCTTTCGATTTTTTTTTATAGGTCCTTTCGAAGCATTCTTCCACTAGGTTTATATTTTGAATTTTCGTTCAAACACTCCTAGGGTGGTTTCCCATACTCATATTTGTGTCGCCGTTTTACGTAAAAGACAAACATGGGGCTCATGAATGCTCCTAGTTACTAAGCAACACCAAATAGAGGAGTATAACCTCGATTGGATTTCCTTTTTTTTTTCTTCTTCTTTTTTTCATTTGTTTTTTTTTCACAAGCTTGGTATAACAACTAGTTAACCACCACTAAATCATGAATTCTCAAACGTTCATAACACTAAGCTTTGTCGTAAATACCTTAACAAATCAAATATTATGGAGTTGGAAATCTCGTCAAAATTTAGCTCGCATCCACGTCAATCTATCTTAGATAATCAATTGCTTCACATTAAAACACAAATTAACAAGTTAATAAAGGTATAATTGGGCTAAGTTATTGACTAGCAAGCACTCAATTTGTTTTTTTTTTTTTTTTTAAATTATCTTTTGTCGACAAACTCAAAATAAAAACAAGCACACACATACTCAGAACAAGCACACAAGCATTCTAAGAAAGTAATTGCACCCACCTCCAACTTTAAAGGTTCACATTGTCCTCAATGTGAAAGAAAGAGATGAACGAAAACAAAACACTCAAAAATCAACCACACTAGAAGAAAATAAAAGAGGTGGAAAAGAAAAATACGACCTTACTAGAAGAGTGAAATCGGTATCAAGCGACCATTGGGTTGTTTAGTACGAGACCTTCATCGGCATCTTCATACCTAATCAAGGATACACAACTCGAATACCGTGAAATCATCAAATATATTTTTTTAGTTTTTTTTTTTTGAATTTTTTTTTATTAATAAAAAACACGGCCGTGTTCGTCATTTAATTTTTTCGCAAAAAAATTTTTTTTTAAATTTTTTTGAAAAACACTACCGTGCGTGAAAAGCACTACCTGGCGTTTTCACGATTTTTTCCAAAACTTTGAATTTTTTGAACACGGTCGGGTGTGTTCGCGAATCATGACGAACACGGCCGTGTTTTTTAGGCACGGCCAGACCGTGTTTTTTTTTTTTTTTAAATTTTTTTTTCCAATCCCCAAGCAATAAAAAATTAAGTAAAAGAAAATGCACACAAAATGCCGAGTTGCCTCCCGGTTAGCGCTTCTTTAAAGTCGTATAGCTGGACCGTTTACCCAAATATGGAGATTAGTCGGGTGGAGCTTTGGACTTATGAAAATCCCTTAGGTATTTAGTAGTATTATCTCCAACTTTATGCTTCAAAATGTGCTCTTTGAACTTTCTGGTCCCCTTTTCGGGCATAAGTTTCCAACATGGACTTTGAACAACACTTTTCTCCAAGAGATTTTTAGATTTCTCATCGTGCAACGAAATTGAATCGGCAAAAGAACAAGTAGTATCCTTTTCAATATCAACATGAATTTTAAAAATTACTTGTTCATCCCCCACCCTCAAAGTTAATTTTCCTCATGCACATCAATGATTGATTTTGCCGTAGCCAAGAAAAGAACGCCCAAGAATTAGAGGAACCTCAATATCATCATGCATGTCAAGAATAACAAAATCAACTGGGAATATGAATTTATCGATCTTGACTAACACATCATTAATAATACCTCTAGGATGTTTAATCGATTTATCGGCTAAGTGTATGTCCATCCTAATAGGTTTCAGTTCACTTAATCCCATATGCTTGAATGTTTCATAAGACATCACATTGATACTAGCTCCTAAGTCAGCTAGTGCTCTATCAACAGGTAAACCATCAATTGTACAAGGGATAATAAAACTTCCCCGGATCATTACATTTTTGTGGTAGATTATTGGAAGAACATTTATCATTCAATTGCACATTTGATAGTTCGTTAAGCTTATTTTCATTAGAAATGATGTCATTTAGATCCTTAGCATGCTTTGAAAGAGGTTGAACAAATGGAATATTAGTATGTAGTTGCTTGAATGACTCAAGGTACTAACCAAATTTGTCCTCCATTCTATCTTCTTCTTCGTTAGACTCCTGTAAGGGATCTTGGGCTTGTATTCGGCGACCGCCTTTTTCATGGGCTTTTCTTCGTGTTTGTCGTCCTCCACATATTTCTCGCATGGTGGCGTTGGCATAATCATGATCATGTGGAAAATCGATGGTGATTTCCTTTACGTGCTCCCTTGGTTTGGCTTTGGGTGTTACCTGCAAACTTCCTTGTGGCCTTTCGAAATTATTTTTGCAATGTCTCTTTGGTTTTCCGATTATGGATAGATGCCTCTTGATTTCTCAAGGATGTTTCCACCGCCGAATCGGGTATCTGTGATTGCACAAACTTTGTTATAAGATCTTCCAAGTTAAGCTTACCTTGATTTGGGAAATCGGGAGACGTGTGTAGATCGATCGATTGGGATTAGGTCGTGGTTGGCCTTGGTTTCCCAACCGAAATTAGGATGTTGTCGCCACCCAAGATTGTATGTGTTGTTGTAAGGATTACTTGGGTAATTTCGCCTTGATTCCCAACGTAATTAGCCTTTCAAAGTGTGAGGTATTGTGTGTGGGCGATCCCGATGATTATGCAATCCTCCGCAAGTTTCACAAGATAAAACATGCGGTGGTGGTGGTTTAGAGCCGCTAGATCGTCGATCTTTTGGGTCAAAGCCGACTTGTGCAAAGTAGTGTAACCACTGCATCTGCATTATAAACACCCACTGTTCTGTTAGGTTTACCTCGTACGGATTGCCATTGATAGCCATTCATGGCCATCCCTTCTATGAGATCTTGGGCGGCTTCGGGTGTTTTATTATTCAATGTTCCCCCCGCCGCCGCATCAATCATTTGCCTCGTCGATGAGAGTAGCCCGTTGTAAAATGTTTGGACTTGCATCCAAATAGGGAGGCCATGATGTGGGCATTTTCGCAGCAATTCTTTGAATCTCTCCCAAGTGTCGTACAAGGTCTCGTCGTCTTCTTGAGTGAATGAAGAGATTTCATTCCTCAATCGTGCAGTTTTGGCCGGTGGAAAATATTTCAAAAGGAACTTTTCGGCCATGATGCTCCATGTTGTGATTGTTCCCTTTGGCAAAGTATTTAGCCATTGTTTAGCCCGTCCCCCTCAAGAGTAAATGGGAATAGGCAAACGGATGGCATCGTCGAGACTCCATTTATTTTGAAGGTATCACAAATTTCAAGGAAATTTGCGATATGATTGTTCGGATCTTCGTCTGGTAGGCCGTCAAATTGAACAAATTGTTGCACCATTTGAATGACATTCGGTTTGATTTCAAAATTATTGGTTGCAACAGCGGGCCTTACGATGCTAGATGACGTGCCATCCATGGATTGTTTGGCATAATCATACATAGTTCTTTGTTCATCCGCCATGACGAAATCTTTACTTTCGTTAGTATCCTCTTCGTGGTCCGTGTTAGTACTTTCCTCCGTGTTGCTTGCCAGGCGGTGTCGCGCTTCCAAATTCGGCGACGAGTAGGCATACACTGCGGTAAATAAAGAGGATAAGTATAAACCAATACTTACAAAGATAGATAAAAAGAAAGATAATGGTAAAATAAAAAAATAAAAAAATGATTAAATTAACAAAAATAAAGCGTTCTTAATATTACAATCCCTTGAACGGCGCCAAAAACTTGATGGCTCAAAAGCTACTCTAGAAAACCATAGACAAGTGCACCTATCATTTTGTAGTATAGATTATTGAGTCCGAGTGTCATTCCCACGAGGATTGTAAGTACTAATAATTACCGTCTTTTTGTTATTTAATCTAGCAATTTTCGAGTTTTGTTTGTTTAATGAAAATGAAAAATAGAGAATTTTAAAATAATTGCAACTTACAAAAGATCAAATAAAAATAGATTGTAGAATTAAGAAATCAAGAGCTAGAAATGTGTTTGAATGTAAATCCTCTAGAATGTTTTTGCGATTTAACAAGATAAAAATACAACCATAATCCCTTAAGCAAAAAACCAACCTCTTTTAGTAAAATCTCATGTTTCATCGATCAGAAATTCCCGATTTAAGTTAAACCTCTATCGAGCGAATAACTTCTAATCTCAAGTTGATTAACTCAAATCTCTTTCTAGTTACAACCCCAAGACAAAGATTATAACGATTTGTGAATTCTCATATTAGGTTTGACCCTAATCCAGAAGATTTATGTCGTCCTATATCTAGGATTGCATGCAACTCTTTTCACTTATATAGGTTCTATTTCACCATGAATCTCTCGATTTTCCGGATGAAAAATAAACTTCAAATCAATATTGCGCATATACCAATTTGAATGAATAAAACATAATATAAGTGAATCACACAAAACATGAAGATTTTATTAAAAACATACAAACCTTAATCACAAATTCATTCTAGAGTTCATTACATTCAAACACTAGAAATTTAGCTACACATGGCTTTGTCAAAAGAGTATACTACACAAGAAGATATGAATAAAATGAACATGGTGTACTTAGCTCTTATTCAAGACCAATATAAGACTTCCTCCTTGGTTGATTGCAATGATGTTGAGCTCCAAGCCTTCTCCTCTATTGCTCTTCAACTTCCAACTCTACCTCTCTTTTATCCTCTCAATGTATTTTGCTTTGAAACTTAGAATATACAATGAATATACAATGAATCTCTCTATCAATGAATACTACATGAATTATATCCTCTTTTCCCAACTCAAACTCTTGGCTTTTATATGCACCATCTTTGTGAAAGAACACATCAATAATGCTAACAAATGCTCCACTTCCATGGTTGTTGGTTGAATCATTGTGTGCACATTCATGGTTGAGTTGGTTGAATCATTGTGTGCACATTCATGGTTGAGTTGGTTGAATCATTGTGTCCACATGACAATTGAGGGAATAATAGAGTTTGGTGCATCAAAATGAGGTGTAAAAGTTGCTCAAAGGTTGTCAAAAAGCAAGAAGAGAAAGTCTCCATAATTTCCGCCAAAGAAAAACCAAGTCTGGACGAAAAGCACGCCCGTGCTTTAAAAGCACGCAGCCGTGTTTTGGATTTTTCCGAACACGGCCAGTGCTTCAAAAGCACGCCAGGCCGTGTTTGGTACGTTTTGCCAAAAATTTGCTCGATTTTGGCTCAAAAGCAAAAGCACGCCGTGCTTAAAAACACACCCGCCCGTGTTTGACTGAAAAGGCCCCGAAATGACGCGTTTAGCTTGGGATTTTGAGTGTTTTTGCATCCAAAAACCCCGGTATGTTTTGACATGAAACCATGGCCCAAAATTCACCAAAAACACTCCAAATCATCAATCTACATCAATAAAAGCACCTCGGAGTAATGTGAACTATGTACAATCAAAAATTTATGAAACTAACAATAAAATAACTCAAATCATACTTAAATATACACATAAAACATGTATAAAAAGACCCTTATCGCTTTCTCTCTCACACTTCTAAAACTGTTCATCTCTTTCTCAAAAAAGCAAAGGCAAAATACTCTCGAAGCCCTATCTATCTCCAAGTCAATTTAAGTTTTTCTTTGATATAATCCTGAAAAATGGCACCAACTTATGACTTTACCAAGTTAGGAAAGCAAATCCACACCGCTCTACGGTGGATTTTGAATGATGAAATAGGGGTCCGACGACACCCTAGTGAAGAAAATCGAGAAGTTGGAAACGTCCGGGACTAAAACCGTTTCTAACGTTAGAATATCCGATGACCTATGTGGAGGAGGTCACAATTCTACGTGAATGCCGAGATTCACGATGAAGGAATCAAGTCATCCGTACACGGAAAGCGGTGACTATCTCGCGAGGATTTGGCGAACATTGCTCACTACCAAACAGGAAGGAGCAACGAGATTAAAGAAGCGATGTAAACTTGGGCCGACGCTTGGAAAGAAATAGCCAAGTCCGACTATGCCTTGATAAAATAATATACACAAAAAACAAGAGACTGCAAAAAGAGGATTATCACAAGTTGTTGGACATAGTTGCCAAATGTATCGACATCAAGTTTGGCGGCTTTGACCAATCACAAAGGCAAAGCTGATTGTAATGGCCGCAATCATCGAAGAAAAGAAGATAAATCAATGAGTTTGTCTCTGACAAAGCAGACTCTGCCCGAGCGTGGGAACAAATCCTTCAAGGAAGATGGCTCATTTGGAGGATCCCTAGGATATGGCCTAGTGATTGGCCGGCTATCGAGGTGAAAGGAGTCCTCTTAGACATGGAAAGGCATTCCATGTTAACAAGAGGATGTTCAGAGCAAACCTCTCTGGCGCTCGAAGAGAGCTACGCCAAGAGAGTCGACACTAGTGAGGGGAATCAATCGACCAAAGATACAAAATTTTCTCTCCACCCAAGAAGAAAGTCGCCCGCACTGCTAAGAAAGATCACGCCCCTGCAGAAAGAAAACCAAACATGCTCCCGCCCTGCAGCAGTCAGTCACTGCCCCAAAGCAGCAGTGTCCCCTCGCCACTGCGGGGCGAGAAGGACTCACAAATACCTTCTCCGATCGTCAAAAAGAGGAGAACGACAAGCCAAGATGGCCACTCCTCGAAACAAACACCAACACGCCCCGCCGCCTGAAGACTCGAGGCTACCATCTCTCGAACTAAATTCCCCTGGTACAAACCAGGAGACGAAGAAGAATCATCAAGCACTCGGAGCTTGAGAAACCGGGCCGAGTCAGCCACTCACCGGAGCAGATATCGAGAGGCTGGCTGGAGAAGTAGAGTCTCCGGATGTAATTGATGAAGCGAAAAGTCTGCACAAGGAGATCAGCAGAGGCAACTCAAGACACACTGTAGTTCACACAAATGAAACACAAGAAAAAAATCTGGAGCGGATAGTGATGTAATGATTCTATCCCCACCTTACCCGGACATCCAAAATCGTCTGCGTGAGTGGAGGAAATGGAAGTTGAGTAAGTCGAGGAACAGTTCCAACGACCGAGTTTATAGAAGAAGAAGAGGAACTCTAAATTTCCTCGACTAAAGATCGTGCTCCCAAAGACTTGATGAAGACAATCATTAGACATCCTGCAGATTTTCAAGGAAAAGGAGAGAGAAAAGAAGGGTGAGGAGGCCGAGGCACGTGAGAAGGCAAGCATCCGCCCTATCTCCTAGGCACCACTACGAACACACACATCCTCTCCTTGATGTCTTCTCTCCGACGGTGATGAGGATCGTGGAGAATGTCACGCCACGTAAGAGTTACAAATGCAGCAAGCATTACACGAATCCGAATCCTTCACGAGCAAAGATTGATGGAGGGACCAGGAGAGTCCTCCGAACACAAACCGAAATCGATCCAATGGGAGGGTTCAAAGAAATAGCCAATGTTGTTGCTGCCACCACTTCCCCAGCATCACTCGGAAGAAAGCAATAAGGGACTTGGCGATGAAACTGGATAATGGGGACCCCAAAGAGAGCCAACCCCTATTGAAGGTGTGTTACCACACCCCAACTACTGAACATTCAAAAGAAATGTAAGGGAGTTTGGAGACGAGTGACCCCATTCCAAGTCACTCACCGAGCGCCACCGAGTGGGGAAGCTCCTCCACTGCATGGAAGTCGGAGGATGTTGCAAAATGACTCCACAACGAAGCAAGGAGGCGAAGCGGAGAAATTACAAACACAAGAAAAACAACAAGTTGCCATCAACGACGCCGTATTTGAGATCGTCTCTCAATGCTAAGGTGCCAAATCGCTCTGAAGGCTAATGACGCCGATGCAACGAGGCACGAGAAGGAATGAATGCCGGGAGTTAACACTGGGCGATGAAAGTGCAATCCATGGGGTTGAGACTCCAATGGATGCCACCGTAGAAGACCCTAAGACAGTACCGACACTGTCGAAAGGGAGGACAAAGCCTCGCGCAAAGAGAGACCGCCGGAGGTGCAAGGCCCACGGAGGTTGAGACTTCCGGGGTAAAGAAGTCAAGTAGAGAACATCCTCCTGCTATCATCGACCCATCCGAGAAGGAGATAAGCGCACTTCATGATTCCCAGGACAATCCCGATGTCACTTTTCCGGGATCGGAAGGCGAAGAAGAAGGCTGAGTCATCCCCCGTGCAAATCCAAAAGACTCACCGCGGGATGTTCCAAGCACGAGCAAGTCGATCCCAAGACTACTCGTCAAACTTTTAACTTTGATGATGAGCCACCAATGGAAATCTCATCATCGTCCGATGACGCTCGATAAGTGCCGAGGACCGCCATGAAATGGAAAAATCACCGAGACCAACGGTTTAAGACAAATGAGGCTCGGCAAGCGGGTCTACTTCACAACAAAACCCACCGAACTGAGACCACCGCGGGCCCCTCAAGTCGCAGCAGGTCGATTCTAAAAGAACTTCACGCGCACCGCTCATCATCGAACAAATCCCGGTGGGCGGTGATGAATCTTTTATCAATCCTTTCCTTTTTCTCCTGAGGTACCCGACCTCCATGAAGAGTCGAGAATGAGCGCGCACGCTATCACGCACCAGCTCCCGTCTTTTCATCAGCACCATAGTTCCCGTTGCTTATGACTTTGATGTCTTTGTATGGCCATCGATGCAACTGGGAATCAATCGGTGAAGTTCGAGAGGTGTTCAAGGCACTATTTGCCGAGGTTGAACGGATGGAGAGGCATCAGCCTCTTTGGACATGCGCTGGACAACAGAGATGCCAACCTTACACCGATTTAAGAGGCATAACAATTCGGATAAGGAATGGTGGCAACAAAGAAGAACAATGCGTGTGGAACAAGTCGATTCTTCGAGACATTGTTCAACAAGTCACTTTGGTATGGAGAGTCAAATTGCCGATGCAAAAACGGTTTAGAGAACATATTGAGCATATGCATGAAGCTCACACCGCCGAGATAAAGTCATTGCGTGAGCAAAATACAAATGATCTACAAATTTGGAAGAACACATGACTAGGAAATTCACCTTCTCGGCCGAGATGAAGCGATTTTAGCGAGAATCCAACGCTACTCGATCCGAATTCCGTCTTGCATACAACGCAGCAGACTTTCGGCGAACTCAACCATCGAAGACTTCGACTTCATGCTTGCCAAAGATGTTCCCGGGTTCCTCTATTCTTTGATGATGCCAAAAAGGGGGAAGAGGAATACCTTAAAGCGCCAAACTGTCGAGAAGAAAGGAGCAAACGGTGAGAAGGGAAAATCAAATTGAGGAAGTCTTGAAGGAAAGAAAGGAAAGCTTGTTGAGGGGGAAGGGTCGACGATGTGACTTTGATGATTGCACAAACCCCCAACAAGGACTCCACAAATGACATTATAAAAAAACTCCCCGTGACTCTGCCACTCCAACACTCTTCATCGTATCCATGGCCGATAAGAGAAAAACTATTGAAGCGGGGATGAAGGAAGTGGAAGGAAGAATGGATGCCCGAATCATGAACATTTTGAAAGAACACGGAGGCATTCCAAAGACAGAGACACTTATGCCATCTCGGATGTCGGGACAGCCAAGATCGATTGATGAATTTAAAACGCTCGAACTGAGGGATACTTTGCAAATATGTCTATGGCTCAAGCTTGGGACTTGTACTGGGAAAAGGGTCTCACGATATGTGAAGAAGCCGACAGCAAAGACAGACTACCTAGGCATCGCTCTGGGTCACTCCACCGGTCACTCACCAGAAGAAGAAGACCAAAGACTGATACGCCCGCAGGTAGAGGAAGAAGCGATGAGTGGAGGAAGAAGCTTGCACCAGGCCTCCGCCCAAAAACATTGAATACGTGGATCCAGGAAAGAAATGAGGGATCTACTGGGCTGGGCTTGACCAAGTAGCAAATTTGCAAGTGGCAAAAACTAACGCTGAGTATGTGAAAAGACTAGAAGAAGAAAACAAAGAGACAAACTCAAAATGCTATGGGAGGAAAGACAGAAAGAATAAGAAGAGATGAAGGCTCGCCAGGAAGGCATATGAAAAGAAAAAGAAGGCGGTGACGATGAGAAAAAGAGAAGGAGAGAAGAAGATGCTGATCAAGATGAAAGAAGGAGACAACGAAGGAGATGAAATGTTGCTGTCCACCCCTTCGTGTATTTTATTATGTAAATACATACAATGTAAGTCTTCTGTAATAAATTCTTTATTTTTTTGTGAAGACAATTATGTGCTCTGATACACCTTGTAAATGATTGTGTTAAGGAACAAGAATGATATGATCAATAAAAGAATTGATTCTCGCATATACATTCTATGTCAATACACTATCTCGTATGTATCTTTATTGTTTGCATTTTTGAATGGTTTAAGTTTTGGCATCATCAAAAAGGGGGAAATTGTTAGGAATTTTATTGTTTAGATTTTGATGAATGTCATGTAAAACTTAGAATAGAAAGTTGGCACCCCAATTTTTATTGTAAAATGCATTGTAATAATTAGTCGCTGGCCGAGTCAGCCGGTTAGCTACGCCCAACATGCAAGAAGACAATCAAGATCGGAAGGAAGACTCACGCGAGACACCGAGTATGGCAAAGAAGAGTAGACAGAACTCTATCAAGAAGCGGTGAGATACAAATTGAGTGGAGCATCGGTCGATCGAGTCAACTCAAGAAAAGCCAAGTCTCAAGTTGAAGTGACAAGAGTCATCCAATGATTGGAAGTCGACTCCAAGTCACCTGGGAAAGCAAGGAAATGCAAAGTCGAGATAATCGAAAAGAACCGTTGCACGTAAATCAAGAGATTTACTTAAACAAGTAATATCTCCATACCACCTTTCTCGAGTGCTCGACCCCAAGCGTGCAAAAGGAATGAACCAATGGGAAGCACTACACCGTGTCGAACTCGAAAGGTGAAAGAACAATTCATACGAGGAATTGGCAATTCCAAGAATCGCAACAAGACAAGCCAACGATCGCAAGTGACTTTCAA
Source organism: Rehmannia glutinosa (assembly GCA_016081115.2). Lineage (NCBI taxonomy): Eukaryota > Viridiplantae > Streptophyta > Magnoliopsida > Lamiales > Orobanchaceae > Rehmannia > Rehmannia glutinosa. The sequence continues at coordinate 261,697 of JABTTQ020000665.1, read as the reverse complement.
AAATAAGCCTATCTCTTCAACGGGCAAATTTTTGAAAGTTCACTATAAAAGGCCGAGGAGTTTGTTTGAGAAGTATAATGACACACACGTGAGATATACAAACATATCGTAAAAAATCAAAACATTCTCAATCCTCAAGCCTACACTACGAAGAACATCAATCCAACACTCACCGTGAAGGAAAGATAACTTCAATCATTGAAGAGGAAAATATCGAAAACAAGGGGTCTACATTCCGGGAAGGATTGTAGGAAGGTTCAAGATTGAACCAAGTCTTAAGCTTTTGGAGGGCTTCGTGATCAAATCCAAAGAGCTTGAGCAAGTGAGTCTGTAGTAGCAAGGCACTGCCTGTGAAGAAGGTTCGAGTCGCATTTAAGCCACCGAGTGATCAAGGCGTCTCAGACCGAGTCCCAAAGGATCAAGTCACCGTGTGATCAAGACTTGTATCCGGACTGTTACCACTTTGTAAACTCGATCATTACCTAGTGGATTCCTCCAGAGTTGGAGAAGAGAGGAGTAGAAGAATTACCCCATCTTCGAACCTCTATAAAAATTTCATTGTGTCATTTACTTTTCAAAGACACTTTAATTCTTGCATTTTTAATCGCTTATATCTGTGATAAATTTGCTATCCACTTGATAATTTATAAGTACTAAACCAAGCACTAAACTCTTGCTTAATCAAACTTAAGGGTGTTAAGTCTTCCGCCGAAAACAAAACCACAAACAGTTTAATTTAGAGCCAACAACCGAAGTTACTTCATCAACAAATCAGTTGAGTTTGTTGAGAGATTAACTCTACTGAGTGACTAAATTGATCGTCCATCAAGGACACAAATGTGTAGATCAACTCGAATATTTAAAAGGACTAAATCGAAAATTTGGTAAGGTTTATTCAACCCCCCTTCTAAACCTTACACTTACACCCCTTGGGACCTACACCTCCCTCTTCAATGTGCATACGCCCTTTAAGGTGTCTTTCTCCGACCCCCTTCACCGGTGAACGTCCTCCAAATGAGCCACTACCTTCACTAAGCATGTGCCTTTTAACACGTCGCCCTGCTCTCTCCACTGCGCATGGCTCCTCCCACTCATCTCAAGCACTCTACTCATTCTCCTCTCCACTTAACTCGCGAGTGAAACTTTCACCAAGTAAGCTCATGAGAAACCTCTAAAAGCCTCCTAGAGTGAATTATACTCATTTCTATATGGCCAAAATCAAACGTTAAACTCCATGCAAAAGACTTAACTTATGTGATGCTCCCTCTATTTCCGCAGCTTGAAAGCTGGGGGACTTATTCACTCGTGAATATTCACCATTGGATCTGAATATTTATTTTATTTAATTATGTCATTATTTTATTCACTCATGAATATTCATCATTGGATTTGAATGTTATCAATTGACCCATGAGGCCAAAACCATTATTAAGCAACAAGACTACAAGAGGCTAAATTTACTATTTACGGCCCACGGGGACTATTACAGCCCAGGTGACCCACTTTATTATATTTAGAACTGGCAATGGGCTAAGGGCAGGGCCGAACTTGACTGAGCCCTTCAAAGCTTTTGCAAAATTTGGGTTGGGTTGGCCGAGTGGGTTGATTTTGGACAGCCTCTCAAATGACCGCCCAACCCATCCAATACATATAATTCTGAACAAAAAATCGGGCTAGCCCGCTCATCGAACCATTAGTGGGGCCAACAGGCACGACTTTTTCGCCTAAAAAAACGGCTCACCAAACTTGGGTCGGGCTCATTTTGCCACCTCTAAATATATTAAATCCATGTGGCCCACCATCTCAGGTATAAAAGATCTCTCCACATTCATTTATAAGTAAGTTCAATAAATTTTATTGAATTACATTCCTTATGCTCTAATTTTTTCTCTCCTGCAGTTGTTGACTTAACCATTGGAGGGGCCTCTTTAGGACAACCCCAAGCAGGAGCGTTCCCTCGTGGTGCCAAAAAAAAATTCAAGAACTCCATTATCTCGTGTATATTTTATTTTTAAATATTAATTTATGGTACTTAAATATTTATTCATATTGATTTAGCTCCCCAAAATTTTTGGCATTGGTTTGTTTAATTAATTTTTAAGTTGCTTTAGTTTGATAAATCAACCAAAAAATAACATCAAAAATATTGAACCTAAAGGGATTATCAAGATTTGGCCCTGCATAATTTCGATTAGTGATGGTGGCTAAACAGAGTGAGCAATATTTTCTGGCCAAGAGACTAAACTAGATCACTTGTCAAATTTTATATTTTTATTTCGCTAGAGAATTTTTTTATCTCAAAGTATGAATGTTTATGAAAATTTTAAAAAAAATTATTTACTTTCACTTTTTTCTCTTATCAGTAACGTCTACTTCTCCAAAAACAAATAATCATTATTATACATCATTCTACAAATTCCATAATTCACTCTCTCACACTTTTCTAACCATCAATCATATTCAATCATTATTTTACTATTTTTATATCAAATTAATTTTTATAATTATTTTTTTATATCATATCCAATCATACTCTCAAAATTCAAATTTTTTTTTCCAAATTGTTTTTTACTAGTAACTTGTTTAAAGAGTCTTAACATCGAAAAATTAAAAATACGACCATTTTCTATCAAAAGAGACTAACCAATAGTCAACCATGGTATGGCTTTTTCAAAAACTGAAAGAAAAAGACGAAAGAAAAACTTGGACATGTGTCACACTTTCAGAGGGTTAGGTACTAATGGTGCTCTAGAATCTAGATGATGCATTATTGTGATTTTTAATTATAATTGTTATCGGTAAGTAACTTTATTTCTAGAGTTGAATAGTTGATACATTCGATTATTAATAAATTAATATGTCAGATTGTACATTATCGAGATTTCTTGAATTGATATCTAAAATATAATAATGTCAGGTCTTACAAGTTACATCGACATCGTCACATTTGAATTATAGTTTATTCTTAACATTTTGGGGCAATCATATCTGAAAAACCTTGTTTAATTGATTGCTTGGAAATTAGAACCCATGCTCTGTTTAATCTCTCTCTCTCTCCATCCTCTTCTCCTCATAAAACAAGTTCACTACAGTCCGCCACCATCAGCTGTTTCTATCCGACCGGAAGTTGGACTATAAGCAGAAATGGAGAGAACTTCACTTCCTCTCCATGTTTGCCGCGTCATGAAGACAGAAATGATAATAAACAGGCTCTATATGTTTTTCAATGGAATTGCTTTGCTCTGCTTGTTCTACTACAGAATCACCACTCTCTCTCAAATTATCAAAACCAGGGAAATTCCTATTTTGCCCTATCTTCTCGTCTTCGTCGCTGAAATTATATTCACTTTTCAATGGATTCTCGACCAAGCTTATCGATGGAGGCCTGTTACTCGAACAGTATATCCCGAGAGATTGCCCGAAGCTGATGACAACTTCCCCCCAATTGATGTGTTCATATGCACGGCAGATCCGAGCAAAGAGCCCTCTCTCGGAGTGATGAACACAGTTATATCGGCTATGGCGCTCGATTACCCTCCTCATAAGATTTCTGTTTATCTATCGGACGATGGGGGTTCTCACGTGACTTTGCACGCCATTAGAGAAGCTTGGAAATTCTCGAAATGCTGGTTACCTTTTTGTAGAAAGTTCCAGCTGAAAACAAGGTGTCCAGAAGCTTATTTTTCAGCTGCTGAGGAAAGTGCTCATGAGAAGTTCATTAGCAGCAATGAGTTCATAGCCGGAAAGAAGGAAATCGAGGTTATTTTACATAATTGAGTTGTTAGGAAAGAAATCTTTTACCGTTAATCTAGTTTTAAAAGTTTGATTTGCCTTGTTTTCAATCTTTTGATTGTGATTCACCGCGAGCTTTTAGCTCAGGTGGTAACACGGTGTTGACCAGGGTTAGAATTATTTATCTATCAGTTTCTTTTAAATTTATCCTCTCCCATCCAACCACTACTCCCAATTTATTAAAAAAAATCTTTTGATTGTGATTCGTTTTGACGTTCTGGTATCTTTGTAGAAACTGTACGACGAATTTAAGGGAAATCTGGAGAAGAATTCTGTAAATGCAAGCGGTTCTGTTAGCAGAGATCATGAACCCGTCATTGAGGTATAAAGATTACTGAAATTTTAATTTATCACAAAACTTACTACCTTGATTAAACAATTGAAAGGTTGTCTCGAAAAGATTGGATGTCCTTATTTTCTTAACCAATTTCTTGTACGAGTATGAGACTTTCAGTTTTCATCTGCTCCATTCTTAGTTAAATATCACTAAGATCTTTTGATCAGATATGAAGATACAGAGTTGGAGAAACAGGATTCTTATTCTTGAAACAGATTGATCCATGAAATTTAATTGTTACATGGTGCCGATTTTTTATGTCAAAAAATTGCAGACATCATTGAGTTTTTCTAACTGATATGCATCAATTTGATTTCTTAGTGATAAAGATGAAAGTAACATGGACCGCTTTGAGATGAACATTGCTTGCTAAATGTCATAAATTCTATTGAGATTTATTTGACAGGTGATTAACGATGGTGATACACTGGATTCAAGCCAACAAGAGATGCCTGTTCTTGTTTATGTTGCTCGGGAGAAAAGGCCGTCACATCCACACCATTTCAAAGCTGGAGCAATTAATGCTCTCGTAAACTCTCTATACTCCCTTCTTTATGTATAATTCTCTGATAATCTTTCTAAAATGTTGAGATAGCGACGTAGGAGTAATCAATTAGTATTTTTAAGATGTTACTAGTAAAAAACACGTGCATCGCACGTGATCTACATGACTTTACTTAAATAATTATATTATTTAATAATTTTATTAATTAATATTTAAATATTAAAAGTGATTTATAAATAAATATATATTAATTAAATTTAAATATTACAAAGTATTTAATATATTTTTCTTTACTTTAATTATAGGTAGATATGAATTGTTGAATAATTATTTTCAAAAATTCAATCCAAGAAAAAATTTAAAATTAATTTAACAACAATATAAGTTCTATATTAGCTTACAATGACATTCATCAATATTTTATTTCATTTTTATGGCTGGAAAAATATTTTCTTCTTAACTAATCTTTGAATTCTTTTAGCATTGGATGCATTTCACATAATAAGACAAGCAATTTAGCTTATAATTCATAAGCTAATAATTAATAAACCACAAGTTATCGAATTAATTAAAAAAAGTAATTAATTAACTTTTATACCAAAAATCCAGCATAATGTCATCATTTTATTTGTTATGTTATTCAATTCAAAAAAAATAAAGCTTAATCAAATTCTTATACCTCTTGTCTTTCACATCATTTCATTAAAATTTAATTATTTTGGTACATATTTTTATTATAAATCTATATCATACTGGTATTTTAAACTTATAACTTTTTAAGGATGTAATTTTCAAACAACATTTAGGGTTTATCATAAATGTCAATTTAATACACATGGATTTTTTTAATTAAGTTCTCCTTATGATTTTTTATATAAATATATTTATACACAATTTTTTATATTTTTTTGCACTTGCTCTTTTATTTTATAGGAAATAAGACAATTAAAAGATTGAAATCATAACATATTCAAAAAACTAATAAATTAGAAACTAAAACTTATAATGTAAGATATAAAAAATTAAATAAGAGTCATATTAACACATATAGTTAGAATTTAACTGGTAAATATTTTTGTTGCGACAAACTTGTTTTAGTTCTGATTCTTTTTTTTTCATTTTAATCCCATTTCTTTTATATTATAATTTTTATTTTACTGATATGGCTAATTAAAATAAAATATGCTTCGGATTTAAATAAAAATAAAATAAGAAACTCTCTTGTTTTCAATACTATTTATTTAACAACCATAAATAAAACTAATTTTCAAAATTACATATTACTAATTGGGGGTGTTTTCCAACCATGGAAAATTTATGTATTTTCTCTACTTTTTATTTAATATCAAAACCACTAAAATATTTTTTATTTTATTCTTTCTTATCATATCTATTTTATTTTGATATGTTTCTTATAAATTATAATAAACATATTTAATTATTGAAAAAAATCAAAAGAATATAAGAAATATATAATTTTTCATCATACTAAACTTTAAACTATTAAAATTCTCTTCTATAACTATATATATTTTGAACATATGGTTGGCGATTTATTGAAACCAAATTTAATTTGAAAATGATTTATAAGAAATTTAAACTATTCTTAGTGTTATAATAAAAAAAATATTTTCGATTTTTTGAAAGAAAAAATGGGTATAAATTTTAGAAAAGTTTAAATAAATAACAAAACTATAAGAAAACATAAATTCTTAATTCTACATAGTGTTGAACTTTATAAGGTTGAAAATTTATCATGTGAAATCCTTATATATGCTTATGGCATATGGTTAGAAAGCTCTCGAAATTTAGTTTAATATGAAACTAATATTATTTTAATATTTAGAATATTTTAAGAGTTATAGATGAAATAATTATACTTTTGATGTGTAGAATATAAAAAGCCACTTTTCTTGTAATTGAACAAATTAAATAGAAGCCAAATAAATATCCAATTACTTAGTCGCCCCTAAATTTTACCATGCCAAATGGATATTTTTGTCAAATCAAAAATTCTAAGAAACATTCACACTTTTAAGATATATAGATATAGATAGATAGATAGATTAACATGAAGAGGTGGATAATATCATTGCACAGATTTGGTAATTCCATTTTTATTTAGAAAATTACTCTCCAAAGTTGCTTGCATTTTTTTTTCCCATTTAATTTTCCGTTTGCATTTAAATTTTTATTTGTGTAAACCAATTTGCAGATTAGAGTATCTGCACTTGTCAGCAATGCTCCATACATTCTTGTGCTGGACTGTGACCATTATTGCAATGATCAACATCTGCCCGCCAAGCAATGTGCTTTTATCTCGATCCTGAAATTTCTCCAAAACTAGCTTTTGTTCAGTTCCCTCAGAAATTCCATAATATCAGTGAGCATGATCTCTATGATAGTCAGCTGCGTTATTATTGGGTACTAAGTGTTGAATATTATGTAGTAGTACAATGTTTTACATGATGATCATAAGATTGCTTATCCTATTTGCTTAATCAAGCTTTTGCCCTGCTGTCTTGGACTAACAGAGAAAATGGTTTGGCTTGGATGGACTTGGAGGACCATCCATTGCTGGTTGCAACTTGTACTTGAAAAGGGAGGCACTCTACGGAACTAAGAATACTAAAAATGGTATTATTAATTCTCTCGACTAACATAATACATAGGAAGTGTTTGCAATCACTAAAGAAACATGCTTCTCTGTTTTTGGCTGGAAAAAATCATTTTTAGTGGTTAAATTCCAACTTATGATTCTAGTTTTGCTTCATTGAATTAGCATGTAAAAGCAAGTACATGAGTACTTTAGATTTTTTATTCTTCTTATGGTTTGACTTTTACAAACAAATAAGCACTTTTACAATTTTTTTATCAAACACTCTCAGTTTCTAATTCTCAACTTCAGATTATATTTGCAAACGTTACCAACTTCAAGTTGTCAACTACTTTTACTTCTGCTACAATAAAACACTTCTTCTAAAAGTAGAAGTTTTTGCAATCACTCTTGTAGTATATGTGCTTTTGGAAATTATAAAGTTGTTTGAAAAGTCACCTTGTTTATTCACTTTGTATCCAGATATTGATATCCACCATTTGAAGAAGTCATTTGGTTCAAGCAATGAGTTAATAAAATCAATTTACAAAAATTACCAACCACATTTGCCCAAGGACAGAAAAATTACCGATGCATTGGTAAAGGAGGTTCAGCTTCTTGCCTCATGCACCTATGACAGTCACTCAGAATGGGGTAAACAGGCAAGTATAGTATTTACATATTGAAAATTATAGGGAGGGAAAAAAAAAGGCATACCCCTAGCGAAGAATTATATGTTTAACTTGTATGTTTCAAGTGCAGGTGGGATTCATATATTTTTCTGTGGTGGAAGATAATATTACAAGTGAACATTTACACTGTCAGGGTGGATTTCTGTGTGGATTGATCCTCCAAGGCCATGTTTCTTGGGTTCATGCCCTACAATTCTGAGTGATATGTTAGTTCAACAGGCAAGATGGGGCTTGGCCTAATGCAAATCTCTCTATCAAAATATTGTGCTCTTTTTTTATGGGCGAGGAAAATGTCGACTCTCCAATGCATGTGTTACACAGGAGGAACCACTGATCCACTATACGTAATCCCGTTTTACAGTTTATGCATCATACCTCAAATCTGTCTACTCCTCGGCATTCCTCTGTATCCCAAGGTGAGCATTATAATGATCATTCTTAGACAATGTGTCTTTCTTATTTTGAAGACTTAATTCTTATATGTTTACCTGGCAACAAGTGTGTTCATAGATATAAGAGTGAGTCACAAAAAATACCCTTGAAGTCAGTCTAATTAAAAAAAATCAAGTATTTTTCAAAATTACAGTATTCCGTTGCTATTTATGTCTATTTTACAAATTACACGTTGTTATGTAAATACAAACCTCAAATGGGGTGTTTGTAAAACCTTAAGAGGGTATTTGTAATTTTGAATAATAAGTGGATTCTTGTAATTAGGTTAAACATTAGGGGTAATTTTTGTAATATATCTTAGATATAATGCTACATTAGATATCATCTTAAAACACGATTTTCTCCTTGTTTCGTAGGTTTCCGATCCATTTTTTGTTGTGTTTGCCTTCATTTTTATCGCGTCACAACTCAAACATGTGCAAGAGGTCGTGTCTTTCGGAGACTCAATCAGAACAGCCCTGTATGAACAAAGGGTTTTGATGATGAAGTCAGCATCGTGTTACTTATACGCAACTTTGGGTGCATTCTTGGATAAACTTGGGCTGCATGAAGCACATTTTACTCTAACGAACAAGGTAGTCGACGATGAACAAGCCAGGCGTTACCAGAAGGGTATATATGATTTCCAAGGATCGCCTATGTTGATTGCTCCAATTTGCAGCTTGTATATTTTGAATGTGGCTTCCTTCGTCCTTGGAATTGCAAGGATTATTCAGAGTCACAATGCCAATGAACTGTTTGTGCAAGCTTTTATCCCATTGTTTGGGATAATTGTGAATTACCATGTTTTTGAAGGGATGGTGTTGAGGAAGGACAAGGGTCGAGTTTCACCATCTGTTTCTCTTCTTTCTGTTGCAATTGCCGCATTCACATTGTTCTTTGGATCTCTTATTCTCATATATTGAGTCTGTCAGCTAAAACTCGTAATACACCGTTATAGTAGTCGTATGCATTACTTTGTTGAAAATATTTTTGTTTTCCATACACATTTTGAAGGGATGTGTATGGACATGTCTCAACGGTCTACGTTTTTCTCCCCACGTTTTTCTCTCTACAATGAATTCTTAGAAAAAAAGTATCACTTCAAATGGAAAAAGTATCCCATTAGACTTAAAAAATATTACTTTTTATTAAAATAAATCATCATTGCTTATGAAAAAAGTAAACTTTTTATTGTAAAAAATATCGCTTATTATAAAAGAAGTATCACTTTTTATTTAAAAAAATTACTTTTTATTAAAATAAAGTATCACTACTTTTCATGGAAAACATATCACTTTTTATTAAAAAAATTAGATATTTTGTTTGAAAAATATCACTACTTGTTAAAACAAATATCATTTTTTATTAAAAAAATATTACTTTTTATCAAAAAAGTAACTTCATATTAAAAGAAATATCAATTTTAATTAAAAAAATATCGCTTTTTGTTAAAAAACTATCAATTAAACTCTTAAAAAAATATACGTTTATAAAGTATCATTTCTTTGGATATTTTTTTCTTATGAGGAGAGAGAGGTAGACGTGTGAATGTGAGAAGCGAGATGAGAGGGGGGCCACATGAGTATATATAGAGAGAGAGTGAACCATATAATATATATATAGAATAACACCCGTGTGTTACACGGGATTTTTCCAAATATAAAATTTTAGTGTCACGAATTTAAAATATAGCAAATTTAAAAGATAGAGTAGGTAGAATCCTTGATTTTTGAATTATTTGTTATCTCTTAAATTTATTATCTTTTAAATTCAAAAATACATATTCTGAACTAACAGAATATTTCCCAATAAAAATATTTTCGGAGAGATTTGATCAACATCGACTTTTCCAAACTAATCGTGATCAAATCTTTATTTTGGGGATTTTATTTTATCTTTTATAATCTTGACAATTTTGTTTTCTTTTAATTTTATATAGAGGATCGCCACATAGATAAATGTGAAGCTGCCATGTGGAATTGGGAGGATGAGAAATTGACAAATGAACAAAATTAATGAGGCGATTACATGTGTCAATTACTTTATTTTTTCTTTTAGTGTAGAGTAGATATATGTATGTGTGTGTGTGTCTATATATATATATATATATATATATATATATATATATATATATAGAGAGAGAGAGAGAGAGAGAGAGAGAGAGAGAGAGAGAGATGGGGCCGTATATCTATAGAGAGATAGAGGTGAACGTATGTTATAGATTTGGTAATGAGGCTCCGTCTCATGATTTAGATTAATAAGACGGTCTCACACAAGTTTTTGTCAATTTGTATTACTCTGTGCTTTTGAAATCAATGAAATAAAATATGTTGTGCCTCGTTTGACGTGTACAGACCAAGTCAAGAAATGTCTAATGGATGGAGACCCAACCTGGTGGGTCCATTCCGCGAAACACCGACCCGACCGACCAAACCCGGCAAATCTAAGAAGGACAGGACCGACTCGATCAAGCAATTAGTCGTACTTTGAGAAAGTCTCCATAGCCTTAGGGCAACATGTCAATTAATGGGGGTTGAGATCACATGTAATGCATATCAAAACTTACCATCAAATCCTTCTCAAATCACTAAACCTCCCTCACATCTTACTTTATAGGACCATGGGATTGTAGAATAACCAATCCTAATTATGATTAAGCTTACACTTTTTTTAGTACATTTCCGGATAGGCGAGGGAGTGGTGGGAATCGAACCCCTACCTCTGGTCTGAGTTTTCAACCACTGGACTACTATTCGATTTTCAGGATTAAGCTTACACTTACTAGCATAACATGTATATGATCTCGATTCCGATAAATACCTCATTTATGACTAAGGAATGATTGACATTATTATGTAGTGAAAGCATTAATGAATGTTTAATTCTATGAGATAATAGAATACAAATACGACCAATTTAGGTCGTACCCATCATTTATTTATTGCTTTCTTCACTTACCAAATATATTTTTCTTATCTCTCTTTGATTGTTACAACCACGACGCCCTTTGATTGTTTAATATATGGAGTCCCCGAATTTCGATGTAAACAAATGTTTATTACATGTATTATAACTACTCGTATAAGATTGGACGAATAAATATTTCACTAGTAAAGTTTATTATATTTGAATACTCTAGAACTTATTCAAAAGTTATTGATAAATATTATATAAATACAATTTTTATTTTATAAGTTTAAAAATTTACAAGTTAGTATTAAATAATTATTTTAATATCATTATTATTAATTAAAATTTATAAATACATTAAATTATTTTTTATATAATAGAAACATAATTATAAACACAATTCATATAAATTATACACATTATTGTTAAATTATTATTTTCAAATTTTCAGTATAATTATCAACTAATATAAAAGTATTTTAAAATAAATTGTATATACATATAAAAACAATATAAAAAATAAATCGTGTTTTTACTTCGGAACAATTCTTTCATGTTCGTACTTTAAACATATTTTATGAGTCTGTATATTACTAATTTTCTATTTTTCACCAAAATTTTCACTATAATTTTTAATAAATATTCACAACATTGCCCAAATAATTTCGGTCCCACGTGTAACTAATTAATTGAGTTTTAATTAGAATTACAAATACCTATCTGAAATCCAAGTTTATTGCGTTATACAAAGTGTACATTGGGCCATTGGCCATTGAGGCTCGATTGGGCCACGACTGAACAACAAATTAAAGAATGAAGTCCAATGGGCTTCAGTGTCTTCACACTACGCAATGACTTGCTACTTGCTAGCTTGGACATGATTGACAGCTCATATGTAATCATATCAACTGAAGCAGACGAGGCCTTAGGGCATGATTGGTACGTGGGAATGGGATAAGAATAAAATGGACATTCCTTGGTTCATTCCCATTCACATGCTTGGTATGCTTTAGTAATGGGAATGCTCATTTCCATGGGAATCTCTATTCCCAAAAGTAAGAGAATAACCATTCCTCCCCTCCCCCATGGATTTAGCTATTACCAATTATCAAGAATGACACAAATTTTATTTTTAATGAAATTAATTTTCTATAAATAATTAAAAATATTGGATATAATCTATATTTTCGAAAAGTAGTATTGTAAATCAATAAATAATTATTTATATCTAACTATTTATTATTTAAATATAAGTTATATTTAATATTTTAATATATATTATATCATAGTCGATTTCTTTAAATATTCAATAGTTAAATCAAAATTTTGATATAGAATTATTTTGTTGATTTTCTATATTTTCTTATAAAAAATACTATATAAAATATTATCGATATCATAGATGTAAATCTATATATATATATATATATATTAACACACATTAAAATAATCTTATATCAATTTATGCATAAAATATTTAATAAAATTAATTCAAAAAATCCTATTTTTTCTCAAATTATTATTATTCATTTATAATTACCAATCAAGATATTTAAATCAAGTAAAAAATTCGTCATCTATTTCTTTTTCTATTCCTTGTACATACCAATCATCGAAATAGTATTATTACATCATTCATTTCCTATTGTTATTCCATTCCTAAATTCATTTCATTCCCACATAATTCCATTCATTCATACCAATCATGCCGTTAAGGTATTAGAAACACCCTTTATAATCGCTTAGCAAATGTTCTTTCTTGAGGTGCAATTTGTAAAATATAAACAAATATTAAGAAAGTATTTATAATTAAGATAATGTTTATAGCTAAATTGAACCTTAAGCATAGTTCTTATAGTTAACCCATACTTAACACCTACATCTTTGGGGTGGACCACAATCATTTCGACTTTTGAGTAGGAATGACAATTTCGATCCGATTCGTGGGTACCCGTCCGTCCCGTGACCCGCTACGGGGCGGGCTGGTATGTGTATCACTTTCGCTCCTTTTAATATATTTAATATATATTGCATATAGTAATATATATTATAATATAATTTTTATTTTTTAATGTTATATCTAACAATTATAAATCGAAAATAATAATTTTTGTAAACAAATATTTCATAAATATATTAAGAAAAAATTTATTCATTTATTCATTTTTTTTTAAATTTGTTTAATTTGGGGTAGGACGGCCACTGCCATCCCTATCCCTACTTTCGAGTTGGTTTTTCCCATAATCACCTATGTTGATTGCTCCAATTTGCAGCTTGTACATTCTTAATCTGGCTTCCTTCATATTTGGAATGGCGAGGATTATTCAGTCACAAGGTGATGGCGATGCAACTGCTTAAGTTTCGGGGACTCATTTGCAAGAGATCAATAGTATTTAGCGTTTTTTTCCAGTTTGTTTTGTTTATCAAATTTTAGTAGTTTTCTATTCCTTTGTTAAGTTCAATTCTAATTACAATAGGAGTCTTGGTAAGGTTTTGCCAATATAAATAGTCGTTTTCATGCTTTATTTGAGGAGGACAATATTAATATTAATCTTGAGACTTTTCTCATAACTGGAGGCTCGTTTCTGTCATTTCTGAATATCATAGTCTGCTTTGTGCACTTCTCTTCAATGTTGTAAGCTTCTCACTGCGTCAGTTGGTATCCAGAGACCAGACTACGCTCCTAGTACCATGTCGCCCCGACAAGATCAACACCGTCAAAACGACAACGCCCTACTCCGTCAACAAATCGATTTCTTGACACAACAAATCACCACTATTCAAATGCGCAGCAGGGCCTCTACGACGCCGTGACTGCATAGTTCACTGGCGATCGACCTTCTATGCGTGACGCCGGCCGCACGGGGCCTGGGAATCGCGGCCACAGAGCGCGCGCATGGGATTTACATCTCTTTCCCCAGGCGTCTTCGGATGAGGAAGACGCAGCGTCTGTTGATAACCCTTTCGCCCCACCTGAGGAACCTCGTTTTGATGAAACACGACGATGGGAACAGGGTTTCAAACTTGATCTACCTGAGTTTGTTTGATAAATGGTTTTATCATGATTTTGATGATTTTGTTTTTATACCAAAACAATATTTTTAAAGGTTGTCCAAATACTCCTAAATGATTTAAAATGGTTTTAATATTTTCCGGAGTATTTCTTCAAGTTTTATTTTAGATAAAATTGGACAACACTTTTAATGATTTTGTGTCAATATGTTTTTACATCAAAAACAACATTTCTAATGTTGTCCAAATACTCCCGATCGGTTTAAAATATTTTTACTAATTTTTCGGAGTATTTCTTGAAGGTTATTTTTGACTAAATATTGGACAACATTTTTGTCTCGTGTTCAACCGGACAACCCGTGTCTGAAAGATTGGTTTTGAAACAGAAAAGAGACGTTTTGGAAAACCCTGGAGGTCGACCGGTCGCACAAAAGGGCGACCGGTACCTGAAGAGAAACAGAACGCACTGTCTCTCAAATATTGAGCAGGGTGACCGGTCCCTATGGGGGTCGATGTAAGTCCAAGCGGCTACGATAATCTAGAGGGGAGGGTGAATAGATTATCTCCATCTTTTCGATTTCGCCCTCTTTTTCGATACAAATGTGCCAAGATAATAACAAAGGTGCGGAATGTAAATAGCACACGTCGATTTATAGAGCTTCACCCCACCTAGGGACTACGTGCTCTACCACCCCAGTATATCCGGGATGGGTTTCGAAAAAAGAAAAAGATTTTATTAATAATTACCAAAATTATTACAACAAAATCTTACACCAACACCTTGAAGAGCACCACACTCTTCTTCAACACCACCTTTGAGATTATCACAATCTCTCTTGAAGATTACCACAATCTCCAAACCGCACCTTGTGAAGATTACCACAATCTTCACCCTTGAAGAGCACCACACTCTTCAACACCTCAACAAGAAGATTACCACAATCTTCTCACACCTAACACCTAGTTCACCCAAGTGTGTTCTTACCACAAGAACACTCACAAGGATATCTTGTGTTTGAATGACGACCACAAATTCAAGATTACAACTCGATAATGAATAATACAATTGAGTGCAAGTGTAATCAAGAATAACCTAGACCTCAAGAATGTGAAAGTGAATAGCTAGGCAAATTACAACAAGAAATAAGACAATGTAAGAACAAGTGTATTCTCGAGTGTATCTTGTTGTGTTGTAGTTTTTCTCTTATTGTGTTGCTTCAATTCTTCTTCTATTTATAGAAGATGTCTTGTACATGATAGGCTCCTCTTGGGGACATGAATTCTGTAAAAAATTGCAAGACAATTGAAGAAAAGAGCTATTAGAAATCAATCCCACAAATTAAGGAAAAGATGTCTCACTGCACAACTTACATTTTTGTTTGTCAAACTTAAGATGACCGGGTCGCACACAAATAGACGTTAGAAAAAGAGAATACACATTTACATAGGGCGACCGTCGACGTCTACCTCGACGGGTCAACCTATGCCTCAACCGTCCCCTCATGGGTTTGGAAGAAAGAAAACGTTGTTTCAATTTTTGCTCCCGTGCACCTGGTCTCCCTATAGGGCGACGGTCGACGGCATCGGTTGCCGCGACCATTTTCTCGCAAACATGACGTTTTCTGTTTTTCTCAACTTTCGTGCGGGTTGCCCTATACGGCGACGGTTGACCTCAAAACAAAAGTGTTATCCAATTTTATATCGAAAATAAACTTCAAAAAAACTCCGAAAAATAGTGAAAATATTTTAGACCGATCGGGAGTATTAGGACAACATTTAGAAATATTGTTTTGGTGTAAAAATACATTAATGTAAAAATCATTAAAAGTGTTGTCCAATTTTGTCGAAAATAAAACTTGAAGAAATACTCCTAAAATATTAAAATCATTTTAAATCATTTAGGAGTATTTGGACAACCTTTAACACCATTGTTTTGGTGTAAAATCAAAATAATCAAAATCATGATAAAACCATTTATCAAACAATCTCCCCCTTTTTGATGATTACAAACCAAAACAATTTTAACGAGGTCGATTTTGAAAACAAAACAATTTTACCAGTTAAAGAGAACTATCCGTTGTGAGCGACAACATTCCGTGCAATAAACACAAGGATGGGAGTAGAGAGATTCAAACATATATTACAAATGCTCCCCCTATCAATATGCACAACAAGAGTTATATAGAAGCAACTTAAACATAAGCTAAAATCTTAGCTTTTCAATATTGAGCTTAAGTATCAATAACTTAAAAGCTCCCCCTGTCAAAGAGACATCATTAGAAACATAAATACGTTCATACTACAACCAATGGACCAAGAATCATACATAACCATAATAAATCAAGTGGACATAATATGATCCACAACTTATGGCTTTACATAGCCACAACTTATAGCTTCTTTTCGTGACGCTTATCTTAGCTTCTTTGAGCTAAAGAGCTTATAACCTGTTTCTCCCCCTTTGGAATCATCAAAAAGAATGTTAGCAAGATAAATACATCATATATTCATATCAAGTGCGCAACTAAACCGATGTATCAAGCTATTTGAACATTGAAGCTTATAAACCAAATAGGAGGGAAAAGTAGAATCATACGACTTGTAGAGATTTATGAAAACTTATTTGATAAGCAAGACATGATCTCTATAAATGTATAAGACTTTTGAAATCGAGAGGATCATGTAGGTGACGAATTTTTCATTGAAACGTTTTATCGAACACTTGGCGGTCGTCAAAAATTGAAAAGAATATATATAGCCCTTGTAAATGAAATCAAGCCAAGTTTTTCATCACCAAATGCAATATAATAAATATCATTCATCAACAATCAATAAGCTCATCACAAACATATACTAATTTCATCAAGATAGTACATATAGGCCAAGTTCTCAAGGGTTCAACCCAATTGAGATTAAGGAAGTAGAATTCTTACCATTTGATCGGTAAAGACGAGCAATAATGATGATAGTCGAGCTAGATAATCCCCAAAATATATAATTCATGCATCAAAACTCATTTGAAGTGAATTGTGTGTGAAATTTGCAAAGGGGACGAAAAATGAACCAAAAAGCCAAAAATGCTAAGTCTGGAAAACAGAATCATTTTTAACCAAAAAATCCCTTAGGACGACCGGTCATGGGCAAGGGCGACCGGTCGGCCTTGCTCCAGTCATCCCACTGTTTGAGTTCTGTCTCAAAATTCGAAGTTTGATCCAAAAATCCAATTTTTCGCCCCTAGGTTTTAAAAACGTGCAAAATGCAAACATAGACCTCATTCAATATACATTATGTCATGATCAAGCTCGAAATGAGGTAAAATACTTGGCGGTGGGCGATTAAAAAGTCCGCGAGTTATCCTTGAGACGGAATTAAACACATCTCAAGTTTTTGTTAAAAACTCAATCCCTTTTTAAAAAAACATCGAATCTCAATATATTTAGTTCGATGATGACGAACTATATTTTGAATAATTTTCACCGGATTTGTTATCCCAAAAAATAAGAACGTTTTAAAAGCTTTGGATGAACAAGTCATAAGAAGAAGTGCCTTATAAATATTTGAAAATTTCTTTTAACGGCACTTTAATGAGATTCGTTGGGATAATTTTTGAAGTCGAGCATATAGACATAAGGCATATGGAATGTCGAGTCTATAGAAATAATACAAGAAAACATACCTCGAATTTGTTTGTCAACCGACATGCCTTTCTTAACTTTTGTCAATCTCTTCATTGGTAGCCATAGAGGTTGAGATGATTCTTCCTTCTTCAATGCCTAACTCCTTTAAGAGTTCTTTTGAAATGTAACCATCTACTTGGCATTGAATGATTTGAAGTCCAAGCAAGAAATTGAGCTCCCCCATCATGCTCTTTTCAAGTACACCTTGCATCAACTTGGAAAAATATCTTGCACAAATATTCATTAGTAGTACCAAAAATATTCTCATAAATATGCACAAGTAAACAATCTTGCCCTTTTTCAAAAACAAAGAGAGTAGTATCAACTTTACCTCTTGTAAAATCATTTAGCAAAAATAGCTAAGTCTATCAACCGTACAAGGCCTTTTATAAAAGACATTTGGCCTAGAAAAATTTTAAACCCCGGAGGTTGTTTTACATAGACTTCTTCTAGAATAAAACCATTGAGAAAATTGGATTAAACATCCATTTTGTAAAGCTTGAAATTTTCTTAAAACAAGAATGGACAAGTAAAATGCAAATAGCTACTAAATATGCTATGAGTGCAAATGTTACATCAAAATCAATTACCTTCTTCTAGAAAATACCTTCGAGCTACTAACCTTGCCTTAGTTCGACCAATGTTGCCTTGGTTATCGAGTTTGTTCCTAATACCCTTTTGTCTACTTCATTACTATCATCATAGGGCATCCAATTTGTCTAAGGTGTTCACAATAGAACATATACATCCAAATATTTTGAGGTAACTAATATTTGGAGTACTTCATTTCTCATCTACACAACTTAACAAACTCATTAACGACATCGCTTATATAATCAAGAATAAAAATAGCCCAAGTGTAAAAACATGTCTCAATCATCAATCACAAAATATCTTGCAAAAGAGCATAGTAGTAAGAGACACTATATATATAGACCATGAAACAAGAAACACATACTATGCATTTAGAAGATCATCAAGAGTCTAATAAATCATGCAAGTTCAAATAAGCTTAAGAAAGCTACAAAAGGTCTCTTTTGAAATTTGAAAATCCGATAGCATATAATTGAAACCACATTTAAAAGAAGTATTTGAACAAAAGTTGACAAAGCAAATATGTGCAATCAAATATCGAATAGTGCCTTTCAAAAAATCTAAAAATCCTCTTAATGGCACTTGTATGAAATACTGTAAAAAAAACAAGCACATAGGCATATGGCAATACATATATCGAGTCTATAAGAGTAAAAGAAACACAAGTAAACGTACCTCGATAATTTATGCCTTTCTCGACATGACAAAATGACCATTTGTGAAAATATGTAAATCCTACACAATTCTTAAAACAAATCTAGCACAAATCATAATGATAAAAGTGTAGGCTAAGAGATATCACAAGTAAGCTCATGCCATAAAAATCCATAAGAGACGATAATACACTTTAGTCTACAAAAATGCACAAGAGTTTTAAAAACATCATATAAGGTCTTCTTTTTCAAAAATTTTTAAAAATACAAATAAGTTTTGAAAACCTTAATTTAAAATTTAAATACATGAAAACTCATTTTGCGAGTAGGACACAATTAAAAACATGCATAATAGACAAATAAAATGCATATTTAAATAGGGAGATACGGGTTACCAATTACGCCATTTCCATGGGTTGTGTCGTTCCCATTGTTGATGATATCTTCCCCTTGAGAAGTCACTTTGTTGATGATGACTTCTTTGATTGCTCCATTTCCAAGGTTTGTTGCTTTCCCATTGTTGAAAGTCTCTTCTT
The DNA here is from genome assembly GCA_016081115.2 of Rehmannia glutinosa. NCBI lineage: Eukaryota > Viridiplantae > Streptophyta > Magnoliopsida > Lamiales > Orobanchaceae > Rehmannia > Rehmannia glutinosa. The sequence goes on along the minus strand of JABTTQ020000665.1, from coordinate 241,958 downwards.
CTTTGAAAATCATCTTGTTGATGATGTCTTTGCCATTTCCAAGGATTGTGTTCTTCCCATTTTTGATTATACCATCTTCTTGGAAATTGGCTTTGTTGAGAATAGTTTCTCCTTCTTTGATCAAATGAAATGGTCATTTGATGCCTTCTTGGCGGTATGAATTTTCTTCGATCATTATTTCACCGGGTACCTAATATGACATTATTTTGTGGTACCCTCAAGTGTTTGGGTCCTTTAGGATTAGCTTTGAGACTTTTAGGTCTCCAATAATGATTAGAGCTATTTCTAGCCCGACAAGTATTAGCCGTATGACCCTTTTTACCGCAATAGAAGAATGTAATAATTCTAGGAGCATAATGACCAACATGCTTAGAGACTTGATTCTTTTTCATATGATTGACAACATTAAGCTTATGATCAAGTTCTAGTTTCGAATTATCACAACAATCAACAATTTCATCGGTACTCAAGTCGGATTTAAATAAATCTTTTTTCATGCAATTAATATCCTCAACAAGAGTACTATTTTCTTTTTCAAGGTTTCTAACCTTGTCAAGTGTGGTGGTGTGAGCACATGATAGTGATTCATAGGAGGTAAATAAACTATCCTTATCTTTTTTCAAAACATTGAATTCCTTTTTCAAATTTTTGTATTTAACGAGTAAGCTTTGGAATTCATTTTGAAGTTCATCATAATCATTTTGCAAATCACTATAATCATTTTGTATGACAATACCATAAAAAGTAGAGGGTTTAAGACATACCTCGTTTTCTTCTTCGATGCCCATAAAACATTTTTCGACTTCATCATCGGAAGTTGTAAGAGGCTCATCCCATATGGTTGGATTTGATGTTGTATCCATTTGAGAAGTAGATGCTTTTGAGTTGCTCCAATCATTTTCAAATACTCCATAGATGGCTTCTAATTTTTGCCATACATGTGCTGATCGAATTCCTACAACATGATCAAATTCCAAAGTGGTAAGTGAACAATGTAAAATATTAAGAGCTTTACCATTTAAGGAGATGATTTTCTTCTCTTCATCGTTAAGCTCTTTGAAGCCTTTGGAGGTGTGTGGTGTGTCCTTCGTCGAAATGGATTCTCCATTGATGACGGTGTTCCAAATATCGAACCCGCAACTTTGTAAATAGCATTCCATTTTTTCTTTCCAAAATATATAATTTTTGGAATCAAATAGAGGTGGCTTGGTGGTGGAGGTGCCGGTAAGGTGAGCTTCGTTTGTAGCCGACGATCGTTTCTCTTCACTCGCGATGTGAAACGAGCTTGCCAAAGAGTTTGGCTCTGATACCACTTGTAAGTCCAAGCGACTACGATAATCTAGAGAGGGGGTGAATAGATTATCTCCATCTTTTCGATTTAAGCCCTCTTTTTTTTTACAAATGTGCCAAGATAATAACAAAGGTGCGGAATGTAAATAGCACACGCCGATTTATAGAGCTTCACCCCACCTAGGGACTACGTGCTCTACCACCCCAATGATATCCGGGATGGGTTTCGAAAAAAGAAAAAGATTTTATTAATAATTACCAAAATTATTACAACAAAATCTTACACCAACACCTTGAAGAGCACCACACTCTTCTTCAACACCACCTTTGAGATTATCACAATCTCTCTTGAAGATTACCACAATCTCCAAACCGCACCTTGTGAAGATTACCACAATCTTCACCCTTGAAGAGCACCACACTCTTCAACACCTCAACAAGAAGATTACCACAATCTTCTCACACCTAACACCTAGTTCACCCAAGTGTGTTCTTACCACAAGAACACTCACAAGGATATCTTGTGTTTGAATGACGACCACAAATTCAAGATTAGAACTCGATATTGAATAATACAATTGAGTGCAAGTGTAATCAAGAATAGCCTAGACCTCAAGAATGTGAAAGTGAATAGCTAGGCAAATTACAACAAGAAATAAGACAATGTAAGAACAAGTGTATTCTTGAGTGTATCTTGTTGTGTTGTAGTTTTTTCTCTTATTGTGTTGCTTCAATTCTTCCTCTATTTATAGAAGATGTCTTGTACATGATAGGCTCCTCTTGGGGACATGAATTACGTAAAAATTGCAAGACAATTGAAGAAAAGAGCTGTTAGAAATCAATCCCACAAATTAAGGAAAAGATGTTTGTTGCACAACGGTTACATTTTTGCTGTCAAACTTAAGGGCGACCGGTCGCACACAAATAGATGTTAGAAAAAGAGAATACACATTTACACAGGCGACCGATCGACGCTACCTCGGCCGGTCGACCTATGCCTCAACCGGTCCCCTCATGGGTTTGGAAGAAAGAAAACGTTCGTTTCAATTTTTGCTCCCAGTGCACCGTCTCCCTATAGGCGACCGCCGACGGCAAGACCGGTTGCCCTATAGAAGCGATCGGTTGCCCTGACCATTTTCTGCAAACATGAAGTTTTCTGTTTTTCTCAACTTTCAGGTACGGGTTGCCCTATACGGCGACCGGTTGACCTCAAAACAAAAGTGTTATCCAATTTTATATCGAAAATAAACTTCAAGAAATACTCCGAAAAATAGTGAAAATATTTTAGACCGATCGGGAGTATTAGGACAACATTTAGAAACATTGTTTTGGTGTAAAAATACCTTAACAGAAAATCATTAAAAGTGTTGTCCAATTTTGTCGAAAATAAAACTTGAAGAAATACTCCGGAAAATATTAAAATCATTTTAAATATTTAGGAGTATTTGGACAACCTTTAACACCATTGTTTTGGTGTAAAATCAAAATCATCAAAATCATGATAAAACCATTTATCAAACAGGCGACCGGTCGGACCCATGGTCGACCGGTTGGACCCCCCGGCGTCGTTCAATGTATTTTGCTGTGTTATTCTTTTCTCTGTATCAGTGTGCGACCGGTCGCTCATTTGTTTGACAGCAAAATTCTAACCGTTGTGCAGCAGACAATTTTTCCTTAATTTGTGAGATTGATTTCTAACAGCTATAATCTTGATTTTAATTGCAATGTTTTTTGTAGAAATCAGTTCCCAAGAGAAACCTATCAATGATCAATCATCTCCTATAAATAGAGGAAGATTTGAAGCACAACAACAAGAGAGAATACTACAACACAACAAGATACACTCAAGCAAACACATTTGTTCTTCATTGTTATTATTCTTGTTGTAATAGCCTAAGGTCTTTCACTTTCACATCTTGAGGTCTAGGCTTTATTTCTTGATTACACTTGCACTCAAATTTGTATTATTCATTATCGAGTTGTAATCTTGAATTTGAGTTATCATTCAACACAAGATATCCTTGTGAGTGTTCTTGTGGTAAGAACACACTTGGATGATCTAGGTGATAGGTGCTAAAAGATTGTGGTGATCTTCTTATTGAAGAGTGTGGTGCTCTTCAAGGTGTTGAAGAATTTGGTGTTCTTCAAGGTTGAAGATTGTGGTAATCTTCACAAGGTGCCGTTGGAGATTGTGGTAATCTTCAAGAGAGATTGTGGTAATCTCAAAGGTGGTGTCGTAGAAGAGTGTGGTGCTCTTCAAGGTGATGTTGTAAGGTGTTGTATTAATTTTGGTAATTAATAAAATCTTTTTTTCTTTTTGAAATCCATCCCGGATATACTGGGGTGGTAGAGGATTAGGCCCTAGGTGGGTTGAACCTCTATAAATCGACGCGTGTTGTTTACTTCACGCACCTTTATTATTGTCTTGGCTTGTTTTGTTCGAAAAAGAGGGCATAATTGAAAAGATGGAGATAATCTATTCATCCCCATCTAGATTATCGTAGCCGCTTGGACTTACAAGTGGTATCAAAGCCAAACTCTTTGGCAAGCTCGTTCCACATCGCGAGTAAAGAGGAACGATCACCGGCTACGAATGAAGTCTACCTTACCGGCGCCTCCACCACCAAGCCACCACTATTTGATTCCAAAAATTATACATTTTGGAAAGAAAGAATAGAATGCTATCTACAAGGTTGCGGGTTCGATATTTGGAATACGGTCGTCAATGGAGAATCTATTCTTATAAAAGATACACCACACACCTCCAAACTCCTCTTGTAGCTCAATGATGATGAGAAGAAAATCATCTTCTTAAATGGTAAAGCTCTAAATATTTTGTATTGTTCACTTACCACTTTGGAATTTGATCATATTGTAGGAATTAAATCGGCACATGAAGTATGGAGAAAATTAGAAAAAGTATATGCAAATGAAAGGAGCAACTCAAAATCATCTACTTCTCAAATGGGTACAACTTCAAACCCAACAACATGGGACGAGCTTCGCCTACAACTTCCGACAATGATGAAAAACGAATATTGTCTTATGGGCTTCAAAGAAAACGAGGTAAGTTCTAAACCGTCTACTTCTTATGACAATGAATTGCAAAATGATTATAGTGATTTGCTCAATGATTATGATGAACTTCAAAATGAATTCCAAAGCTTGCTTGTTAAATACAAAAATTTGAAAAAAATGAATTAAATGTTTTGAAAAATGAGAAAGATAGTTTATTTGCTTCCTATGAATCATTATCATGTGCTCACACCACCACACTTGATAAGGTTAGAAACCTTGAAAAAGAAAATAGTACTCTTGTTGAGAATATTAATTGAATGAAAAAGGATTTATCAAAATCCAACTTGAGTACCGATAATATGTCCAACATTGTTGATGTTCATAATTGTGATAATTTGAAACTAGAACTTGATTATAAGCCTAATGTTGTCAATAATATGAAAAAGAATCAAGTTCCTATGCATGTTGGTCATTATGCTCCAAAAATTATTACTTGCTTCTATTGTGGTAAAAAGGGTCACACGGTTAATACTTGTCGGGCTAAAAATAGCTCTAATTAATGTTGGAGACCTAAAAGTCTGAAAGCTAATCCCAAAGGACCCAAACACTTGAGAGTACCACAAAACAATGTCATATTAGGTACCCGGCTGAATAATAATCAAGGAAAATTCATACCGCCAAGAAGACATCAAATGACCGTCTCATTTGATCAAAGGAGAAGATATCACCACAATGAATTTCCAAGAGAAAGACACTATCAACAATGGGAAAGACATAATCCTTGGAAATGGAGCAATCGGAGAAGCTATCATCAACAAGATGATTTTCAAAGGGGAAGATATCATCAACAATGGGAACAACATAACCCATGGAAATGGCGTAATTGGTAAACTGTATCTCCCCATTTAAATATGTATTTTATTTTATTATTATGCATGTTCTTATTTGTGCCTTAATTGTCAAAATGATTTTTCAAAATATTTTTAAAGAGGTTTTCTACATATTTGTGTTTTTAAATTTTTTTGAAAAAGGAGACCTTGTATGATGCTTATAAAAACTCTTGTGCATTTATTTAGACTATAGTTTTATAATCTCCTATGGATGCTTATGACATAATCATACTTGTAATGCATATTGTTTTTATCCTATACTTGTATCATGTCGCTTTGTGCAAAACTTGTTTAAGAATTGTGTAGAATATATTTATCTTCTTCATTGGTATTCATCTTATAGACTCGATATATTTGTGTCATATGCCTATGTGCTTGCTTTTCAAGATATTTCAAAGTATTTCATACAAGTGCCATTAAAAGGATTTTTTCGATTTTTTGAAAGGCACTATTCGATAAGGCTTTTTTTATCGAAGACTTGTAAATGATTATATTTTATTTTGATAAAACATTTGATTTTCTCCTTATATCAAAATTATGCATTTGATTGCTCATATTCATTATTGTCAAAAACTCTTGTTCAAATGCTTCTTTTAAATGAGGTCTCAACTATATGCTCTTGAATTTTTCATATTTCAAAAGAGATCTTATATAGCTTCCTATAAGCTTATTTGAACTTACATGTTTTATGAAACTCTTGATGATTTGGTTGAAAGCATAGTATGTATTTGTATCTCTATTATTCGATATTACTATGCTCTTGTGCAAAGATATCTTCTTAAGATTTTGCAGAAATTTTTGGTATTTTGGAACAAGTTTAATGACCAAGGGGAGGTTAGTAGCTCAAAGGTAATATCAAGAAGAAGGTATTGATTTTGATGAAACATTTGCACCCTTAGCACATTTTGTAGCCACTCGCATTTTACTTGCCCATTCTTGTTTTAAGAAAATTTCAAGCTTTACCATATGGATGTTAAATCTACTTTTCTAAATGGTTTTATTCTAAAAGAAGTCTATGAAAAACATCGGAGTTTGAAAATTTTTCTAGGCCAAGTGATTTTTATAAAGGCCTTGTTTGGTTTAAAACAATCACCCCGTGTATGGTATGATAGACTCAGATATTTTCTTTTGCAAAATGATTTTACAAGAGGTAAAGTTGATACTACTCTCTTTGTTCTTTTTTTTTTTTTAAAAAAAAGGGCAAGATTGCTTATTAGTGCAAATTTAAGTTGATTTGGTGCTACTAATGAAATTTTTGTACAAGATGTTTTCTAAGTTGATGCAAGGTGTATTCAGGATGATCAAGATTGGGGAGCTCAATTTCTTCCTTGGAACTCAAGTTAAAAAATACCAAGAAGATGGTTATATTTCACAATCAAAGTATACATAAGTACCTTTGAAGAAGTTAGGCATTGAAGAAGGAAGAATCATCTCAACCTCTATGGCTACCAATGTAAAGATTGACAAAGGTTGAGGAAGGCATATCGGGTGACAAACATATTCGAGGTATGTTCATTAACTTTTCTTATTCCCTTAGACTCGACATTTTCTATGCCTTATGTCTATATGCTCGACTTCGAAAACTATCCCAACGAATCTCATTATAGCGCCGTTAAAAGAAATTTTCAAATATTTGAAAGGCACTTCTTCTTATGACTTGTATATCCAAAATTTTAAAACGTTCATATTTTTCGGGATAACAAGTCCGGTGATTATAATTTCTCAAAATATGGTTCGTCATAATCGAACTAAACATATTGAGATTCGATATTCTTTTAAGGGATTGCATTTCTTAAACAAAAATTTGAGATGTGTTTAATTCCGCTCAAAAATAACTCACGGACATTTGTTCATTTACCGCCGAGTCTATTACCTCATTTCGAGCTTTATTATGACATAATGTATATTGAATGAGGTTTACGCTTGCATTTTGCACGTTTTTAAAACTTAGGAGTGAAAAACCGGATTTTTGGTTAAAAATTCGGATTTTGAAAAATAGAATCAGACAGTGGGCTAACTGGGGTGAGGGCAACCGGTCGGACATCACTCGACCGGTTGCCCACACCGCCGACTGGTCGCCCACTGCCTGTTTTTGGTTAAAAACGGTTTTGTCTTCATACTTAGCCATTTTGACTCATATTGGCCATTTTTCGTCCCCTTCGCCAATTGCACACAAATTTCACTTCAAATTTGTTTTCTTGCATTCATTTCATATGTTGAACTTAATTAGGCTCGATTATCATCATCATTGCTCGTCTTTACCGATTGAATGGTAAGAATTCTACTTCCTTTGCTCAATTGGGTTGAACCCTTGAGATTGCGACTTATTTGTTATATTTTTAATGGAAGTTTCATGTGATTGTGATGAGCTTATTATTTATGATGTATTGAATTGTGTTTGAACTGATTCAGTGATGAAATTTTTTGGCTTGAATCATTTACAAGGGCTTTATACAACTTATTTTATTTTTCACGCCCACAAAGTGCTCGATGAATTGTCGCAAAGAATTTTTCAACTTGTACATGACTCTTATGCTTTCAAATGTCTTATATACTTATTGAGATCATGTCTTGACAATCAAATGAGCTTATGGATTTCACATGCTCCCATTTCTATTTAGATTCCACGTCTATTTTTCAAACGGTTGATAACTTGACTCTTTGGCGCACTTTGATATACATGTATGATGCTTTTATCATCCTAATATTCTTTTTTAAGATTCCAAAGGGAGAGAAACAGGTTACAAGGTTATTAGCTCAAAGAAGCTAAAATAAGCTCGAGAAAGAAGCTATAAGCTATGGCTAATAGAAGCCATAAGTTGTGGATTATACTTAGTCCATTTGAGCTCAATATGGACTCATATTCATGTCTAATGATGTTTTGTTGACAGTGGGAGCTTATAAGCTCTTGATTCTTAAGATCAATATGTAAAAGCTGAGCTTTTACCTTTTGGTTGATTGCTTCTATATTACTCTTGTTGTGCATGTTGATAGGGGGAGTTTTTACATAAATGTTTTTGAAAATCTATACTCCCATCCTTGTGTTTATGTTGCGTGGAACGTTGTCGCTCACAACGGATAGCTCATTTTTAACCGGTAAAATTGTTTTGTTTTCAAAATCGACCTCGTAAAATTATTTTGGTTTGTAATCATCAAAAGGGGGGAGATTGTTTGATAAATGGTTTTATCATGATTTTGATGATTTTGTTTTTATATCAAAACAATATTTTTAAAGGTTGTCCAAATACTCCTAAATGATTTAAAATGGTTTTAATATTTTCCTAGTATTTCTTCAAGTTTTATTTGAGATAAAATTGGACAACACTTTTAATGATTTTGTGTCAATATGTTTTTACATCAAAAACAATATTTCTAATGTTGTCCAAATACTCCCGATCGGTTTAAAATATTTTTACTAATTTTTTGGAGTATTTCTTGAAGGTTATTTTCGACTAAATATTGGACAACATTTTTGTCTCGTGTTCAACCGACAAACCCGTGTCCGAAAGATTGGTTTTGAAACAAAAGACGTTTTGGAAAACCCTGGAGGCCAACCGTCGCACAAAAGGGGCGACCGTACTCAAGAGAAATAGAACGCGACCGCTCTCAAATATTGAGCAGGGTGACCGGTCCCTATGGGGGGCGACCGGTCGGACCCATGGTCGACATCGGACCCGACCGGACAACCAAAGGTATTTTTGCTATGTTATGCTTTTCTTCAGACGATTATGCGGCGTCGCCCATTTGTTTGACAAAGAAAATTCTAACCGCTTGTTTGTACAGACAACTTTTCCTTAATTTGTGGGATTGATTTCTAACAATGGCTATAATCTTGATTTTAACTGCAATGTTTTTGTAGAAATCAGTTCCCAAGAGGAGCCTATCAATGATCAATCATCTCCTATAAATAGAGGAAGATTTGAAGCACAACAACAAGAGAGAATACTACAACACAACAAGATACACTCAAGCAAACACATAGCCTAAGGTCTTTCACTTTCACATCTTGAGGTCTAGGCTTTATTTCTTGATTACACTTGCACTCAAATTTGTATTATTCAATATCGAGTTGTAATCTTGAATTTGAGTTATCATTCAACACAAGATATCCTTGTGAGTGTTCTTGTGGTAAGAACACACTTGGATGATCTAGGTGATAGGTGCTAGAAGATTGTGGTGATCTTCTTATTGAAGAGTGTGGTGCTCTTCAAGGTGTTGAAGAATTTGGTGTTCTTCAAGGTTGAAGATTGTGGTAATCTTCACAAGGTGCCGTTGGAGATTGTGGTAATCTTCAAGAGAGATTGTGGTAATCTCAAAGGTGTTGTCGTAGAACAGTGTGGTGCTCTTCAAGGTGATGTTGTAAGGTGTTGTATTAATTTTGGTAATTAATAAAATCTTTTTTTCTTTTTGAAATCCATCCCGGATATACTGGGGTGGTAGAGGATTAGGCCGTAGGTGAGTTGAACCTCTATAAATCGACGCGTGTTGTTTACTTCCCGCGCCTTTATTATTGTCTTGGCTTGTTTTGTTCGAAAAAGAGGGCATAATCGAAAAGATGGAGATAATCTATTCACCCCCCTCTAGATTATCGTAGTCGCTTGGACTTATAGTTTCTAGGGGTTTCGGACCTGGATGCCATCTTAGATAGGCTAAGTGCCGTTGAGGAACTCTTCGACTTTAAAGTCGTACCCACTAAACGACGTGTTGGCCTCGTGGCTACCCGTTTTGCGTGGACGCGCGCCGATGCTTGGTCACAACAGATCAAAAGCACATGGACTCGCCATGGTAAATTTCCAATAATCTCGTGGGACTAGTTTACCAAATATATTCGCTGTGAGTTTCTTCCTTTCAATTATTCTCGTACGCTTTATCAAAAATTTCAGAATTTACGCCAGGGTTCTAATTCCATCAACGAGTATTCAGAGGAATTTTATCAATTCATGACACATATTGATATGCGTGAAACGCCAGATAAACTTGTGTCTTGTTACATCGGGGGTCTTCGGATAAATTTTCAAGACATGTTAAATATGTTTTCCCCACTTTTCGGTTCCCGAAGCTAATCAAGGCTTTATTACTTGAATGCCAACAATCACGGCAAATTGCGGGCACTTATGCACCACCTCCTGGATGCACTCCTGCTGCCCCCACAAACACCTCGCGTGCTTCACCTTATGTTCTGTCGGTCTCTCGTAGCACCCGGACGCCAGCTACACGTCCTGGCTCGTGTTTTTCATGCAGTGAATTTGGTCACCGTCAATCTGCTTGCCCAAAATTTAGTAGCTCCCGCGCTCTTTTCACGGATGAAACAGACCTCGAGTACTATTCCACTCCACCAGTGTTTGATGTTCATCGGACAGAAGACCCAACCGAAGAATTTCTCGCGGGCGACATTGGTCAAAATTTAATTATCCGCCGTACTTGTTTCACCCCTCATAATGATGATCCTTCCGTTCAACGTCACACGATTTTTGAATCCACATGCACAGTTAACAGTAAAATTTGTCATTTTATTATTGACTCTACGTCGGCAGAAAATATTGTAGTTCAGATGTTGTATAGAAGTTATCCGTCAAAACAGAGCTACATACCAGCCCGTATACCCTCGCTTGGCTTAATCGCGGGACAAATCTAACTGTGGATAAACGGGTTTTATTAACTCTCTATTCGCGCAAATACACGATAGCATATGGTGTGACGTTGTTCCTATGGATGCTTGTCATATTTTATTAGGAAGACCGTGGCAATTTGATCGTGGTGTCACTCATGATGGTCGTCTTAACACTTATAGTTTTCTTTTTGAGGGGATTAAAATTGTTCTTGTGCCCGGGATTCCTAAGTCGCTGCCATCCCCTTCCACAGGGTCTGTCTTGTTGTTATATCATCGCTAATTTACCAGAGAATCCTCTACGACGTCCCCTACTTTTTATTGGTCCCATCGGTTCTTTCGTCACAGGTTTCTACTCATTATGCCCCACTTACGGCCTTATTACAAGAATTTTCCGATGTTTTTCCTAAGAATTTACCAGACGGTCTAACCCCCACTTCGAGACATTTAACATCAAATTGATTTCCTTCCGGGAGCTTCATTACCAAATCGTCTCCATTACCGTATGAGTCCCTCTGAACATGTCGAGTTGCGATCTCAGGTGGAGGAATTACTACATCGTGAACATGTGCATGAGAGTTTGAGTATGTGTGTGGATAGCAGGGTTATCAATAAAATCACAATCCGTTATCGTTTCCCTATACCTCGCTTGGATGATTTGTTGGATTAGCTCAGTGGTGCATCGATTTTCAGTAAATTAGATTTACGGAGTGGATATCATCATATTCGGATTCGCCTGGGCGACGAGTGGAAAACCGCATTCAAAACACATGAAGGCCTTTTTGAGTGGCTTGTTATGCCATTCGGTTTATCCAATGCCCTGAATACGTTTATGTGGGTAATAAATCAGAGTCTTCGTCCTCTTATTGGTGTTTGCGTCATTGTTTATTTTGACGACATATTGGTTTTTAGCTAGTCCGTGTCCGAACACTTGGACCATCTTCGATCGGTCTTATGCATTATACGTACAGAAAATTTCTTTGAAGCACCTAATAAATGCACTTTCATGGTTCACATCATACTCTTTTTGGGTTATTGTATTCGGCTATGGGAATTTCCGTGGACCAACAAAAAATAGCCGCTATTCAGGACTGGCCTTCCCTAACCCCACTTACGGGAATTCGAAGTTTCCACGGGTGAGCTTCTTTTTACTGTCATTTCATTCGCGATTTAGCATGATCATGGCACCTTTTACGGACTGTATGCGTGGCAAATCCTTTTCCTGGGCGTCCGCTGCGGAAAGTGCTTTCAGGATATCAAAAACAAACTCACATCTGCACCGATACTTGTACTTCCGAATTTTTCCCTGCCGTTTGAATTATATTGTGATGCTTCCAAGATTGGAATCGGTGCCGTTCTAAGTCAAGTTGGTCGACCTGTGGCTTTTTTAGTGAGAAATTAACCTCCGCTCAAACTCGATATAACAGTTACGATGTTGAATTTTATGCGTGGTTCGTGTCGTGCGCCATTGGCGTCATTACCTCTTCCATCAAGAATTTATTCTTTATACAGATCATGAAGCACTCAAATACCTCGTCACCCAGGAATCTTTGTCCACTTGGCATGCCAATTTGTCGGCTTATCTCCAATAATTCCCTTTTGTGGTTAAACATCAGGCGGGTTCTACAAATCGTGCGGCCGATGCTCTTAGTCGTCGCTCTTACTTATTGTCTGATATGCATTTGGTTGTCACGGGATTTGATGAATTTAAGTATCTTTATTCTGAGGATCCTTTCTTTGCTCCTATTTTCACCCGCCTACAAGAAGGTGAGACGTTGGATTATGTTCAACATGTAGGCTTTATTTTTAAAGGGTTATGTTTATGTGTTCCTGCTTGTAGTCTACGCCTTAAGCTTATTGCATAGTTACACAATATTGGCCACGTGCGGCGTGATAGAGCGGTTGATCTTGTTCACCGCCATTTCTATTAGCCTACCCTCCATCGCGACATCACTGGTTTTGTTCAACATTGTCGCATCTGCCAGGTTTCTAAAGGCATGGCCACTAACGCCAGCTTATATCGGCCTTTACCTATTCCTTCTCAACCTTGGTCCGCCGTGAGTATGGACTTCGTGGTTGGTTTACCATGCACACAAAGGGGCCACGATTCAATTTTTGTTGTGGTAGATTGTTGGAGTGTTGGTTTTTTGCTATTAGTTTTTCCTTTTCTACTATTTGCGTCTGTTTTGTTAGTTGGCATAGTAGAAGTGTTATTTCCTCTTTCACATTTTTATTAGTTACATTCTCAATAAATAGGTGGGTCCTTCCTTCTTGTAATACTGTAGTTTTTTCAGCAATAAGAAAATGTTTTCCCTCCATTTTAATTCTCTGAATATTGTTGCGAGCTCCTTAAGCTCGATTTGAACATGGTATCCAGAGTGAAGGTTGCGATCAACAACCATGTCGCGTCGTCATATTGCTTGGAACGTCTTAACTTCCGAAGAAGACACTAAAGAAGCTGGTTTAAGGAAACAACAAATTGAAATTGGATCTGGTGGTGCGAACATGAACGTTCGTGGTGATGATACGTACACACTTCATAACTCCGACCATCCTGGTATGGTACTTGTCACAAATCCTCTTACGGATACGAATTATTTGTCCTGGAGATGCACGATGGTGATTGCCTTGGGGGCGAAGACGAAGCTTGGCTTTGTAAATGGTGCTATATCGAAACCTGAGCCTGACTCTCCAGATTTTGATCAGTGGAAGAAGATCGATTATATGTTGTATAGCTGGATTCTGAATTCATTGAGTAAAGAGTTGGTGGAAGCTTTTCTATATGCGAATTCCGCTAAGGCTCTTTGGGATGAGATTGAGCAGAGATATGGTCAGAGCAATGGTCCTTTATTGTTCCAGTTGCAGAAGGAGGTAGCTACGATTTGTCAAGGTAATCATAATGTTGCTACATATTTTACTAAACTCAAGCGTCTTTGGGATGAATATGCTAGTTTAGTACCTATTCCTCTGTGTACTTGTGGATCTAGTAAACGGTTGGTTGAATTAGAAACTAATACTAAGCTGATGCAGTTTCTTATGGGATTGAGTGATAGTAATGAGAACATTAGAAGTCAGATCTTGTTATTAGATCCTTTGCCTTCAGTTAATAAGGCATATTCAATGATACAACGTGTTGATAAGCAGAGATTTGTGCAAAACTTGTTTCCTGAGGTTGTAGATAGTGCTACTATGTTCACCAGAACTTCAAACACTGGGAGAGGTACTCCCACTCGTGGTGGTTACACTGCATCTCCAGTGGTAGGGGAGAGGACAAGTCGATTGACTAGAGAAAGAAAAGGCCAAGCTCTTCTCTCGTGAGCATTGTCAAGTGAATGGACATATTATGCAGAGTTGCTTTAAGATTCATGGATTTCCGGACTGGTATAAGGATTTCAAGGGAAATTTGGAGGCAGACATATGGCAAACTTGGTGGATTCTGTTCCAAGGAAACAGGAATTTCACTCAGACACAAAAAAGGATGCTCCTCTTGCTGATATTTCCAATTTGATCCAGCAGGAGATTGCGAAGTTTATGACCAACAAGTTGCACTCTAACTTCCATGAGATCGGGACAGACCACTTGATCATGCTCACTTTGCTAACGATGCAAGTACCTTTATTCACAAGGTTACTGATTATGCTTTGACTAGTGTGGATTCTATTGATGTAGGATCTTGGATTTTAGACACTGGTGCAAGTAGACACATGTGTGCTCATCCTAACCAAGTCATTCATATCACTTCTCTATCTCTTCCTCTTACTATTCTTCTTCCCCGATGGTTCCACCACACTTGTCACTCAAACCGGCCTTTCACCTTACTCCTTCACTTACTTTGCATGATGTTCTCATAGTTCCTAATTTCAAATACAATTTGTTATCACAAGGCTCCGCTTATACAACAATCTAACTTCTTCTCGCATTTTTATCCATCTCATTATACTGTGCAGACCAACTCGACTAAACAAGTTATTGTTCTTTGGGAAGGTAGTTGGGAGACTCTACATTCTCCAACCTGATATTACCTCTACACCTCTTACTCCACCTCCCGACATCTCTGCTTTGTTGCCATCTCTTTTGAAACCTGGCACCAAAGGCTAGGTCATGCCTCACCATCTACTCTAGAACATTTAGAATTTTTGAAACCTCTTTGTACTTGCCTCTCGTAAACTCTCTTTATCTGAATGTACTAGTTTTCATAAGGCTAAACAACCAAGGTTGTCTTTCCTCTCGAAACACATGCTTTGATTCATTGTTTGAACTAGTCCATATAGATGTTTGGGGACCATATAATGCCCCTTCTTTGTTACACACTCCTTTTATGCTCAGTGTTGTTGATGACTGTAGTAAAGGAACATGGATATATTTTCTAAATCATAAAAATCAAGTCCCACAATTTTTGAATGCCTTTCTACAAATGGTCTCCAATCGCTTTTGGACATCATTTAAATCTATTAGGAGTGACAATGGCAGTGAATTTATGAATCATTCTTGCAAGCATCTTTTTGATAGCCATGGGATTATTCATCAAACCACCTGCACTTACACTCTACAACAAAACGGGGTGGTTGAAAGAAAACACAGAAAACTCCTCAATATTGCCAGAGCCCTAATGTTTCAATCCAATCTTCCTTCACATTTATGGCCCTATTCCCTTCTCACCTCAGCTTACCTCATCAACAAGCTTCCTACTTCTTCTCTTCACTGGAAAACACCTTATGAAATCCTCCATGGGAAACTTCCTGATTATTCATTTCTAAAACCATTTGGTTGCTTGGCTTTTCCCACTAACACCTAGCCACACACGTCAAAAATTACTTCTAGAGCTGCCAAATGTGTATTCTTGGGCAATGTCACTGGAAAAAAAGGCTATAGGTTGTATGACCTTGATCAACACTCTGTCATTATCTCCAGAGATGTGGTGTTCTCTGAAAGCACATTTCCTTTCCAATCCAGCATGTCTTCCTCTCCTACTATTCCCTTACTTGTGGTTTCTTCTTTAGAACCTACTGCTACTCCTCCTTCTTCTGTTCCCAGTCCTTCACCCTGTGCCACCCATGAGCCCTCCACAGCACTCATCTTACCTCCTCTTAGAAGAAGTTCTAGAGTTTCTCAGAAACCTGCCTGGTTTTCAGATTTTGTTACAAATAGTGTTGTGCTCTCACTATATCTCCCAGCTTTCTCTTGTGCAGTCACATGTTCTTACCCTATTACTACTTTTCCTTTTATTTCTACTCCCTCTTTGCACAGTACATATGTGTCTTTCTTGTCAAATGTGTCTCAAATTCAGGAGCCTACTTCATATCTCCAGGCTAGTCAAATGCCCGAGTAGGTGGAGGCCATGAAACAGGAGTTGCATGCATTGGAGAGTAATCATACTTGGGATGTAGTGCACTTGCTCACGGTAAACAGCCATTGGTCAAATGGGTGTTTGAGACCAAGATGAAACCCCGATGGTACTTTGTTGAGAGGTGCAAGGCTAGGTTGGTAGCCAAAGGTTTTCATCAAGTGTATGGGATTGATTACCTTGATGACTTCTCACCATTGTTGCTAAGATGGATACAAAGGAGGGTTCTCCGGCCGTGGCTACCATGAATGTCCGTCCATTCATCACATGGACATCAACGATGCTTTTCTTCATGGGTATTTAGATGAGGATATATATATATATATATATATATATGTTGCCACCGATGGTTATTCTAAGGTCAGTCCAGGGAGGTGTGTCACCTTAAGAGAAGTCTTTATGGTCTTAAACAAGCTTCCGGACAATGGAATGCTGAATTCTATTTGAAACTTCAATCATATGGATTTGTGCAAATTCGCTCATGATCACCGTCTATTTTTCATGATTTCACCGGGACATTTTTAGCATTGGTTGTCTAGGTAGATGATGTTTTGTTCTTTGGGTTCGATGAAGCCGATATTCTTTGCTCTTAAAGTGTACTTGGACAAACTCTTCACCATTAAAGATCCGGGTTATGCCAAATATTTCCTTGGCATAGAAATTGCTAGGGTTCTCATGGTCTCTATCTTAATCAAAGAAAGTATGTGTTGGATATACTACAGGATGCTCATATCTTTGGAGTGTAAACCTTAATCCACACCTCTTCCTCCCGGCTTAAAACTGCAGGCTAGAGAGGGGGTTCCATTACCTGATCCTGACAGATATAGGAGGCTTGTTGGTAGGCTGTTGTATTTGAACATGACTAGGCCGGATTTGACCTATAGTGTTCAAAACTTGAGCCATTTGTTAACTCTCCCACATCTACTCATTGGAATGTTTTGCTCGCATGTCTTTGAGATACTTGAAAGGATCTCCTTCAACCGGTTTGTTTTACCCTTCAGCACCCTCCTTTTCTTTGAGAGCCTATTGTGATGCGGATTGGGGTGCATGTCAAGACACTCGGAGATCTTTGACTGGATATTGTGTCTTCTTGGGTGGTTGTTTGGTAGCTTGGAAGACAAAGAAACAGGGCACAATTTCTCGCTCCTCGGCTGAAGCTGAGTATCGAGCCCTAGGTAGCACGGTTTGTGAACTTCAATGGCTATCTTATTTGCTGAATGACCTCAGCATCTCTTTCCCTACTCCAATTCCCTTATGGTGTGATAACCAGGCAACCCTACACATTGTTGAGAACACTGTATTTCACGAGCGCACTAAGCATCTCGAGATTGATTATCACTTAGTCCGGGATCAGTTTAAAAAGGGATTTGTCCTTCCTCAGAAGATTTCCTCTTCTTGCCAGCTTGCTGATCTCTTTACTAAACCGTTGAGGATTTCTTCCTTTCATCGTCTCTCCTCCAAGCTGGGTCTTGTTGATGCTCACAAGCCTCCAGCTTGAGGGGGGGCTGTTGGAGTGTTGGTTTTTTGCTGTTAGTTTTTCCTTTTCTACTATTCGCGTCTGTTTTGTTAGTTGGCATAGTAGAAGTGTTATTTCCTCTTTCACGTTTTTGTTAGTTACATTCTCTATAAATAGGTGGGTCCTTCCTTCTTGTAATACTGTACTTTTTCAGCAATAAGAAAATGTTTCCCTCCATTTTAATTCTCTGAATATTGTTGCGAGCTCCTTAAGCTCGATTTGAACATAGATTGGTTTTCTAAGATGGCTAATTTTATCCCTTGCAAATGCACTTCGGATGTCGTCCATGTGGCTCAACTTTGTTTCATGAGATTTTCTATTTACACGGGTTACCATTTTCTATTGTCTCTGATCGAGATACTCGCTTCTTGAGCCATTTTTGGCGTTCCTTATGGCGCATGGCTCAAACTGATCTCAATTTTAGTAGTGCTTATCACCCTCAAACGGACGGCCAAAACGAGGTAGTGAATCGTTCTTTGGGAAATTTGTTGCGTTGTTTAGTTGGCGATCACATCAAGTCTTGGGACGTTAAACTTCCACAGGCTGAATTTGCCTACAATTTGGCATTGAACCGTAGCACGGGTTACTCTCCATTTAAGTTCAATTCTAACTACAGTAGGAGTCTTGGTAGGGTTTGCCAATATAAATAGTGGTTTTTGTGCTTTATTTGAGGAGGAGAATATTAATATTAATCTTGCGACTTTTCTCATAACTGGAGGCTCGTTCCTGTCATTTCTGAATACCATAGTATGTTTTGTGCGCTTTTCTTTAACGTTGTAAGTTTCGCAATGCATCACAAGGCCACTGAACTTTTCGTACAAGATTTGATCACATTCTTTGGGATAATTTTGAATTACCATGGGTGATGTATGGATGTGTTTTCAAGTCCAATTTCTAGTTTCTAGTGTTGAAAAATGAATTTTCAAACTTTATTGGTTTTCATGTTTGGTTTGTTGTTTACGTTTCTGTTTAGAAATGAAAATATGTTTGATTATAGTTTTTTATATGTATTTTTGACATAAATTTGCGTGATTATGGTGAAAAATTATTTGGTTGTGTTTTCAAAAGAATATTTCCATAAAATAATGAAAACTGAAAATGACTTTAGTTCTATTGAGAATTTACTAAGCAAATATAAACTCATTTTTTGGAATAGTTGGAAAGTGAAAAATTGAATTTGAAAACACATTCATAATCCCCATATTTTGAAGGGATGGTGTTGTGGAAGGATAAAGGTCGAATTTTGCCATCTGTGTTACTTCTTTCTGTCGCAATTGCCGCATTTTTATGGTGCTTTGGATCTCTTATTCTTATTTATTAAGTGAATTGATATGTGCTTGATCATTTTGCCGATTTTGGGTATCTGCCAAATGGAAATACAAATACATAATTTAAATTTGCTTATAATTTTTTTTGTAGGGTCTGATTATACTACTTTTAGATTTTAGATTATTTTGGTTTTTTGACGAAAATCTTGTAATTTATTGATGAGAAATATCACTCATTACAAGATTTTCTAACCAATAAGAAAGTTCCCAAATTCTTATATAAAAGAAACTGGAACAGAAATAGAAAAAAATTCCAATGCAAACTGGATTTTCCGCACGTCTCACATGAAAGATATCATCTCCATGTGTATTATGTAATGACTCCCGATAGCAAATGTTTTCGTGTTTGGCGTAGCTAAGATCATCTCTTGCATTCGTGAGAGAATTTGTTGCAATTTGATTATTGGTTGCAAACGGATATACTCATGGAAAGAATTTAGGGTGCATTTGGATGGGGGGTTTAGGATGAGAGATTTGAAATCCTTAGCTAAATTTACAGCCTTGTTTAGCATATAAATCCATATCAATGGATTTCAAATCCATCTTTAATTTTTAGTTCATTTCAAAGGACTTTAAATCCCTCCCAAAACCTAGTCATTTGAAATTAATTCTTTTTTTTATGCTCACATGCAATTTACACACACTTACACACATTGTACATATATACACACGCTGCACACACACATTAGACAGTAGACACACTGCACACATTTACACGCACTTACACACACTGCATACATTTACACCACTACACACACACTACTCACACTGCACACGCTACATGTTAGATAAATATTTTTATCGTAATTTTGATGATTTTATTTAACTGAGTTTTTCACCAAAACAATGTCTCCAAATGTTGTCCAAATACTCCTACTCGATTTGAATTATTTTCACTAATTTTTTGGAGTATTTCTTGAAATTTATTATTGATAAAATTGGATAATACTTCTGTTTCGAGGTTAACCGATCGCTCTAGAGGGCAACCCGTGCAAAGACTTGAAACCGAAATAGAAGAAAATTTGGAGGAGGTTGACCGGTGGGTCGGCCGGTGGGTCGATCGGTCCCTAAGTCTTGCAAAATTTCTCAAATTGCTTCTGACTCATTTTTTTGCTAAGGGTGACCTGTCCAAGCTAGGGACGACCGGTTGAACCCTTGGTCAACTGGTCCAACCTCTATTGGACCAGTCCACCCTTGTGTTTTTCAAGTGTATTTCTATTTTAAATTTGTTTTTCATATTAGAGGTCAACCGGTCGACCTAAGGTTTTATCAGCTAACTATTCGTTGCACAACAAACAATTTTTCATGATTTTAAGGGATTGATTTCTAACAACTATATTCTCCATTTGATTTGCAATTTTTTATAGATTTCAATCTTTAAGGAGGAACCTATAGGTGGAAATCAAATTCAAAACCTCTCCTATAAATAGATGAAGAAGTGAAGCAACAAGGTACAACAACACAAGCAATACAAACATAAAAAAAACTTCGTGTTCTTCACTTTCATATTCTTGTTGTGTTTAGCCTCAGTCTTTCACTTGCACATCTTGAGTACTAGGCTTGATTCTTGCTTACACTTGAACTTCAAAGTTGTATACTTCATTTATGTTGTAATCTTGAATTATATTCAATCATCCAAAACAAGACATTCTTGTTAGTGTTCCTGTGGTAAGAGCACAATTAGGTGATTTTAGGTGTTGAAGAGTGTGGTACTCTTCATTTGTGTAAGAGGATTGTGGCAATCTTCATAGGTGGTGTTGTAAGAAGAGTGAGGTACTCTTCAAGGTAAAGGTTGTAATAGTTTGGTATCTATTAATAAATCTTTTTCCTTTTTCGAAATCCATTTCGGACATACTTGGGTGGTAGAAGATTAGGTCCTAGGTAGGTTGAACTTCTATAAATCATCGTGTGTTGTCTATATTTCCGCACTTTTATTTTGGTCATCATTCTCATATTCGAAAAAGAGGGCGAAATTTGGAAAATCGGGATAATCTATTCAACCCTCCTCTAGATTATCGTAGCCACTTGGACTAACAAGTGGTATCAGAGCCAAACTATTTGGCAAGCTCGTTCTTCATTGCGCGTAAATAGGAAAGATCCATGGCTACGAACGAAAGCTACCTCACCACCAGCGCCTCCACCAACAAGCCACCACTATTCGACGCCAATAACTATGTTTTTTGAAAAGACCGAATGGAGTGCTTTTGACAAGGGTGCGGGTTCGATATTTGGAATGCGGTTATTAAAGGGATTGCTCAACCAACTAATAAATTAGAGGATGACACATCAGTCCTCAAGAGCTTCAAAGAATTTGACGGTAATGACAAGAAGTCATTTTCTCTAAACAGTAAGGCCTTGGATATTTTGCATTGCTCTCTTACCGCCACCGAGTATAATAATATTAGAGGAATAAGGTCCACACATGAAGTATGGGAAAAATTGGAAACAATTTATGAAGGTACAAAGAAAGTAAAACAAGCAAGAAAAACCATGCTTGTTAAAGACTTTGAAAACTTCATTATGCTTGAGTGTGAAAATATCTCAAAATGGTGGAAATGCTTGACAACATAGTCAATCCTCTTGTGGCACTTGGGCAAGTCATCTCCGGAGAAGACAAGGTAACTAATGTCTTAAATGTTCTTCCCGGTTCTTGGTCCGAAAAGGTAACGGCGATTACGGAAGCTCAAAATCTCGAAACTCTCAAGTTTGATGAGCTCATTAGAAATCTTCTCATCTACGAAGTATATCTCAAGGAGAGGAAAAATTCCAAACATCCACCTCTCAATCGGGTATGCAATATATTTCTAAAGGCTTAGCATCTTCTTCTAATAATACATATTATGCTAGTGATGAAGATGATGAGGAGACGACCGCCCTTGTTCGGAAATTTGCCAAGTTTGTAAATAGAAATAAGGCAAGAAAGTCTAGAGACAACTCATGTTTCAAATACGAGAAACCCGAGCACCACATAGCCGATTGCACGAAATTAGTGAAGGAGGAGCAAAAGAAGAAAAGGCTTTTTCCCAAGAAGAAAGCTCTAAATGCGGAAGCAAAAACATAGGATGAACTCCTTGCCACGTCCGATGAAGAAGAAGAAGCCGAACATGATCTCATGGCCATAGATGATGAAAATAACGAGGTACGCTCTAACTCTTCATCTTCTTCTTTAATTGATGAATTTCAATGTGATTATGATGAGTTGCAAAATGAATTTAGAGATATGATTTGCAAGTACAAACTTTTGAAAAAGGAGTATAAAGAGCTTAAATTAGAAAATGATAAATTATTTACTTCTTATGAATCACTTGATCGTGCTAATGCTATTACTCTTGCAAAAGGTCATACTCTTGATTCCGAAAAACAAATGCTCACAAAAGAAATTGAAAAATTGAAAAAGGATGTGTAACGTTTTAATTTAAGTACGGATAAAGTTACAAAAATTCTTGGTGCACAAAGAAGGGATCATTCAAAACTAGGATTTGGTTACAAACCTTTTCAAAATATTTCAAAGAAAAATGACCAAGCTCCGACTTTCATACGTGCTAGTGGTCCTAATATTATTACTTGCTTTTATTGTGGTAAAAATAGACATTATGCAAATGATTGTAAATTGAAAAAATAGCTTTAGTCATTTTTGGAGACCCAAAGGTCTCAAGACTAACCCCATAGACCCCAAAACTATAGGGTATCTAAAAATAATTTATTTATAGGTGCTAGGGGCTATAACGATTCCGGAAGATTCAAAATGGCACGTGGACAACGAGTGTTCACGCCATATGGCCGAAAGGAGATAACTTTTTACCAAAATCAAGCTCCAAGAAGAAGGCACGGTCATGTTTGGGAATGGCAAAGAAAGAATTCTTGGCAATGTAGAAATTGGTAACTCTTCTTTCTCTCTTAGTAATGTTTTATTAGTTGAAAGGCTTAAGTTCAATTTGATAAGTGTTAGCCAACTTTGTGATTCAAATTATGATGTTATTTTTAATTAAAAAAAATGCCTTATTCCCAAAAATGATAAAATTATTTGTGAAGCAAGTAGAAAAGACAACCTTTACAAAATTTGCACAAGTGATTTGGTTAGTCAAAATGTTTCTTGTCTTGTCGCCAATAATGATTTAACAAGTTTATGGCATAGGCGATTTGGACATGTTGGATACAAAAATTTGCAAAAGATTTACAAAAACCAACATGTAAAAGGACTACCCAAATTGAATTTTAAAAATCTTGCCTTATGTGACACTTGTCAAAAGAACAAATTAGTTAAAAGTAGTTTTAAGCCCAAAAATGAAATTTCCACAACCAAGCCTCTACAATTACTTCATCTTGGTTTGTATGGGGATATTGGTATGGCTAGTCTTAGTGGAAAACAATATACTTTTGTTATAGTTGATGATTTTTCTAGATATACTTGGGCTATTTTTTCTTGCAAATAAAAGCGATGTCGTTAATGAATTTGCTAAGTTGTGTAGAATTATTGAAAATGAAAAGAAAGATGCTATTAAGTCTATACGAAGTGATCGAGGTGGTGAATTTAGAGTCTTATGTGAAACCAAAGGATATGCTCATAAATTTTCGGCTCCAAGAACACCACAACAAAATAGAGTAGCCGAAAAGACGAATCGGACTCTTCAAGAAATGAGTCGGTCCATGCTCAATGAATTCTTACTTCCAAAATATTCTTGGTCCAAAGCCGTAAGTATCGCATGTTATGTTATAAACCGTGTATACTTTCATCCTAAGTTGAATAAAACACCGTATGAGCTTTGGAAATGAAGAACTGCAAATATTAGTTACTTTAAAATATTTGGTTGTAAGTGTTTTATTTTGAATACCAATAATCAATTGGACAAACTTGATCCTAAGGCAGATGGAGTAATATTTATGGGATACTCAACTAAGATCAAATCATATTGGGTTTATAATAAGACTAGCATAGTGCTTGAAAATCTATTCATGTCAAATTCAACGAAGCCTCGGGTGTTGAAAGGATAACCAATCATGAACGTGATGAAAAAGATGAAATTGAACCAATTGCTCCAAATGATGCTCAAAGTGATCAACCTTCCACATCAATTGATCAACCTCCAACTTCAAACGTTCCACAAGAAGATAAAGGTGATAACTCAGATCTCCCGTTGCATTAAAATTCAAAGGAGATCATCCAAAAGATCTCATAATTGGGGATCCTCTAGACAATGTTATGACTAGAAGGAAATTTTCCGAGAAAGCTCTTATTTCTCAAAAAGAGCCAAAAAATGCAAAGGAAACAATTGGAGATGAAGATTAGTTCCTTGAAATGCAAGAAGAGTTGAACTAATTTGAAAGGAATGATGTTTGGGAATTGGTACCTTGTCCTCCATCACAAACAATTATTGGTACAAAATGGGTATTCCGGAATAAACTCGATGACCAAGGCAACATCGTTCGAAATAAGGCAAGGTTAGTAGCTCAAGGGTATTGTCAAGAAAAAGGTATTGACTATGATGAAACATTTGCACCCGTAGCACGTTTAGAAGCAATTCATATTTTACTTGCCTATTATTGTTTTAAAAATTTCAAGTTTTACCAAATGGATGTTAAATTCTCCTTTTAAATGGTTTTATTCAAGAAGAAGTCTATGTAAAAAAATCTCCGGGGTTTGAAAATTTTTCAAGGCCAAATAATGTTTACAAACTTAAAAAGGCCTTATATGGTTTAAAACAAGCACCCCGAGCATGGTATGATAGACTTAGCTCTTTTCTTTTAGAAAGTAGATTTTCAAGAGGTAAAGTTGATACTACACTCTTTGTTTTTGAAAAAGGTCAAGATTATTTATTGGTTCAAATTTATGTTGATGACATAATATTTGGTGCTACTAATGAGTCACTTTCCAAGAAATCTTCTAAGCTCATGCAAGGTGAATTTGAGATGAGCATGATGGAGAGCTCAACTTCTTTTTTGGACTTCAAATAAAACAATGCAAAGAAGGCATTTACATATCCCAATCCAAGTATACAAAAGAATTTCTAAAGAAGTTTGGAATTAAAGAAAGAAGGACCGTTACTACTCCAATGGCAACCAACGTTAAGCTTAACAAAGATGAAAGAGACAAGTCGGTTGATGAATCAAAATATCGAGGTATGATTGGTAGTTTACTTTACTTAACCGGAAGTAGACCCGATATTCTTCATGTCGTATTCCTATGTGCTCGATTTCAAAGCAATCCCAAAAAATCTCATATGAGTGCCGTTAAAAGAATTTTTTGATATTTGAAAGGCACTATTTCATATGGCTTGTTTTATCCAAAGAATAAAAAAATTTCTCTTAAAGGATATAGTGATTCGGACTCAAATTAGATTTAATATGAATCTACAGTATTGATTATGCCCTATGATCAGAAGTATTAGCCCAACATATTTGACAACATATTCATAAACAAACTTGAAATCAAATAGTTTGACATCAAATTAAATATAAACAAGAGATCTAAACTAAGAGGATAGAACCGTTCTTGTCAGGATAGATCCGTCTTCTAAGTCTTGAACCTTTGTGGTGTTCTTCATTGATTTGTGTTTTCCTCTCAGAAGTATGTACATTTGTGTATCTCCAAGTGTGTTTTCGTGTATGATGTTGTATATTTTCATCCTTGGCTTGGTCTTCCTTTTATAGATGCTTTGAGAGATCACTTGTAGAGCCCCGACGGAATTAAGAAACAAAATAAGTTGCCAAACAAAACACATGGTCGTGTATTTCTACACAGGCAAACCGTGTAATCCATTTTTGTCTCTATCTTTTCTTAGGCCTAAAAAAACCAGGCCAATTTCGCCCGACCCATCAGGCCTGAAAAATTGAACTAGCTCGGTTGGCCTGAACTTTATAGTGTGATTTATGGGTTGGGCCGAATTGGGCTCCAATTTTAATGGCTCAGTTACTGTTTGACCCCGCCTTGCCTAACCTGATTTCTGCTCTTAGCCCGGTGGGCTGGCCTCGCCCGGGCATTTTGACAGCTCTAGTTATACTTATAATACTTTGCCATTCTTTTCCTGTTGAGTCATGGGGGATTACGCAAATAAATTCTTAGGGACAGTGCTAATTTCTGCACGCCTCAGGAATTAATCTTTTTTGTTTTCCTTCTATTATTCGAACTTCAAAAAATCTTCCAACAATCTTAAGGATTTATGTTCGCATACGTAATTTAAAAAAATTAGAGGTGAAAGTTGAATGAGATTAAGAGAAAAGAAAAGGAGGGGCGCATTTGAAGCTGATCTTTAGCACGCCAACTCCCTGAGTTGAGATTATTCAAGGGGATATGATGGTGCTTGCCTTCATATGCGGCTATCATACAGCCCTTGTGCCCACATTTTTCTCTTCCTCTCGTTCAATAGGGTGATTGTCATCTATCGGTGCATTTGGGCTTATTAGGATACTTATTTACAAGGTATACAAAGAAGTATCGATGGAGGAGCTGAATCTGAATTTAAGGGGTATGGGTCCTTGGTTGAAACTATAGATGAAATCTGATAGTTGGAATAAGGTTGCATCGCAAGGACAACGGTAAATTCTAGTTAATATGACTCGATACGCTCCGAATCCTTGGTTAATTTTGGGAATCTCATCCATAATTTTGCTTTCCTGGTTAATGTGACTCGGGTATGCTCTGAATCCTTTCTATTTTGGGCTATGCGTAAGTATCCTAATATTGTATTGATATTCTTTTTGAAGCACATGCACCATATTTGTTTGTTGTTGTGAAGTGTAGATATGGTTGCATTATGAAATTAGTGATCTTGGTTTGAGAAAATGTGGCTTTTATCTATTAATATGTGAATGTCTTTTGCTGATTATTTTTGTCAGAAAATGGTAAAGTGAAAATATTTTTATTAAAAGATGTAGAAGAACATTATGGTGGTGTTCGTGAGGCCATAAGTCATGTGTATAGCCAACCATTAGTATTAATTAATTTGATATTGTTATCGTTCTTGGTACATGTATGAATAGATTTGTGCTAATTGTTGTTGGAGATCCTTTAATTTCAATTCCGTGTTCATGGACTATAATAATGTGTACAGTCTCAGTGAATTGTAGATGCTTCATATGCATTTAAAACCAATATGTGTATTGATTACTGCATTCATTGTGGCCAAAACCACGAAAATTAAATTAGATTTTGCAATCTTAATATGGCATGCCAATTTTTTTTCTTGTGTCAGTTGATCTGCATATGTTTTTCATATGCTTTCTTTTTTTATGAATATCCTGTTGTGATCTGTGGAGGTTGTGATAGACTTTGTTTATATGAGCTCATTTTTATACTATTATGAAGGTTGTCGTCACTTTTCTAGCTTATGCAAAGGAGTATTTTAGCAGTTCCATTCATTATGTAAAGGAGTATTTTAGTAGTTCCATTGGTTTTGATAGCATGTGAACTCATTCAGTTATTGAAATAACTCTAACCTTAAATATTTAAAAATGTGGTTAAAGTTTGTTGTCTCGTGGTTTTACTTCTATTGAAATAGATAGGTATGCTTACAACAAAGCTTGTTGATAATGAGTATGTATTATTTGTTACAAGTAGATTACATGCTCATATTTGGTGCTAAACTTTATTTAATATACTTCTAAATTTTATGTGAGAGATATGGGCTAAGCAAATATAATACTGTGTGTTAAAATCATAAAAAGGGATGATATCATAATGTTATCTCAAAAACATTATGTTGAGAAACTTCTTTAGCAATTAGGACATTTCAGTGTCAAACAAATGAGTATTTCTTATGATACTAACACTCCTAAAAAAAATTTGGTGATCATATGGCTCAATTGAGTATGAACATATTGTAAGTCCAAGTGGCTACAATAATCTAGAGGGGGGTGAATAGATTATCCCGGTTTTTTCAGATTTTGCCCTCTTTTTCAAAAGACTCAAGTGAAATGCTAAGTGCGGAAAGTAAATAGCACGCGTCGATTTATAGTAGTTCAACCCACCTAGGGCCTAATCTACTACCACCCCAGTATATCCGGGATGGATTTCAAAAGGAAAAAAAGATTTTATTAATTTACCAAAAATTAATACAACACCTTGAGGATTACCACAACCCTCTTTCACCACCTTGAGGATTACCACAACCCTCTTACAACACCTTGAAGATTACCACAACCTTCAAACAACACCTTGAAGATTACCACAACCTTCAAACAACACCTTGAAGATTACCACAACCTTCAAACACCTATCACCTAGATCACCCAAGTGTATTCTTACCACAAGAATACTCACAAGGATGTCTTGTGTTGAATGATGACCAAAAATCAAGATTACAACTCAATAATGATTGAAACAATATGAGTACAAGTGAATCAAGAATTGAAAGCCTAGACCTCAAATTTGTGCAAGTGAAAGTGCTAAGGCTAATACAACAAGATATATGAAAGTGTTTGCTTTGTTTGCTCTTTGCTTGTATGAAGTGTTGTGTCTTGTTGTTTGAATGAAGCTTCTATTTATAGGAGAGGACTTGGCTTTCATTTCCAGACATTGGCTTCTCTTTGGGGAGTGATTTGCTGCAAAAGAAACCATTTCAAATGATCAATATAGCTGTTAGAAATCAATCCCACAAAATAGGGAAAAGGCATGCAAAACGCAACGGATAGTTTCTTTGTCAAAAGAGGGGTTCGACCGGTGGCGCGATAAGATTGAAATTGAATTCTGCGAATTTTTACATAGGGGACCGGTCGGAGGGTGCTACCGGTCGCCCTTAGTCGACCGTTGGAGGTGACAAAATTACGAAACAGAGAAGATCGAACTAAGAGGGTCGCTCCCGTGCACCGGTCGCCCTCACCTTTTTTTCTTACGTCCCATTTTCTGTTTTCAAAACTCAACTCAGGTACGGGTTGCCCTATAGGGCGACCGGTCGAGCCTGAAACAAATGTGTTGTCCAATTTTTTATCGAAAATAAACTTCAAAAAATACTTCGAAAGATAGTAAAAACATTTTAAGACGATCGGAAGTATTTAGACAACATTTAGGGACATTGTTTTGGTTTAAAAACTTATTTGAACAAAATCGAACAAAATCATGATAAAAACATTTATCTAACAAACTCCCCCTTTTTGATGATTACAAACCAAAATAATTTTCTCGAGGACGATTTGAAAAACAAATAAATTTTCCGGTTTTACAAGGCATTTCATACAAAGCTCCCTCTATCTATGAGCATATCAACAAAATATTATTATAAGTTAGAAGCACAAGCTATAACAAGCTTATATAAGATGCATATAGACATCATTAGCTAAGAAACTCCCCCTGTCACAATACTTATAATCTTTTGCAATTGAGTCCATAATACAAGCCATGGACTAGGTATTCTTGGCTTTAGAAAGCCATAGCTTATAGCTTTTATTGCGAGCTTTTAATAGCTTCTTTTGGCTAACGAGCCAATTTCCTGTTTCTCCCCCTTTGGAATCATCAAAAAGAATGTTTTGATGATAAAAACATCATACAATTATATTAAAGTGCGCAAAAGAGACGGTTTATCAACCATTGAGCAATTTATGCTTAAAAATCCAAGGAAAATGGGGGAAATGTATCATGAAGAGTTCATACGCTCGTTTTACTTGCCAAAACATGATCTCAATAAGTATAGAAGACTTTTGAAAGCAAGAGAATCATGTAGAAGTTGAAATTTCATTACGACATTTTATCGAACACTTTGTGGGCGTAAAAATTAAAAGAAGTTGTATATAGCCCTTGCAAATGATTCAAGCCAAAAACTTTCATCACCAAATTACATCAAACATCATACAAAACAACATAATAGCAAAGCTCAACAAGATCATATGCAAAATATATCAAGAATTATACAAGAAAGCCATAAACTCAAGGGTTCAACCCAATTGAGTAAAGTAAGGAAAATTCTTACCATTTGATCGGAGAAGATGAGCTATGATGATGATAAACATGCTATATAAGGTCCAAGATGTGATTAGAATGCATGAAAATCAATTTTTAGATAAAATTTGTGTGAATTTGGCAAAGGGGACGAAAAAAATGGCAAAAATAAGGTAAAATGGCGAATGCTTTGAAGACAGAACCGTTTTAATCCAAAATATAGCTCGGGCGACGATCGAGGTTGAGGGCGACCATTCGACGTTGAGGGCGACGGTTTCCCAACCTCTTTAGCCCACTGTCTTGACTTTTTTAGGAAATCAATTTTCAACCAAAAATCCGATTTTTCGCCCTAAGTTTTAAAAACATGCAAAATGCAAACATAAGCCTCATTCAATATGCATTATGCCTAACCGAGCTCGTATGGACGCAAAAGTCTCGGAAGATAGCGGTTTTGTAAAAATGTCCGCTAATTGATCTTGAGATGGTACAAATGATATCTCAATTTTACGTTTTGAAACATAATCCCTTAGAAAATGATGTCGAATCTCAATATGTTTAGTACGGTTATGATGAACCGGGTTTTGAGCAATATTTATAGCGGATATATTATCACAAAAGATAGGTACGTTTTCAAAAGAGCATTTGTAATCCGCTAAGGTTTGTTTCATCCAAAGAAGTTGAGTACAACAAAATGCGGCTGAAATATATTCGCCCGTAGTTGAAAGAGAAACACGTTTTGCTTCTTTGAAAACCAAGAAACTAGGCAATCGCCTAAAAATTGACATGATCCGGAAGTACTTTTCCGATCATCAATATTTCCCGCATAATCCGAATCACTATACCCTTTAAGAGAAAATTTTTCATTCTTTGGATAAAATAAACCATATTGAATAATGTCTTTCAAATATCGAAAAATCCTTTTAACGGCACTCATATGAGATTCTTTGGGATTGCTTTGAAAACGAGCACATAGGCATACGACATGAAGAATGTCCGGTCTACTAGCGGTTAAATAAAGTAAACTATCAATCATACCTCGATACTTTGATTCATCCACGGACTTGCCTTTCTCATCTTTGTCAATTTTGACATTTGTTGCCATGGGAGTAGAGACGGTTCTTCCTTCTTCAATGCCGAACTTTTTCAAAAGTTCTTTTGTGTACTTAGATTGTTAAATGTAAATACCTTCTTGACATTGTTTAATTTGGAGTCCAAGAAAGAAGTTGAGCTCCCCCATCATGCTCATTTCAAATTCTCCTTGCATCAACTTAGAGAATTTCTTGCACAAAGAATCATTAGTAGCACCAAAGATAATATCATCAACATAAATTTGCACAAGTAAACAATCTTGCCCTTTTTCAAAAACAAAGAGAGTTGTATCAACTTTACCTCTTATAAAACCATTTTGTAAAAGAAAAGAGCTAAGTCTATCATACCATGCACGGGGTGCTTGTTTTAAACCATACAAGGCCTTTTTAAGTTTATAAACATCATTAGGCCTAGAAAAATTTTCAAACCCCGGAGGTTGTTTTACATAGACTTCTTCTTGAATAATACCATTTAAGAAAGCGTATTTAACATCCATTTGGTAAAGGTTGAAATTTTTAAAACAAGAATAGGCAAGTAAAATACGAATAGCTTCTAAACGTGGTACGGGTGCAAACGTTTCATCATAGTCAATACCTTCTTCTTGACAATACCCTTGAGCTACTAACCTTGCCTTATTTCGAACAATGTTGCCTTGATCATCAAGTTTGTTCCGGAATAGCCATTTTGTACCAATAATAGTTTGAGATGGAGGACAAGGTACTAATTCCCATACATCATTTCTTTCAAATTGATTTAACTCCTCTTGCATTTCTAAGAACCAATCCTCATCCTCAATGGCCTCTTTAGCATTTTTAGGCTCTTTTTGAGAAATAAGAGCTTTCTCGGCAAATTTTCTTCGGGTCATCACTTTGTCAAGGGGATCACAAATAATAAGATCTTTTGGGTGATCTCCCTTAAATTTCAATGCAACGGGAAGATCCGAGATATCACCTCTATCTTCTTGAGGACCATTTGAAGTGGACAGTTGATCATTTGATGTAGACGGTTGATTATCAACTTGAACAATTTGTTCAATAATATCCTCTTCATCACTTTCATCATTAGGTATTCTTTCAACACCCGAAGCTTCATTAAATTTGACATGGATGGATTCTTCAACAACTCCACTAGTTTTATTGTAAACCCGATATGCTTTGCTTTTTGTTGAATATCCCATAAATATCCCTTCATCGGCCTTAGGATCAAGTTTGTCCAATTGATCCTTGGTATTCAAAATAAAGCATTTACAACCAAATATCTTGAAATAACTAATATTTGGAGTTCTACCTTTCCAAAGCTCATATGGAGTTTTATTCATTTTAGGACGAATATAAACTCGATTAATGACATAGCAAGCGGTACTTACGGCTTCGGCCCAAAAATATTTTAGAAGTGAAAATTCATTGAGCATGGACCGACTCATCTCTTGTAATGTCCGATTTTTCCTTTCGGCTACTCCATTTTGTTCAGGTGTCCTTGGAGCCGAAAAATTATGAGCATATCATTTGGTTTCACAAAATACTCTAAATTCACCGTCAAATTCTCCACCTCGATCGCTTCGAATAGACTTGATAGTGTCTTCCTTTTCATTCTCAATAAGTCTACACAACTTAACAAACTCATTAACGGCATCGCTTTTATTGGTAAGAAAAAGAGCCCAAGTATATCTAGAAAAATCATCGACAATAACGAAAGTGTAATGTTTTCCACTTAGACTAGCCATACCAATATCCCCATACAAATCAAGGTGAAGCATTTGTAAGGGTTTGGTTGTGGAAATTTCATTTTTGGGCTTAAAACTACTTTTAACTAATTTGTTCTTTTGACAAGTGTCACATAAGCCAAGATTTTCAAAATTCAATTTGGGTAGTCCTTTTACATGTTGGTTTTTGTAAATATTTTTCAAATTCTTGTATCCAACATGTCCAAGTCACCTATGCCATAAACTAGTTAAATCATTATTGGCGACTAAACAAGAAACATTTTGACTAACCAAATCACTTGTACAAATTTTGTAAAGATTGCATTTTCTATTTGCTTCACAAATAATTTCACCATTTTTGAGTATAAGGCATTTTTCTTTATTAAAGGAAACATCATAATTTGAATCACAAAGTTGGCTAACACTTATCAAATTAAACTTAAGCCCTTCAACTAAAAGAACATTACTAAGAGAGAAAGAAGAGTTACCAATTTCTCCATTTCCAAGAATTTTTCCTTTGCCATTGCCGAACATGACCATACCCTCTTCTTGGAGCTTGATGTTGGTAAAAAGTTCTCTCCTCCCGGTCATATGGCGTGAACATCCGCTGTCCACGAGCCATTTTGAATCTTCCATTGTAGTTATTGCCCCTATTACCTACAAAAGAATTTCTTTTAGGTACCCTATTATTTTTGGGTCCATGGGGGTTAGTCTTGAGACCTTTGGGTCTCCAAACATGTCTAGAGCTATTTCTCAATTTGCAATTATTAGCATAATGTCCAATTTTGCCACAATAAAAACAAGTAGGAGTATTATAACTATTAGCACGTACAAAAGTCGGACCTTGGTTATTTTTCTTAAAAACACTTTGAAATGGCTTATAGCCAAGTCCCAATTTGGAATGTTCACCTCTTTGTGCATCTAAAATTTTTGTGACTTTATCTGTGCTTATGCTGAAACGATGCACATCATTTTTCAAGCATTCAATATCTTTTGTGAGCGATTCCTTTTCGATTTCAAGAGAATGAACTCTAGTAAGAGTGAGAGCATGAGCTTTGTCTAGAGATTCATAAGAGGTAAATAATTTTTCTTTTTCAACCTTAAGCTCCTTATGCTCCTTTTTCAAATTTTTGTATTTAACAATTAAATTTTGAAACTCAATTTGCAATTCATCAAAATCACATTGCAAGTCGTCAACTATGGAGGAAGTAGAAGAATTAGAGTGTACCTCATTGTTTTCATCGTCTATGGCCATGAGACCGTGTTCGGTTTCTCCTTCCTCATCGGTTGTTTCGAGTAGTTCATCCCATGTTTTGACCTCCGCGTTTAGAGACTTCTTTTTCGTGAAAGGCTTCTTTTTCTTTTGCTCCTCTTCATCGAGCTTTGGGCAATCGGCAATGAAGTGCCCGGGTTTTCCGCATTTAAAGCAAGCATTATCTCTTGGTTTTCTCGCTTTATTTTTATTCACAAATTTTGCAAATTTTCGAACAAGTGCGGCCGTCTCCTCATCATCATCATCATTATCATAGTATGCATTATTGGAAGAAGAAGCAAGACCTTTAGGAATAATTTGCATACCCGATTGATTTATGGATGGTTTGGTATTTTTCCTCTCCTTGAGATAGACTTTATAGATGAGGAGGTTTCCAATGAGCTCGTCAAACTTGAGTGTCTCAAGGTTTTGTGCCTCCGTGATTGCCGTTACTTTTTTGGACCATGAGCCGGGAAGAGCATTTAATACCTTAGTCACTTTGTCTTCTTCGGAGATGACTTTACCAAGGGCCACAAGAGGATTGACAATATTATCAAGCCTTTCCACCATCTTGGAAATGCTTTCACCATCATGCAAAGTTTTCAAAGTCTTTAACAAGCATGGTCTTTCTTGCTTGCTTGACCTTCTTAGTCCCTTCATAAATTGTCTCCAATTTTTCCCAAACCTCATGTGCCGACCTTATGCCTCTTATGCGATTATACTCGGTAGCCGTAAGAGAACAATGCAAAATATTTAAGGCCTTACCGTTTAGAGAGAAAGACTTTTTGTCATTTTCATCGAACTCCTTGAAAGGTTTAGGAGTCAAGGTGCCATCCTCCGATTTCTTGGTTGGTTGATCAACTCCTTCAATGACTACATTCCAAATATCAAACCCGCACCCTTGTAGAAAGCACTCCATACGGTCTTTCCAAAATGCGTAGTTGTTGGCGTCGAATAGTGGTGGCTTGTTGGTGGAGGTGCCGATGGTGAGATGAGCATCATGTGCAGCCATGGATCTTTTCTCTTTACTCGGAACGAGCTAGCCAAAGAGTTTGGCTCTGATACCACTTGTAAGTCCAAGTGGCTACAATAATCTAGAGGGGGGTGAATAGATTATCCCGGTTTTTCAGATTTTGCCCTCTTTTTCGAAAGACTCAAGCAAAAATGAAATGCTAAGTGCAGAAAGTAAATAGCACGCATCGATTTATAGTAGTTCAACCCACCTAGGGCCTAATCTACTACCACCCCAGTATATCCGGGATGGATTTCAAAAAGAAAAAAAGATTTTATTAATTTACCAAAAATTAATACAACACCTTGAGAATTACCACAACCCTCTTTCACTACCTTGAGGATTACCACAACCCTCTTACAACACCTTATAGATTACCACAACCTTCAAACAACACCTTAAAGATTACCACAACCTTCAAACAACACCTTGAAGATTACCACAACCTTCAAACACCTATCACCTAGATCACCCAAGTGTATTCTTACCACAAGAATACTCACAAGGATGTCTTGTGTTGAATGATGACCAAAAATCAAGATTACAACTCAATAATGATTGAAACAATATGAGTACAGGTGTAATCAAGAATTGAAAGCGTAGACCTCAAATTTGTGCAAGTGAAAGTGCTAAGGCTAATTCAACAAGATATATGAAAGTGTTTGCTTTGTTTGCTCTTTGCTTGTATGGAGTGTTGTGTCTTGTTGTTTGAATGAAGCCTCTATTTATAGGAGAGGACTTGGCTTTCATATCCAGACATTGGCTCCTCCTTGGGGAGTGATTTGCTGCAAAAGAAACCATTTAAAATGATCAATATAGCTGTTAGAAATCAATCCCACAAAATAGGGAAAAGTCATGCAAAACGCATGGATAGTTTCTTTGTCAAAAGAGGGGTTCGACCGGTCGCAGAGATAAGATTGAAATTGAATTCTGTGAATTTTTACACAGGGGACCGGTCGGAGGGGGGCGGCGATCGGTCGCCCTTAGTCGTGACTTCCAGGTTGGAGGTGACAAAATTACGAAATAGAGAAGATCGAACTAAGAGGGTCGCTGCTCCAGTGCACGGCCGCCCTCACCTTTTTTTCTTACGTCCCATTTTCTGTTTTCAAAACTCAACTCAGGTACGGGTTGCCCTATAGGGCGACCGGTCGAGCCTGAAACAAATGTGTTGTCCAATTTTTTATCAAAAATAAACTCCAAAAAATACTTCGAAAGATAGTAAAAACATTTTAAGACGATCGGAAGTATTTAGACAACATTTAGGGACATTGTTTTGGTTTAAAAACTTATTTGAACAAAATCGAACAAAATCATCAATATCATGATAAAAACATTTATCTAACACATATTATTTGGAGTCTGTTGCATTTAATGAAGTTTTCACGAACTGAAAAACCTTATGTTGTGCGTCGATTGAGCATATATACATATAATCCCAACTGTGTTCATTGGCTGCTTTAGTCAGTCTAATCAAATACTTGAGAGGTACCATGAATTATGGTATTCTTTATAGTGGATTTTCCTTGGGTAGGATTCTAATCTAACTATATATGAACACTGCAACTTCGCAATCCCAACAATGGAGGATAACCACCAAACTCCAGCGAACCTTTCAGCTTCAATGTCCGCCGGAGTGGTGGTTGCAGCTCCGGCGATGAGACCTTATCCACCGGGTTATCGTTTCATGCCAAAGAATGATGAACTCATACACTACTTGTTGCAGAAAATAAAAAATGAGCCAGTTCTAGTTTCAGGGATGAGCGATGTCAATATTTACAAGCATCATCCTCAGTACCTCGCAGAGAATTATCCTCAACTTGGAGACAAACAATGGTACTTTTTCACGCCAAGGGATCGAAAGTATCGAAATGGACAACGACCCAGTCGATCAGTAGACGGGACATGCTGTCTGGGCTTCTAGAAAACTAGAGTTGAAAAAACTATTTGTTTTCAGGGTGAAGGAATTGGAAAAAGAAAGAATCTCATTTTCTACGAAGGAAAATCTAAATCTGGAGAAGCAAACAAGACCAATTGGATCATGCATGAATACAGGGTTGAACAGTCTTCTCATAGCAGAACGGACATCGATGACATGAGATTGGATAATTGGGTTTTGTGTCGAATTTACGAGCAAGATAGAAAAATAAATAAAAAACAAAAGGATGTTAATGATCCACAAAATGATGTTGATGATCCTATTGCTAACGAGGATAATAGTCTAGCAGCACGACTTGTTGACAACAACTATTCTGCATTGGCCATTGACCAACATTATGATGATGGACTCATCAATGTTTTTGAAGATTTTAAATTTCTGGTTTTACATGACGGTTTTGCTCAAGTTCATGACCCAATGGAGGGTGTTTCACATATGAATTCTGATGGTCTAACAAATTTATCACATCAGTTTTTGGATTTGCAAGAAACAATATGGGCAATTATTGATCAGCATGGAGATATGGAAAATCTTGGGACCAATTTTCAACAAAATTCTTCAAATGTTATCAGTAGTAATTACTGTTGATGGCTCAAATTTTTGTGATGGTGTGAAACAAGTTTCCAATTCTAAACAGTTAGAGTCGAAGAAAGAAAATATTCATAGGAGTAAGGCATGTTAGTTTAATTGTTATTGTTGTTGTTGTTTAATTTTGGAGCTACTTTTATTTTTATTTTATTTTTGTTTTGATCGAAGAAAAGAAAATATTCATATAGTGGATTTTCCTTTGTATTAGAGAGATTTGGTGATGTAAATTGGATCTCTGATTCAGATGAGATAAAATATACAAGTGTTATATATTCATCACTTGTGGGGATACAATTACTTGGAAGTCAGCTAAACAAACTATCATAGCAAAATCTATTGTGGAGTCTGAGTTTGTTGCCTTAGAGTGTTGGCAATGAGACTGAGTGTCGAAAATCTTCTTAGTCGATATCCTGTTGGGTAAAATACTAACACATTCAATACATATGCATTCTGATTGTTAAGAAACAATTGCAATTGCAAAGAATAAAACCTTTAATGGTAAAAACAGGCATATTTGCGTGAGACATGATATGGTTAAACAGTTATTAAAAGATAAAGTTATATCCATTTATTATGCGAAGTCATAAGTGAATTTGGTCGATTCTCTGACTAAACCTTTGGGAGAAAATTAATTAATTAAACATCGAGCGGAATGAGACTTAAGCCAATTTAAGAAATTAATAGTCATAGAAACCCAACCTTTCTGATTGGAGATCCCATGAATGAGGTTCATATAGGTAATAACAGACACTTGTTAATTTTGCTAGCACAACAGTTGATTGTCCCTTCATATGGTGTGAGATGTTCTAAAATGCAAGTGTGAGGGATGAGATGACAATCTCTTAATGAATTTCATCCCTTAAGGGTGGTATATTTACTTGGAAAATATAATTGATGAAATTCACATATATGATTGTGGAGTGGGGCCGCTCTTATAAGACTTTGGCATGTCTCTAGA
The DNA here is from genome assembly GCA_016081115.2 of Rehmannia glutinosa. NCBI lineage: Eukaryota > Viridiplantae > Streptophyta > Magnoliopsida > Lamiales > Orobanchaceae > Rehmannia > Rehmannia glutinosa. The sequence continues at coordinate 203,560 of JABTTQ020000665.1, read as the reverse complement.
GCAACTCATGAATACCAGACACGCACATGGCCTATTAGCTCAAAACCACATTGAATGACAAAATTTTGAGAGGGTGCAATGTGACTGGTAAGATTTTAACTTACAATAAAGAGTTCTTGGTTCATAGAAGTTACAAGCTACACCAAAACACTGTACTATAAATCTTATTATTCTAGGTATGGTTTGTAGTCCAAAAGACATCAGGTTAGATACATTCTACACTCTCTTTAGTAATCCAACAAATCATTCTCCTTTTTCTTATAATTCTTTTGAAACATGTGGAATATTGTTGTATAAGTTGTGAGTGTTTCAAAAGAATGGGTAACTTTATGAAATCATGTTGTTTTGCCTTATCCAAAAATATTAAGTCTTTCATTTACTTGATATCTAAACAAAACCATATCCCTAATATTTGGGTTATTGCCAATGTGTTTCATTTTCTTTCTCTTTGAGACGTTGGTTCTATTCTATAAATCATAATCAGATGAACTAAATGCAATTCTAACTTTTCTCTTCTATTTTTCTACTGTTGGGTTTCACTTATAATATTTTGTCATTTTTTTCTTGTTGAATCCAGGGGGGTTACGCAAATAAATTCTTAAGGACAATGTTAATTTTCGCACACCTTAGGAATTAATCTTTTTTGTTTTCCTTCTATTATTCGAATTTGAGCAAATTTTCCAACAAAAATATGGTGGTCCTTAGTTACTTTGGTGGTTGACATTTGTCACTTTTTAGTGAATGCAACATTCAAACCTGCCTACTTTGTCTTTGTTAATTGTGATTCTATTTCCCTTATTCCCTCCGTGTTTTTCGACATTTCAATATTAGGAAAAAAAAAGTACATCCTTTTTTATGGGCTACTTAGTTGTCATTAAATCCACTTATTTATTTCAGATCTATAATAATAGTGAAGTTGTTCAGGTGGCATGCATTTATTACTGTTGACACTTTCTTGTTCTTTATTATTTCTTAACCTTTGTTGTCCCTGTTTGTTGATTTCTTTGTCTCCCAGGTTGCTCTGTTCCAGTTTATTTTCTTCTCCAAGAGGATAAATTGAAAGTTCTTAAAGGAAAAACATGATCATTTGATAATTAGTATCTTATTCTTCGGGAATGGATAAATGATGTCTTCGAAAAATTAATTCCTCTAATGTTGTGGATATATGGGTCCAAATATGAAATTTACCTTATCATTGGATAAGAAACCGGAAGAAAAACCGGGTGAAGATTTGGTAAGGTTGATGATATTGTTGTCCCTGAAACTGGCAGCAACAAAGGGAGACGTGTTAAGATTTTGGCCGAGATAAACCTTGACAGACCTCTCCTTCGAGGTACGAATATTAAACTCGAGGAGAATTTTGTTTGGGTTGACTTCAGATACGAGAGCATGCAAGGTTTCTGCTTTTATTGTGGTATGGTGGGACATTTAGAGAGAGGTTGTGATTCTAGAAGAGAATATCGTAAATCATATAAACTTCTTGATGGTCAATTTGGTAACTGGCTGAAAGTCGTGGAAGCTTTTCTGTTTAAACCAAAACACAAACAGACAAAACATAAGAACTTGTAAAAAATATAAGACATCGAAAGCAATGGCGGTGCTCGGTAAGGACAAAAAAGAAGGCATTGAGAGTGGACATGAAAGAATTGTACGCCTCATACTACGCAATTCTCCAGTACTTTGAACTCTATTGATGACAACGAAAATAAGAAAAATGAGTTGCAAATGAACAATATGGACATGGTTGATGTGCTAGTTCAGTTAGAGGGCAAAACAACTCACTTGAAGAAAATTCTAAACACGAAGATGGTATAGGAAACAAATATATGAGAAAAAGTGCATACAATAAGAGGGAGGGTAGATCTAAAAATAGTTGAGCGCAGGTAGTTGTCCCAATGGAGATCACCAATGGCTAGGAGAATTTGGATTGTGATAAAAAGAAGACATGTGGAACTTTTTAACGAGGAATATGAGAGCTACGTATTTGAGAATGAGAGATTCAAATTATCCATGGAGGAAGGGAAAATTTATCAAACAACCAAGAGGTGGAGGTGGCCAGCCTTAAATGGGTCCAACCCCATCAACGGAAGTTTGTGTGTGGAACTGTAGAGGGTTGGGAGGACCCTATACAATTCCCCAGCTTAAGGAGTCATAGAGACTCCAACTCCCGAATCCTTTTTTTAAGCGAAATAAAAATAGTTTATAAAAATAGTCTGCAAAAAACTAAAACTAGGGACATATGGCAATGTTGGATCCAATTGGGAAGAGTGGGGGCTTGTGCATGTTTTGGTCGAATCGAGTGAGAACTATTGATATTGTGATATTGGACTTCTACATAGACATTGAATTTGTCTTTAAAGATCAAACAAATTCCTGGTGGGCAATTTTTTTGTATGCAAGTACTGAAAAAGCTTCTAGACTCACTCAATGGGATTTTTTACTTCCAGCTAAGGGTAAATAGAACAATCACTGGATTCTTGGAGGTGCTTTTAAAGAAATTGTGGAGGTGGGAGAAAAAAAGGAAGGAAGAATCTGACTCATGTCTAGTTTCCAGGACTTTAAAACATTAATTGTTGCTATGGGGATGGGGAAAATTCTATTTTGTGTACACCCGCTTACCTAGGCTAACAACAGAGAGGGTGAGGGTATCGTTGAAGAAAGATTGGATATAATTTTTGGATCTCTGAGTGGTTGATTCAATTCCACAATGCAACTGTGACACACATTGGAAAACAAGCATCGAGCCACTCTTTACTGTTTTTGGAAACATCTTCTGTGAAACAAAGAGGACACACAAGATTTTATTTTGATAAAAGGTCAATTGGTTGTGATGGTTTAGAGGAGGGTCATTGAGAATGGCTGGAAAATGGAGGTTGTTGGAAACCTAATGTTTCAAATACAAAGGAAAATTGGGTTTTGTCGATGGGTTCTTATCCAATGGAGTAAGAATAAATCATCGATGATCTCTGATCTGAAAATGAAACTGATGACAGAATCTGGAAAAATGGGACTGATGACAGAATTTGGAAACAAAGGGAGGAACTTAAATCTATTCTAGAAAAGGCTTACAAGGATGAATAAGTTTTTGGAGTCAAAAAACAAGTATTAATTAGTTTAAAGAGGAGACAAAAACTCCAAGTTCTTCCATGCTTGCACTATCCAAAGAAGGAAACGAAATTGTATTGAAAATTAGTTAAGGATGATGGTTCAGTCTGTGATTCCCTTAATACCATACAAGAGAAGGATTACAGGATTCTATACCAGTCTGTTTTGCACATTGCATTTGATCATTGGTTCTGATATCTTAGAAGGAATATAAACATATATCTCAACTGAAATGAACCAGGAACTTTCAAGCCAAGTGGAGGACAATGAAATCAAAAGAGTTATTTTTGAATTCAATCCAAACAAATCTCCAGGATGGGATGGTATGACTCATCTTTTCTTGTTACTCACATTATTATCACTTTGATCCATAAAGTCCAAAACCCTTCCTCAATTGCGCATTATAGATCCATTAGTTTATGTAATGCTATCTACACAGTTATTTAAAAAATTATTGCTAATAGACTAAAACTATTCTTAACTTCTGCATCAGTGCTAACCAATCAGTTTTTGTTTCAGGTAGAAAGATCATTGATAATATCGTGCTTACACATGAATGCATTCATTTTATTAAGAAAGAGTAAACAATCATTCATGTCTCTTAAATTGGACATGTCAAATACTTCTGATAGGTGGAATGGATGTTTGTTGCCTCTGTTTTGAGTAAAACAAGTTTTGCTCATATATTTGTTAACTGGATCTTGGTTTGTATTAACTCCCTGACATTCTATTTTAATCTTAATAGCTAGGTTTCAGGTTGTGTGGTCGCCTCTCGCGGTATTCATCAAGGGGATCCTATTTCCCCTTACATTTTTATCATCTTTTTTAAATTCTCTCGAATATGATTAAACAAGCTCAAATACAGTCAACTTTCAAGGGGATTAAAATCTGCAAGGATTGTCCAGTTATCACACATTTGTTCTTCGCGGATGATTCCATTTAGTTTTGTAAGGCTTCTACGATTCAAGTTGAGTCAGTATGTAGGATTCTTGATAGATATTGCAAAGCATCAGGGCAACTTGTGAATCTCTCTAAGTCTTCTATCCTTTTCAGTCGAAACACTTCATCGCATCTCAAACAGAAAATTAGTTCCATCCTTAATTGGGTTTCAAACAAATATTCTCCTAAGTATTTGGGTTACCTTTTGTTATTCGTAAATCGAAAAGAGAGGTTTTCGAATATGTGGTTTAATTTGTGCATAAAAGAATCTTTAGTTGGAGTAATATTTTTCTTTCACATGCTGGAAAAAAGTACTTCTTAAGGAAGTTATGAACGTTTTGCCAAATTTTTTGATGTCTTGCTTCAAGATACCTGAAACTTGCCTTGAAATTTGTAAAATTACTTCTTCTTTCTGGTGGAGGCTTCTACTCAAGGTCATATGAACATTTTGTGGTCGCCCTTGGATAAAATTACAATGCCTAAAAATTGGGGTGGTTTGGGATTTTATGATTTTCTCTACTTAATGATGCTCTTATTACTAAGCAAATTTGGAGAATTATCAGTCAACCTAACCTCATTCTTATCAAAGTGCTCAAAGTTAGGTTTTCTCAATAGGCGGACTGCTCAATTGTTATTTGAAGCATGACAACTATTGGCTTTAGAAATGGTGGATCAAATGCATCCAAACACTTTCGATGGGCCTGAGGTACAAGATAAGTGATGGTAAGACATCAATTTTTTTTTGAAATCTCCTTGGCTCCCAAATCCTCCAATGTTTAAACCTTGCATATATGTTCCCCTTAACTTTGATAGAATCTGGGTCGGAGAACTTGTGAGTCTGGATGGAAAAAAATGGAATGATACTCTTATACTACAACATTTTAATCCACGGGAATCACGTTGCATTCTACAGATTCCAGTTTGTCAAGAAGGAGGTAGAGATAGGTTAATCTCGCACTGGAAAAAAAATGGACTTTACTCGATGAAATTTGCATATTTCCAGCTAATCCAGTCTAAGAGGCTTAAACTGGACACACATGAATCTAGTTTGGGCCAAAAATAATTCTTGAAAAGTTGGAAAAGACTATGGAATTTGCCAATTAAGGGTACGATCAAACATTTTTTCTGGAGATGCATTCATAATACTTACCTACTGCGAGAAGAATCTGGGGCTTTGATCAAACCTACAAATTATATGGAGAACATGAAGAAATCATTATGCACCTTTTTTCCAATGTGTTAGGGCAAGACAAGTTTGGAAATTTTTACTAGTCAACTGGAGCGGAATAGAGCAAGCTGATTTTTCAATTTCAAGGTAGTGGAGCAATTTTTGTGATGTGAATAATTGTGATGTCACACGATACTGAATTCAACTATTTATTTATATTCTCTGGTGGCTTAGGAAAACGAGGAATTTATGGGTGTTTCAAGAGGAAAAGTGAAATTAGAATAAAGTGGTTGATTATGCGCTCAATGAATTACTGGAATTTCAATGGTTGAACAAGAAAAATTATGTGGTGGAACATGGAAGCCCTTTTTATACCCAAACCTCAATGATTAATCCATTACCAGTAGGATTTTTTACAAATATTGTAGTCAGTTCTGGTGAATTAAGAATATGGTGGCTCTGGGAGGGTGGATCATCTCTCACGATGGTTCTTTGATTTGAGCATGGGGGCCATCTAGGGATCTAGTTCAAGATTCAGTGGAAGCCTCTATCCTTGGTATTCGACAAGAAATGTGTTTCACTTTTAAGCAACGACTGAAAAACATAATCATACAAATAGATAACAATGATATTGTCTCTAATTTGAATTACGCTCTCCTATTACCCGGGACAATGAGAAAATATCCGAAGACATCTATTTACTATGGTTCTTGTCCGATCAATGTGTTTTTGTAATTCAAGACAGCAAAAGTAGATCGATATGTAATAGATTAGCTCTATGTTGTTGACAATGATGTTGTTTGAATTGGTTTGACCAATTCCTCGCTTGGCTTACTTTGTAACCTTGTCGGTCATTAATGATCGTTAAAATATTTTCACTAAACCGCAAGTGTACGGTGTTGCTAGCAGATAGTAGCGAGCAAGGTTGTATTTCTCAGGGATTGAATACGAAACACATAAAGTATAGTAAATATTATACTCTAATTTTATTGAAGCTATCACAAATCAAGATGTTGTATATCGAAACTAAACCTAAGTTACCAAATAAGATATCTAATAATTATTAAAAACCCGAACTTCACAAGATTTCAACAAATACGAAATGAAATTCTAGGAACATAATCTCAACATGCTTCATCAATATTGATTACAATTAACGTTTCATCAAAAGCAGTTTTTGTGTATCTATGGTTCAATTCCTAAAGTAGTTTATTCTCTCTCCGAATGGCACACAAACAGTTGATTAATAAGAATTGAAGGTATCTCTACTCAACAATAATATTAACTCCCAAAAGATCTTAGAATTGAAGCACTCCCCACAAACAGTTATAGGTCTCTCGAATCAATCCCCGTTTATGTTATGAATTCGTTTTTCATAAGTTAGATCTCATCTCCCAAATTTTGATCTAACAAATAAGACTTGCAAATTATTGATCAGATAATCTACAAGAGACAAACACTCGAATTCATAAATAGAACACAAGAAACCAATTAAGAAGAAACAATCAAATTAGAATTAACATGAATCCATAATTTTGCTCATACCCTAGGATCAAGAAGTTTAGCTTAACATATTTAAAAACAAATTCATAGACAAATTTGAAATCAAATAAGTTGACATCAAATTAAGTACAAAACAAAAGATCTAAACTATGAAGATAGAACCCTTCTTGTCAGGATGGATCCTAATTCAAAGTCTTGAACTCTTGAGCCTTAGTAGATGCGAAAAGTCTTGTGTCGTTCTTCGTTGTGTTGTGTATCTTGCCCTAGAAGTGTGTAAATTGTATCTTGAAGTGTAAAAATTACGTGTCTTGATGTAAGCTTGGTCTTCCTTTTATAGATGCTTTGAGAGATCACTGGTAGAGTCCCAACGAAATTAGGAAACAAAATCCACTGTCAGACGAAGTACACGACCGTGTATTAATACACGGTTGGGTCGTGTATTCCATCTTTGAAATTCAAAAATCAAGATGTTGGCTTGATGTAGCTTTATGGCATGCACTACCACTCATTTGTATATCACGAGTCAGATAATTCTCCTTACATGATTTACTTGACCATAAAAATTTTATGCTCTTGTGCATCAATCAAAACTTATTGGTTGGTTTTTCTGTTCACTTACGACTATGCTCTTAATGGAACTAACTTAGATTCTTCATGCCGAAACAAAATATCTGAAAGACCACTTGTCTAGTCAAAATTTAACCTTCTTAAATCTACCCTAGAACTTTTCTCCATTGGGCGCCTCCAATAATATCATCAGATATTTCCTCATGTCATTCCTCAACAACTGAATAAAATAGAACATCACATGTGCATACTATCATAATTTACCCAAGTAAGAATGAAACACTCAATTCACCAGGTCCGTAGATGATGTTGGTGCTTGTTCAAAAATTAAATAGCATCACGACAAACATATGATGCATATACTAGCTTAATAAATTCATTTTTGATAGGTCAATGTCCTTAATCGTCACCACGTGATCAACTTTCAAACGTACACATGCGTCTTTCCACTAGTCAAACTAGTCCTTATAGTTCATGGTGATACACTGGTCTAATAACTTCTTTTTCAATATGAGACCTAATATAAATTTCACTTGTCTATTTGGTGGTATGTTGGGCATTTCGTCTGGGTAAAACATTCTTATATCTTCTAATACAAATACGTCATCAATGGTAATATCGATTGACTTAGCGTTCATCATCTTATTCAAATAAGTCAGAAATCCTCATTGCTCATCAATTTCATAACTTTCACAGTAAATACCATACTTCTTGTGGTACCGGCCTAAATTTCCCCCTACGGAGACAATCTCTTTCCCCAAGCTTTTGAAACACTACTACTAGTTCGTCACATTTTATTACTGCTCATTTCTCTTTAGGAAAATGTAAAGCCAAAAATACATCAAGATTTTTATACATTAAAATATACCAATAACCAATAACTCGTCATTGATTTTTTTTCTCCACAGATTAATACGTTTATTAGTCCATATAAGCCCCTCAAATATAGTACGTTCACTTTTATAGTATATGTCCAATCTTACTGTCACATCCTTACTCCCAAAATCACATTACACAAAACAGTCCGTTGATAATCCAACATTCAAATCAAAAATAAGATCGAACATCAAATAATGTATCATCTAAATATTTCTGAATGTAATTCGTAGTCACTATCCCGACTCCCACACCATCATTATAATCATATATCAACCAAATGTTTATCTCAAAAATTCGTAACTTATAAGCTTCTCAAACTATGCATGTTGAATATATATTGATCAGATATCTTAGACTACTCAAGTCCCAAAGTAACGTTAGAAAATCCGCGTAATCCAAATAAGACCAATCCACATTTTTCATGAGTCACAATTATATAAGTTAACACATGTCTCATATATATCGTGATCAATACCCAAAATAGAAATACAAGCCTCAAATTTTACTCTACTCGAGTACAAACATCCATCAATCATCCTGTTAAACTAATAACCCATGTATATCTCAACTACATATAACCTCGTACATATAAATCACTAACCTAATTGTTAGTAATACCAACAATATATAAATCAAATTCCCGATCCATCAAGATCTCAAAATAGCATCTAGGTTATTCATATTCAACACATAGATCAATTGTAATTATAATATCTCCAAAAGTCAAGTTTCACAAGAGTACGTAAATCAAGATATCAGATCTTATATTCATACGATAGCTAGTATTATTACATCATCAAAATAATTCTTCTAAGGCATCATTAGCGGTGAAGGTCTATACTTCATCTAGTACATACATAATAACATCCTCAAAGTAACAGTGCAAAATCCAAAGGCTAGACTAAAGTTCATCGTGTTCACATCTTAGAGCACTAGTTCTCTAAACCTAATATGTCATGGCGTGTAGTGAAGTTTGTAAAATTATGATGCATATGTCATGTGAAAACCTTTTTATGAAAGGTAAATCCATGTACTTGGTGTGAAATATGTCATGAAATAATAATTGTACAATCATGAGCATATTTGAATGTATCATGGTGTGAGCAGACACGCTCCTTGCTGACAAATTTATGTCTCACACATTGGCCAGACGCGGATAAAATTATGTCAAACAAGTAAATTTAGAGTCTGAGAGTGCAAAGACCCGACCGTGTCCGTTCATCACATTTAGAATATGTAAAGTACAATAGGAATTTTGAGATTATCGTAACAATGTAGGATTAAATCCTCATTTGAAACATAGTTTTACATATCACATGTTCATGGTGAAATATTGCATATCATGGCATAACATGGGAGACGTAGTCTCCATCATAAGTTGTACATGTAACATGGCTTGAGATTGTAGAACATGTGAATTTGCATGTGAAATCATAGTTATGTAATGCATGTCCTTCAGGGCTTAGTATAACATGTCGACCTTGGGCCATGTTTGCTCCAAAAATCACTCTTTTCTTTAAAAAATATTATTGGCTCAAGAAGCCTCGATACTCAAAATCTCATTTTGTACAAAATTTTAGACTCGTAAGACACTTAGAAAACAAAACCTCATATCATGTTCAGAAAATATTACGAAACAAGTTTAAACGCACACAATTCCGAAAAACAGAATTTTTAATTTGTACACGTTTTCCAAAATGATTTTGATACTAAAGTCTCTAAATAACTTTCCTAAAAAAAAAAGTCTCTAAATAACAAAAGTCAAATCACAACTAATATTATTCTTACAAAAACGTTTTTTGACTCAAAGACTATCTGAACACAATAAGTAATTTGAATCTACGATTTTGGAATAAATGTCCCAACTTTGTGTTTTAAACCAAACAATAAATAACAAGGTCCGAGACTTTGCTCTCATACCACTCTGTAACGCCCCGATTTGCAAATATATTGAAAAGTTATTTTTCTTTTAGGCGTTACTATTTTAGAAAATTTACGAGTTGAAATCCAAATCATTATTATTATTATTATTATTATTATTATTATTTTATAACAAAATAGGAATCGAGTTTCTCCAAACCGACATTTAATATTCCTTTAAGATCTTAACACCAACAACCAGTAATTCACATAAACTCTGCACTCACAGACGCAACTTTATCCTAAATAAGCAGCGGAAATAGTTTCAACACAAGTTTTGACTCACAACTCGACACATTACTTTTACAAAATCTAAATAAGCCTACATTTAATTTAAACATAAAAATTAACTTCTTACATCATAATAAAAGAAAATGGGGATCTTGGATTTATTAAGAAATGGTGGAGCCCAGGTCGTCACATATACTTTGCCCTGTATCTGAAAATATTAAATAGTGGGGTGAGTGTTTTTGCACTACACTCAGTGGGGAACACTTAAGCGACTGCGTAATTAATTACAAATAGCAGAGATGCATCATACGTGGCATTTGTACGGACAAGCCGTAACTTTGTAATATGTACGAGCTCATAATGTGAAGTGATCGTCACCACAACACATAAATATTTAACATTTATGGTACAACCGCAACATGGGATTCATGCAAAACATACTAATCATGATTAATTAAAAAGTCAACTTGCATTGAATAGTAGTCTTATGGATTCAACTATGTAGCGTACTGAAAAATGAAGGTGCTGATGATGTAGTAGTCTTATGGATTCAACTATGTCACTTTCCTCTTTCTCTTCTTCTTTTCTTCCTATCATTTCTCTATCTCCGTTCTGACGTGCTTCCCTCCATGTTTTCTTTTTCTCCCAACTTGTATGTGATGAATTCTGTGTGTGCCGGTGTAGGTAGTTTTTATTAATTAAATATGGTGTTTATATATAGCATTGTATATTTTGATAAGTGGTATCGGGACGGAGCTCGCTTCTCAGCCTCAAAATATATAAGCATATGGGTTGCAACTCTTAATAACTTAGCAACTAAGTCTAGCCTACTGCCTTTCATCACCAAACATATAATTAGTCATGTTTTCTTAAATGCCAAGTACTTATATGTCATTGGTTGCATGTTATGTTATTTAAATCTTCCAAGACACGTGTAACACAAACATATACACACACACTAGGTATGAAAAAAACTTAAAAGCTAAGTTATAAATATATATGTGTTGTTACCGTGTGTGTATATATTTGTATATGTGTATATGCATGTATAAATAATCATATACGTGTATCTATATACTAAGGAATCTCATTATTAAGTAATACTATATATATATACATGTATAGCTAATTAAACATATTCTATTTTATATATACTCATATAAGTCATTATTATATGTTATAAACATGATATATATATGTGTATATATGCTACACTAATATAGTTTACACGGCTATACACTTAAATATCCTAGCGTATATATTTATTACAAACTTATCTTGAAATATAAATGTACATTTAATAATTATATTAATTAAATTAACTCCATTGCATATTTTTAATTTAGGTATAAGAGTACTATATGGTGATACTTTGATATAACCTTATAAGGTTATACGCTTTGGGCCAAAAATACACTAAAATGAGGATCAATTATATTTAAATAGAGAGTCCCGTAACTTAATTTTAGGTCTTCTATCCGGATTAATATTTTTGAAATAATAAATTCTTAACTAACTATAAAATCCCAAATAATAAAATTAACACTTTATATCCTTAAATTTGCAAAACAATTACTCTAAAATTCCGAGTTCAAAATTTAATGTCGGGTATTACAACCACTTTGTAAACATATCTTTTACATAGTGGATTCCTCCAGGAGTTGGAGAAGAGAGGATTAGAAGAATTACCCCATCTTCGAACCTCTATAAAAATCAATTGTGCCATTTATTTTTCAGCACACTTACATTTCTGCATACTTACATTATATCTGCTGATAAACTTATATTTGATGTCCAACTGATCAATAACCAAGTGCTAAAATCAAGGGTTAAAATAAGTTTAAAATAATTCAAAGGGTGTTAAGTCTTCCGCTGATAAAACCAAACCAGCCGAGTTAAGTTTAGGTTAAACAGCCGAGTTATTCTATCAACAGCTCTATCGAGTCTGTTGAGTGGCTAACTTAGCTAAATAACCAACTTAGATGTCCCTCAAGGACAGTTTGAGTTAACTCTGTAATATTCTTAAAAGGACTAAAATCGAAAAGTTTGTAAGGTTTATTCAATCCCCCCCCCTTCTAAACCTTACTCACACCCCTTGGGACCTATAAGTGGTATCAGAGCGGTTGGTTCATTGAGAAAGCAATGTTCAATAAAGTCAAAGGAGAAGAAGTTGTTGTTGAAGAAAGACCAGTCGTGGTTGAAAAACCAATGACTGAGTGGACAAATGATGACAAAAAAGATACAACTTAGACAATGTGGCCAAGGACATACTCTACAAGACTTTGGACAAAGCAATGTTCAATAAAGTCAAATCCTGCAAAACAGCAAAAGAAATCTGGAATAAACTAACTTTAATTTGCGAAGGATCAGAGCAAATTAAAGAAAATAAAATATCTATTGTTGTTCAAAATTTTGAAAATTTTAAAATATTTGCGGGGAGAATCTATGGATCACCGATGCAAGATTCACTCGAAATCACAAATGAGCTCTCGGCTCTTGGGAAGGAATACACACGATGAAATGTGTATGAAGATCTTAAGCCTCCCAAAACCGAATGGGAAATGAAGACTATGGCTCGAGACATTCAATGGACCTTTCAAGAACATCCAACCATGAGCTATTCTCGGACCTCAATGCCTATGAGTTTGAGTGAGAAGAAAAGACCAAGAGGAGACAAAATGTGTCCAAGACAAACAGCACTAATAGTCAAGGATGGAAAGAGAGCTAAACCAAAGGAAGCCATAGACCAGGAGGAAATTGCCCTAATGGTTAAAAGATTCAAAAAGTTCTTCAATAAGAACTATAAAAGAAACAAGGTGAAACCTCCAGAGACATTCACTCCTAAGTCAAGGGAAGATAGGCCGCCCAAGAGAGCTGAGCATCAAAGGGTAGAATATCGAGAGCCGATAACCCAAGAGACGAAAAAGTCGATCAAAGAGTTGAGAACTGTGTTGGAACCGAGACAACCAGGACATTTTGCGCTTGATTTTTCCTATCCACCACCAACAAATATAGGAATGAAGAAGAAAGAAAAGTCTTGAGAGAAAGAAGACAAGAAAAGAAAGAAGGCCATGTTGGTCACCGAGATCACCGAGACAAATGCTAAGTCTAAAGAAGCGGCAGACTCGAGTGGTGAAGTGACTACTACTCAAGTGATTCTCAAAGAAGAAGCCATGATCTATCTTATGGCTAAAGAACAAGATAAACCGGACCAAGAAGATGAGGTACACTCTAACTCATCTCATTCGATTCAAGTGATAGTGATTGTGATACACACACTTCATCACCCACTCGATCTTTATGATTCATTAGGCAAAATGAAGAAAGACTTTGAGCACATTAAATCCTCACACACACTTCTAAATGAGGAAATCGGTCATCTCAAAAGCTAAAACTCACAAACACTAAGGAGCCGAGTACTCTAAGTCACATAGCTGCTATAGAAAAGAGGGAAAAAGATCTAAAAAAATGTGATTGCCTCATATACAAAGGCATCCAAATCATTGGATGATCTTATCATGAGTCAAAAAGAATGTGGAGATAAGACCGGCATAGGATTCAATTCCTTTGTGCACAAATCAAACTCAAGAGTGATATTGGAAAAAGGATCTTCAAGCAATGAAGCATCTCAAAAATCCAAAACACCAAATGTTGCACCCACATTCACTCCTAAGCACAATCACAACCAAACCGGCCTTGATACAAGGAAAAAGGAAAACAACCGATTGAGTATCTTTGAGAGGACAAGCGAGAAAAATCCAGTCGAGTTCCTCAGCAAACTCCAAATAGAAAGTAATTTGTGAAGAATAAACAGAGCTACCAAAAACTCCAGAAGTTTCATCAGAGAAACACATATGATGGGAATGGTAGAAATATCCAAGCCAAGCTGATTGGTACAATGTAAAATATCAGCAAAGACCAATGGAATACAAACCTAAATGGCAAAGACCTAAACCTTAGCAAAGGTCATTCCAAAGGGAAAATAGCTATTATCAGCACACATATGCACCCAGGCACTACACTCAGAAATATTACAACTATCTCAAGAAAGCAATTGCTATAACACACACAGGCATACAGACAAAAGAGACAGTTGTATGAACCTAAAACCCACCAAGCAATTTGCTAACGTGCACTATGATTATAGCACTGATAGATGGCAACCTCTTAGAGTCAATTCCTTTGGCTATAGGTTGGTTGAATCATCTTATAGCACTAACCCCTCAGGACTCAGGCAAGTATAGGTACCTAAAAACTAATTTCCTTGATTGCAGGTTCAAGGAACAGCTGAGTGCCAAGGAACCTGATACATGGATAGTGGTTGTTCCAGACATATGACATGAAACAAGAAAAACCTGTCAAGATTCAAGGAGATTAGAGGTGCAAAAGTCATATTTGGAGGAAATGAAGCTCCAGGGGAAATCAAGGGCACATGATCTATCAAGAAGAATGGATTGGAAATCACATATGTTGCTTATGTTGAAGGCCTCAACTTCAACCTGTTAAGCATCAGCCAACTCTGTGACAAGGGCTACAATGTTGGATTCAATATGGGAGTGTGCCAGATCAAAGATGTTGAATAATATGAAATAGTCCTGCAAGGATCAAGACAGAAGAATATGTATATGGTAGATTGGTCTACTGCCACACCAAGCACTTGTCTGTTAGCAAAGAGCACAAATCGAATCAAGTTGATCGTGGGCACAAGAAGAGTGTCGAGTCATCTGAATTTCAAGACAATCAACAAGCTTGCAAGAAGTCATCTTGTAGAAGGATTTCCAGACTCAGTGTACAAGAAATAAATTGTATGTGATGCATGCCGGATGGGAAAACAAATAAAATCTTCATTTAAGGACAAGCCAAGTTCTTCTTCAACAAGGATATTACATCTGTTGCATATGGATCTATTTGGTCCTATTGAACCAAACAAAGATAAGTGGAAAGAAATACACCTTAGTGGTGGTAGATGATTATTCAAGGTACACATGGACAATCTTCATGTGCAAAAAGAAGGAAAATTTGCAGAGGTTACCTCAGCTGATGAAAAAAGTTCAAAATGAAAAGAGCCAAACCATTATAAAGATAAGGTCGGACAGAGGAACTGAGTTTGTCAATGGGATAATAACTCAGTATTGTGTTGAAAATGGTATTGCTCATGAGTTATCTGCAGCAAGAACTCCACAGTTGAATGGAGTAGCTGAAAGAAGGAACAAAACTCTCAAGTAAGCTGCAAGGACCATGTTAGCTGAAGCTGGATTGCCTAAGAGATTTTAGGCTGAATCCATTAACACAGCATACTATACTCAAAATAGATGCATGATAAACAGACAATTAACCAAGACTCCCTATGAAATCTGGACAGGGAGAAAGCCAAATGTTGGGTACTTCAGGATATTTGGATGTAAATGTTTCATCCACAACAATGGCAAAGATAATTTGAAGGCTTTTGATGCTAAAGGCGATGAAGGTATCTTTTGGGATACTCAAATTGAAAGCAAAGCCTATAGAGTGTTGAACAAGAGGACTATGGACACGTAAGAGTCTATCCATGTGGTTTTTGATGAACCAAATGTGAATGGAGAAGACAATGAAGAGTTAGGCGACAAGATGAATCGACCAACTATGCGAAGAGTCCCTATGTTGAAGTCAAGTAAGAGCAATCAACCAAGATGAAGATGAGATAGTCAATCTCAAAGACAAATGGAAAGTCTACAACTCGAATGAAGATGAAAGAGTTGTTCAAGACAACTTAGTCAGCGAGACGATCAATCCAAATGACTTGCTCCAACCTCGATGTGAGATGGCCGAGAGACCATCCACCGAGTTAGTTATTGGAGATGTAAGAGATGGTATAAGAACCATCCGAGCACAAAGATGAAGCAATGTTTACTTGTTTTATTTCTCAAATAGAGCCAAAAGATGTGTCTCAAGCATTGATGACACACATTGATTCAAGCCATGCAAGAAGAGTCAATCAATTTGAAAGAAACAAGGTATGGGAATTGGTGCGAGACCAACCCATCAAAATGTTATTGGCACAAAATGGGTTTTCGAAACAAGATGGATGAGGAAGGATCTCCGGTAAGAAACAAAGCAAGATTGGTAGCCAAAGGGTATTGCGAAGAAGAGGGAATAGATTTTGATGAAACATTTGCTCTGTTGCAAGATTAAAAGCAATAAGGATGTTTCTTGCCTATGTTGCACATAAGAACTTCATTGTATATCAAATGGATGTGAAGAGTGCATTCCTAAATGGATCAAGAGGAAGAAGTCTATGTTGAACAACCTCCAGGTTTTGAGTCAAGACTATTGGAGATAAGGTGTACAAGCTCAAGAAAGCATTATATGGATTGAAACAGGCACCAAGAGCATGGTATGATACATTGTCGCAATTTCTAACGACAATGGATTCACCAAAGGCAAAGTAGACAACACTCTTCTTAATTCAAGATGGAGAGAGTATCTTTGTTTGTTCAAATATATGGATGATATCATTTTTGGATCCACAAATAAAGAGTTGTGTGATAAGTTCTCAAACCTCGTGCAAGGCAAATTTGAGATGAGCATGATGGGAGATCTGACTTTCTTCCTAGGACTTCAAGTCAATCAATTGAAGGATGGAACCTTCATAAGTCAAACAAAATACACCAGAGATTTAATGAAGAAATTTGGTATGATAGAGAAGTCTTCTGTGAAAATACCAATGAACACATCAGTCAAGATGGACATGGATGCAAATGGCAAGGTCTGTAGATCAAACCAGATATAGAGCTCTTATTGGATCATTGCTCTACTTAACAACCAGCAGGCCATACATCACCTTTGCAGTAGGTGTATGTGCAAGATTTCAATCTGCACCAAAGGAGAGCCATATGACTGCAGCAAAGAGAATCCTAAGATATTTGAAAGGATGCCAGAAAGTTGGCTTATGGTATCCAAAGGAAGGTGGATTCAAGCTTCTTGGTTACTCGGACTTCGGTATGTGTCGGATGTAGAGTTGACAGGAAGAGTACGTCGTACATGTCAAATGCTTGAAATAGATTGGTTTCCTGGTTTAGCAAGAAGCAAAACTCAATAGCCACATCCACAAACAAATGAAATAGAGTACACAAATTCGCAGGCAGTAAATCAAGCAGTGCCCAAGTCTTATGGATGAGACAACAAAATGAGAGACTATGAGATTGAAGAAAAATAAATTCCAATTATGTGTGATAACACTAGTGCTATTGCATTCACTCGTAATCTTGTGTTGCATTCAAGAACAAAGCACATTGATGTCGATATCATTTCATAAGAGATCATGTTGAAAAGAAGACATCACTTTGGAATATATCTCAACGATAAGCGATTAGTGACATATTCACTAAACCCCTATGTGAATCGGGATTTGAAGAGCTTACGAATGAGTTAGGGTTAATTGAACTGAGTTAACACTCAGAAGACTCAATCAGCAGAGATAGTCAATGAGAAAATGAGAAAAGAGCAAGTTTCACAAATCAGCCAAGTGAAACAGCCATGTCGGAAAGTCAGCTGCATCGAGTTAGCTGACAGCTAAGTCACTTAATAAAAAAAAAAGAGAGAAGCAGAGTTAAGTCATATTTGACATAAGCTGAGTCATTTATGAACTAAGTGACAAAAACGCAGTCGTTTTAAATGAGCAGGAATGTTTTAAGGATGACGTCAGCGTAATAATGAAAAGCACAGTCAACGGCTGTACAGGAACCCGTATGATTGGATATAAATGTTGTCGCATTAAATGCGATGAAGTTAATGCATTTTTGCCATGTTAATCTCAGTTGTTGATCTTAATCAACAAATTCAAATCCAAAAAGGTGTCCCTTCACGTCCCTTATATACGGAAGCCTTTCATTTCTCTCACCTTATGTGCCTGTATATCTTCCAAGCTAAGGCAATTTCTCTCTGAAACCCTAAAATCTTTCAAGCAAGTTCCTCGTTTTTCATTCGGTAAAACTCTCTAAAAATGGCACAAAAGCACGACTTTGCGAAACCCTCGAAGCAGATCTACACTGGACCATCAGTGGAATTCGAAGGAATGCTGAAGCAGGGTTCTGATGAAACCCTTGTTAAGAAAATCGCTGAGATGATTGAAGAGTCAGGTCTTAAGGCTTTTCTGACTATGGAGTACTCTCACACCTACCTTGAGGAGGTAGCTCAGTTCTATGTTAACGCAGAGGTGCAGGACATAGGGATCAAGTCTTCTGTCCATCGCAAGGACATAATAATAAATGCTAGGGACCTTGCGGAGCACTGCCACCTGCCCCAGCAGCTGAGCACTCACGGAAGAAGCCGCGAGTTTGGAGAAGAGTGACCCCACCATTAGTCACTCAGCTGGTGTGCCAGCTGAGGGGAAAACTCACTCCACCACAGCAGGGTTGGAGGTCGTTGTGGATGACTCAAATTTGAATAAAGGAGGCAAAGTGGAAATTGAGAAACAACCACAGCAGAGTGACATTGACAAAGCTCGGACAGTTGAGTCTGTCCCAGCTGAAATGTCAGCTGCTTTGAAGGTTGATGAAACTGTTCTTACAGTCGAGGCACAGGATGGAGATGCCCCAGGAATTAACACTCTGGGCGATGAAAGTGCAATCCTAGGGGTTGAGACTCCTATGAATGCCATGGTCTAAGACCCTAAGACAACTGTGACTGTCGAAGGGAATATTGAAGGCCTCGCGGCAGTTGAGTCTGCTGGAGGTATTGAAGGCCTAAGGGAGGTTGAGACTTCCCTAGGTAAGGGTTAAGAAACACAGAACATCCCTCCAGTTCACAGCGCTGAAATAGAAGAGGAGATAAGTGCACTTCATGACTTCCAGGAGAACTTAGACACATCATTCTTGGGGTCTAAAGATGAAGCTGAGTCCACTCCTGTTGCAGATCCAAAGGACCCAGCTGAGGATGTTCTCAAAACTACGAGCCAACTAAGTGACAAAGCTGCTCGTCAAAAATTTAATTTCGATGATGAGCCAAGCCCACAAGTCTCATCATCATCCGATGACGCTGATGAGCAGCAGAGGAACCGATTATTCACTTAGAAAAATCCACTGAGACCGAAGAAGGAAGTTAAGACAGATTGAGGCTTAGTCACCGGGAAAAATATCTCAATCGCCTACCGAGACACGATCCATCAAGCGCAGCTTCCACAAATGTACAACAGCGAATAACACGACTACCCAACTCCGTCACAGGCTCCCACAGTTGTGACCACTGCCGATGAAGCTATCTCAACTGAGGCACGAAGAGCTGAATCATCACGGGCACAACCCTCACAAACTATCCCATATGTGAGTGATGATGCCTTTCCAAAAGTATTTCCTTTCACGCCGATCCTACCAGATTTGGAAGAAGAGACCGCTGCTGAACAACGGTGATTTTTTGTGAGAGAAGATCCAATCATCCCTACTGACACCGTTGTTCCAACCGAGTTCAACTTTGCTGAAGAGCGGCCTGCAGCTGAATCAAGTGAGACAGCTGAATTTCGTGAAATTATTAAGAAGATCTGTGAAGAGATTGAGAAGATTGAAAGACATCAGGCCTCACTCGACTTAAGACTAGACAACAGGGATGCTACCCTCACAGCAGACTTGAGAGGGATATTGGTGCGGATCCGAGAGTGGTCTCAACAGCAATCTGCCATGCGACTCGAACAAGTTCGTTATTTCAAAGCACTGTATGGCAGAATGCTCGTCTGGATGGCTGACAACGCTGATCTGAAGTAACGGATGCAGGCGTATATCGAAAGGTTACACGAGTCTCACAAAACAGAAATGGAGTGCTGCAAGAATTCCAAAGAAAAGAAATTTTGCGCCTTCAGAACGCAATGAATGGCAAGTTTAGCCTACTCATGGCTGAAATGAAGTTGGTGGTAGCCGAGTCCAAGACGACTCGCTCAGAATTTTGGACAGCTTATGCCGCAACAGACTCCAAACAATCTTCAGAAGACTCGATTTCATGCTTGAAGGCATGTTCCCTGGGGTTCCTCTTTCCTTTGATGATGCCAAAAAGGGGGAAGAGGAGTCCCTAAGGAGTTTGAAAGAAGAAAAATTGAAAGAATCTGCAGCTGAGAAGAAGGGAAAAGCAGCTGAGGGGGAACGTTCAAAGGATTTGACGTTAATGATTACTGAAACTCCGCAGCAAGGTCAAGTACAGCCTACATCTTAAGCAAACTCCACATAACCCTACCCATTGGGCACTCTGTTGTGCCAATGTCGGAGAAAAGGCGAATCATCGAAGCAGGGATGGTGGAGTTCGACAAGAAGACGATGTCCGCATTGAAGAAGTGATAAAACAATACGGCGGCATTCCAGCCGGGAAAGATCAAGATGTTGCACCTAACAATGGATCCAAGCCGAGATCAGTTGAAGAATTCAAAACACTCGAATCCGAAGGCTATTTTCAGGGAATGTCCTAGCCCAAGCCTGGGATTTGTACTGGGAAAAGGGTCTTGCGTTGTGCAAACAAGCAGAAAAACAGCAGACTACCAGCAGCCACTCAGCTGGTAAGCAGAAGACTCCTGTACAATATACACCCAGAGGAGGAGGAAGAAGTGGTGGTGGAAGAAGTTTTTGACCTCGACCATAACCCAAAAATATTGAATATGTAAATCCCGGAAAGAAGGGAGGATCTACTGGACTGGGTATGACGAAGTGGCAAACCTAGAAGTGGCAAGGAAGAATGCAGAGGTCAAGAAGATAGGAAGAGGAGAACAAAAGGCAAACACAAAGAATGGCTCGAGAGGAAGCGAAGGGATGAAGCTTCCAAATGAGCCTATGAAAAGAAAAAGAAAGTCAAGAAAAAGAAAGAAAAAGGAAGAGAGTCGATGACTTCGACAGAAGAAGAAAGAAGAGGCAAAAATGAAGGCGTTGAAGTGTTGATGCGAACCCTTCATGTATATTACTTATGTAAATACATTCATGTAAGTCATCCTGTATACTTAGTGAAGTGTTCGTAATTTTTCACTTTGTATTTATTCTAGTATCTCAAAGATAGATGTATGTATTTTTGCTTTGATATATAATACTCACGATACCAAATGTAAATAGTCGTGTAAAGGACAAGAATGCTATGATCAATAAAACGATCTATTCTACGCATACATTCTTTTTGTTACTCATTGTTTGTATGTATCTTTCTTTGTTTATATTTTGTTGAATGTTTTTAAGTTTTGGCATCATCAAAAAGGAGAAATTGTTGGGAAATTTATTTTGTATATTTTGATGGATGTCATGTAAAACTTAAACTAGAAAGTTGGCACCCCATTTTCCTTGGAATTTACATTGTAATAGATAGGGCTGGAAAAGTTGAGTCAAGTCAGCTACGCTTGGAAATACAAGAAGTCAACTAAAGACTGAAGTGAAGACTCATTGCGAGACAAGTATGGCTATGAAGGGAAGTCAAGAACTCGACTGATGGTGTATCGGTATGAAGCATTTGTGTGAAGAGTCACCAAGTCAACTCGTAAGCCAAGTCTCAAGTTGAGGTGACAGATGAGTCATCCAATGATTGGAGCAGACTCAAGTCACCTGGGAAAAAGCCAGCAACCAAGAGGAGTTAACTGAGATAAATCCGTTGTACAGAAGTCAAGAACTTTACTTAATATAGTAATACCTCCATGCTGCCAGGTCTTAAAGTGCTCATCCCAGAAGCGTGCAAAAGGAATAAACCAATGGGAAGACCGCACCTCGTGTCAGAACCTGAAAAGCTGCAAATTCATTTAATACGAGGAAGGGTCTACATCTCAAGGTTGAGAACCAAGAAAAGACAAGCCAACGAACACAAGTGACTTTTGAAATCAGCCTATCTCTTCAATGGGCAAAATTTCAAAAGTTCACTATAAAAGGTTGAGGAAATTCATTGAGAAAAGGTAACCTGAACCACGAACAAGCAAGCAATATTCAAGCTATTAACTTGCAATATTCTCAAGTATATTCAAGCAAATCCTCAAGCCTGAAACTCAAAGGAAATCGATCCAACACAAGTTGTGAAGGAAAGACAACTTCAAATTTGTTGAAGAGGAAACTTTTGAAGAATCAAAAAGGGTCTACTTTCCAAGGAGAATTGTATGAAGGTTCAAGGTCGAACCAAGATAAAAGTCATTGGAGGGATTCGTGATCAAATCCAAGAGCTTGAGAAAGTGAGCTAAAGTAGCAAGCAAAACGCCTGCGTGAAGAAGTTCGAGTCGGAAGAGAAGGCAGCTGTGTGACCAAGGCTGTCTCTAGACTGTTGACCACTTTGTAAACATATCTTTTACATAGTGGATTCCTCCAGGAGTTGGAGAAGAGAGGATTAGAATAATTACCCCATCTTCGAACCTCTATAAAAATCAACTGTGTCATTTATTTTTCAGCACACTTACATTTCTGCATACTTACATTATATCTGCTGATAAACTTATATTTGCTATCCAGCTGATTAATAATCAAGTGCTAAAATCAAGTGTTAAAACAAGTTTAAAATAATTCAAAGGGTATTAAATCTTCCGCTGATAAAACCAACACATCCAAGTTAAAGTACAGGTTAAACAACTGAGTTATTCTATCAATAGCTCTATCGAGTCTATTGAGTGGCTAACTCTGCTGAATAACCAACTTAGCTGTCCCTCAAGGACACAGCTGTTTGAGTTAACTCTTTAGTATTCTTAAAAGGACTAAAATCGAAAAGTTGGTAAGGTTTATTCAACCCCCTCCCCTTCTAAACCTTACTCACACCCCTTGGGACCTACACCACCTTCTCATTCTCTTAAATCCATGGATTTGGGTGTGAAGCTTTTATGATTCTTGAGATTTTCGAAAATAATCCCCATCCCAAACTTGAAGAATACTAAGTAAAAGTGGATAATTGGAAGAAATTTGTGGTGGGTTTCTTGATAGAGAGAAGTTTGAGATTAAAGATTTTAAGCAGGAATTGAAGAATTTTGAAGAGGGAATTGTGTATTTGTAGGAGAATTTTCGGTCATAGGGTTTGGAAGGGAAGAAGTGGGATAAATTTGGAGTGTTTGAAATTAAAAGGGAAGAAAATCATCCCGAATGAAATACACGGTCGAGACCATGTATTATGCCTGCTTCTCTCTATTTACGCACGGACCAAATACACGATCATGTATTATTAAACAAACCACCCGTGTATTTTGGTCTCTATTTTGCCAAAATACACGGTTAGTGTGATATGTTTTTTCGATTTGTTTCATTTATTTTTAAGAAAAATCTGGAGTTTGTCGTGATGCCTCTTACACAAAAACTCACAAAAACAAACAAAACTAAAAAATAAGATAGTAAAAATCAAAATCAAATTTAACAAAGGCGATTAAAATTTGGGTTGCCTCCCGAAAGTGCTAAGTTATACGTCTTGACCAGACACCTTAAGGTTCTCTTATTGCTTCCTCTTAAATGTATTGGTTGTTGGCTTTGGGCCCTCGTATTTTGTACCACTCCTCATATGAATGGCATTGCATTGTTCCTGCGGGTTAAGTTCCGTATCGCTGGAAATTTGCCATTTTGATGTTAGCCTCCCACTGTTGTAGTGATTTGGGCCACTTGCGTCTCCAAAGACTTCAACCTTGGGTTGACGTTTGTGTTCAGTTGAGCAACATGTTCCTCTATCTTGTCTATCTTAGCCTCATCTTTATTCATTAAATTTTCTTTGTCTCTCCAATAAACCAACCTAACATCTCTTCTACATACACTTTCTTTTCACTGGACTTCGCCCTATTGATTTCCTACATTAAAATCTGGAGGTGACTGCAAAATGTTTCTATTATTAGCATAAGAGAAATTCTCATGGTTTCGCAGCCCCGGATGATAATGTCCTCCGGTGTCGATTATTTCGATAGTTGTTGTTGAAGTTTATTTGCCACAAAAATCGTTTCTTCCTCAACAACTGCGGGATCTCTCGGAGTCGCCTACTGGATTACATTTAGTTTCATATTACGCACGGACACTTGCTCGATGAGCATGGCAATCTTATCCTCATCATGGACCTCCGCCACACGTTTGGCACTGGATCTCTCGGATAGCCACTGGTAATTGTTCCATCTCTTCAAGTAATTCTAGTGCCTCATCTGGATGTTTCCCTTGTAGAACACCCTAGATGCAACATCTATAATAGTTCTCATGTTTCTACTTAAACCGTTATAGAAATATTCTACTTGTTGGTAACCGAGATATCCATGTTGAGGACACTTTCTTAACAACTCCCTAAACCTGTCACATGCCTCATATAACAACTGATAAGTGTCATTTTGTACACATTTCGTGTTATTAATTTAATAGTTTTTGAATTGTTTTGTTAGAAAATTCATAGTTTCTCAAGTATTTCTGTAGCATTTCATCGTGTGATGTGTTTAACATTATAGGTGGAGCAATTTGGAGCAATATGAAGCCAATATTAATTGAAAAAAGGCAAGAAAATCACTCAACATGACTTGGGGTGTCAAGTAACATGGCCATGTTCAAAAAAGAATGAAATAAATTGGATAAAAATTGGAAAAAGGGTCCAAAACGGCCAAGCCGTGTCACCAAACACGGCCATGTTGAAGGGGATCAAAAGAGGAAGAAAAACCGCACAAAACAGGCCCGAACACGGCCGTGTCGCACAACACGGCCAGGCCGTGTCATACGACATGGCCGTGTCAGGCAATTCGTCAGCAAATTTTGTGCAGCAAAGACGGCCTGGCCGTCTTTGCCCATTCTGGCGTGTCCGGGGCCTCTTTTTGCAACTTTTCTTTGCGGAATTTGGGGAAAACTCACCAACCAACCCATTTTGGCCACTTTTGTACACTTTTAACACCCTATTTTGTCAAACATGTCTCCATGTCCCCTCCTCATCACTTGAATACAAGAATTCACCAACCAACAAGGAAAATGGAGGCAATTGTTTAACAAAAGAGAGTACTATCAATGTATTGGTTGCCTATAAAAGCCAAGGGTTGAAGTTGGGAGAGGCATTCATTAGATAATCAGGAAATATTCATTGTATTAACTTCATTAAGTAGAATTGGGGTCAAGAGGTCTTGGAGGAGAAAGCTTGGGGCAATATTGGAGAAGAAGGCTTGGAGCAACATCATCAATCAAGAAAGAAGTCAATTGAGATTTTGAGAAAGATAAGTACACCATGTCTACAATACTTAAATCTTCTTGTGTAATTTATTCTTTGGTCAAAATCATGTGTAGCTAAACTCCTAGTGTTTGAATGTAATGAACTCTAGAATTGATTTGTGATTAAGGTGTGTATGTTTTTAATAAAATCTTCATATTTTGTGTGATTCACTTATATTATGCTTCGTTCATTCGAATTGATATATGCGCAATATTGATTTGAAGTTTATTTTTCATCCGGAAATCGAGAGATTCATGGTGAAATAGAACCTATATAAGTGAAAAGAGTTGCATGCAATCCTAGATATAGGGACGACATAAATCTTCCGGATTAGGGTCAAACCTAATATGGGAATTCACAAATCGTTATAATGTCTTTGTCTTGGGGTTTTAACTAGAAAGAGATTTCAGTTAATCAACTTGAGATTAGAAGTTTTTCGCCTTGAGAAAGGGTTTAACTTAAATTGGGAATTTCTACGGTCCACAAGACATGAGATTTTATTAAAAGAGGTTGGTTTTTGCTTAAGGGCTTATGGTTGAATTTTTAACTTGTCAAATCACAAAAACATTCTAGAGGATTTACATTCAAACACACTTCTATCTCTTGATTTCTTATTCTACAAATTTTACTTCATTTTTACACTTTGATAATTTAGATTCTTTATTTTTTTTTTATCAAACAAAAACTCAAAATTGTTAGATTAAATAACAAAAAGACGGTAATTATTAGTACTTACAATCCTCGTGGGAATGACACTTGACTAATAATCTATACTATAAAACGATAGGTGCACTTGCCTACGGTTTTAAAGGTAGCTTTTGAGCCATCAACAACTCTCCATCTGACTGCCTAAATAGAGCGATTTCACTTTTAACTGCAACGTCTTACTTGGGGGGAAGCACTTAGCAAAAATCTTTGACTCGATTCCATCCCATTCTTGCGGGTGGTGTTAATGAAGATAACTATCCCTTAGCCTTATCACGTAGAGAAAAGGCGAAAAGACGGCACCGAATAATATCCTGAGAAACACCATTCATCTTTACTGTGTCGCAGATTTCTAAAAAGTGCGCCAGATGCGCATTTGGATCCTCTACGACTCTTCCCCCAAACTAGTTTTGTGACACCATTTGGATCAACGTAGCTTTCAGTTTGAAATTATTTGTGTTAATCCATAGACGGGCCACACCCTCATACCTATGATTAACTTCCAGTTGAAAGTAATCTCTAACTGCCATTCTCACGGGCCTCTCCTCCATCTGATTATGTCTATTAGCACCCAGTGGATGCTCCTCATTGTTTATGTTGTTCACAGCATCCCTACCGTTTCCCTCTGCCATCGCTTTCGATCTTTTTCTTAACTGTTTTGCTATCTTTTCAATCTCTAAGTCAATGTGTATCGGTTCAACAGGTCTGGAGGGTGTGATCATGCACTAAACAAAAACAATGTGAAAACAAAACAAAAATAAAAATAAATACTTCAATTAAAATTAAACTACTTATTACTCTATTTATGTAGAATCTTTCAATCCCCGGCAATGACGCCAAAAACTTGATCGTGAAATTTTTTTCACTAAACCGCGAGTGTAAGGTGTAGCTAGCAGATAATGGCGAGCAAGGTCGTATTCCTCAGGGATTGAATATGAAACACATAAAGGCATAGTAAATTATGTACTCCAGTTTTATTGAAGCTATCAAAAGTCAAGATGTTTATCTAAACTAAACCTAAGTTACCAAATAAAATATCTAAAAATTAGTAAAAACCTGAACTTCACAAGATTTCAACAAATATGAAAGGCAATCCTAGGAACATAATCTCAACATGCTTCATCAATATTAATTCAAATTAACGTTTCATCAAAACCAGTTTCTGTGTATCTATGAGTTCAATTCCTAAAGTAATTTGTTCGCTCTCCCGAGTGTCACATAAACAGTTGATTAATAAGAATTGATGGTATTCATACTCAACAATTAATATTAACTCCCAAAATTGAAGCACTCACCACAAATAGTTAAAGGTCTCCTAACTCAATCCCCGTTTATGTTATGAATTCGTTTTTCGTATGTTAGATCTCATCTCCCGAAATTTGACCTAACAAAAAAGACATGCAAATTATTGATCAGATAATCCACAAGAAACAAGCACTCGAGTTCATAAACAGAACACAAGAAAACCAATTAAGAAGAAACAATGAAATTAGAATTAACACGAATCCACATTTTTGATCATGTCCTATGATCAAGAAGTTTAGCCTAACACATTTGAAAACAAATTCATAGACAAACTTTAAATCAAAAAAATTGACATCGAATTAGTCAATTAATTACAAAACAAAAGATCTAAACTATAAGGATAGAACCCTTATTGTCAGGATGGATCATTTTCAAAGTCTTGAACTTTTGCGCCTTCGTAGATGCGAAAGGTCTTGTGTCGTTCTTCGTTGTGTTGTGTATCTTGCCCTAGAAATGTGTAAAATTTTGTATCTTGATGTGATGTAGGGCTTGGTCTTCCTTTTATAGATGTTTTGAGAGATCACTTGTAGAGTCCCAACAATTAGGAAACAAAACCCACCATTAGACGAAGTACATGATCGTGTACTATAACACGGTCCAGTCGTGTATTCGGTTTTCTTCTCTGTTTTGGTCTGGAACAACATACACGACTATGTATTAATACACGGTTGGGTCGTGTATTCCGTCTCTGGAATTCTTCTCTCGAACAAGTCGCACGGGCATGTAAAACCACACAGGTGCATAATACACGGCCGTGTATTATTACACGGGCAAACTGTATTTTATGTTCTTTCGTCGTTTCCTTCGTGTATTTGATCGTCTCCTCGCATTCGACATTTTTGTCTCGGTCGTCCTACTGATATCTTTGCATATTAAGCTTTGTTTCCTGAAAAATTACAAGAATACGCAGTATCACGCCTAACAAAGGAAACTAATTAAAACACACTAAATATATATGCAAATGTATTAAATATGTACCAAAATAAACCCCTCAATACACGTATATTCTACTCGTATCACTCAGCCAGTTGGCTACAATGTTATTTGTAATGATTGTTTGAGTTTCGTTTAATGAAAAGTTTTTCGTTTGGGGAAAAGAAGTACCTAGTGCAATGAATAAATTAAAATTAAATTACTTGATCAAGTGATGATTCAATATTCATTCAATGCAGTGGGAGCTGAGTTGTGTATTTCACTACCTTGTATACGTCAGAAGATGATTGTATTCGATTAAATATTAAGAAATATTCAAAATTTTAAGAGAATTGCATAATTCAATATACAACAGCAATACGGATCCAAACGTGTCTATAAATTCATGCATAGCAATTATTGCGCGTTACGACAGATTTGAAGTCGTCTGATTCTCTGTACAAATAAAATAATTCTTCTTTTCGGAGGTATTTCATATTATAATTCTGTCGTGTCCCATTATTATTAGTTTCCACAAAGTCACATGACAAAAGTCCTATGTTGTACGACTAAAGTAAAAGTTTATTAGTACTATATTATACATAATTTAAATTGTTTGAATAAACAATGGGACATCGCGTATGTACATTGTATTATTTTTATGAATGACTTGTCAAGTTTCGATAAGATCGAGTATTTAGGGTTTTGATTAAGTTTAGTTATTTATATTATTTTACAAACGACTTACATCTTATTATTTATTTTTAAAATTTGTATTTGTTAGACATTTTAAATACAAATTATTAAAAAGTGTGAATAACAAAAAGATTATGATCAACTTTTATAGTGTATAGTTAAGATTTTGAAATTACAAAAAATCTTAAAAACTAGATATTATGTTAAATTCAGGTTACGATAGTCTTAATTAATTTAAAAACATCTTATAAGATACCAATATTTTATTTGGGAGCTTACACATTATTCTTTTAAAATTTATATATCTATAAAATATTTTAAAGAACTTATAAGCTAATCAAAAATGCCTATCAAAATTTACACCAAATTTCAAATATTATCTTCAAAACAACTGGAATATTAAATATTAAAATTAAACATTAAAAAAAAGTTTCCACTATAGATCAAATATTAAAATTAAAAAAGAGTTAGGCAAGATAGTGTTATCTTCAAGAATCTACAATGTGAAAACAATTAAAATAATCATTTTTATAATGTACTGAAAACGATTTGTTATTTGCTTGATTCGATAATCCGAAGAAAGCCATCCCTAAAAATTTATTTTTAAAGGATTATGACATTGAAAAATGAGGTTCTTTATCCACGCAACAAAAAAAAATTAAATAAAAAAGAAAAGCATTCCCTTAAAGTATAATTATCGAATCACATAATATTTTATTGGCATAAAGTTAATAAGTTATCAATAACACCTAATTTCAAAGTGAATACCAACTTTAAATATTGTTTTAAAATATTTCATACCACTTTATAAATTATAACTAAATAAAAATACAAAAAAAAAAATGATGCCTTGCCTTCAATAAAGTTGGAAAAACAGTGCTTTTAGTTTGAGTTCTTTTGAGTCGGTTGTAGGAGAGGTCCCTACACATGTTGCTGTACTAATTTCTCAGGAAGCTTTTTTTTTTTTTTTTGATAACTCAAGATGACGGTCACGGACGTAAACTGTGATCCTCCTGCGAATATAATAAACCATGTTCGACCCCCAATCTACTAATAACGATCTCTCCCCGAATCGAACCCACACGGATGCTTTATTCATTATGAGTTCCCACCAAATCTTCACTACCGTTCGCGTATGCCCCGGAAGCGATTTGATGGAAGCGTGGATAAGAACCCCCGACCTCCACCCCACAAACAATTTGATGGACGAGGATTTGAACACTGCCTCCACCCCACAATCTTGTGGTGGCAAAAAAACTGTTCAGGAAGCTATTTCCTGATTTTAATACAATTTGCATTTCTTCTCAAAAAAAAAAAAAAAAGTTGGAAAAACAGTGACGGTGCAAAGACACGGGGGTGAAAAGGAAATGCCTAGAGTATGCGGTATGCCTTTTTATACATACTATACAGTCTAAATAATGTCTGTCCCTTTTAATGGCCCCACTAATTTTATCTTTTCATGAAACACATCACCATTTATTTTGTTTTTGTTAAATAAATGCACTCCCACCAGGCCAATAATGCCCACTTTTTGAAAAAAAAGTAGATTTGTCCTTCAAAACTTTCAACGCAAATATTCTTTGCTTTGTATTTCCATTATGTAAGACGTGAGATCAAGAACGCGTGTGAAAGTTATTTTGGTATCCGAAATTTATTATTAATAATAAATTAATATATTAGTTTTAACATATATTATAATATTCATTTTAACGGGGCGGGGGGGCCGTCTGTCCCATTAACAGTAAATAATATTTTCCTTTCATTGCTGCGCACTAATTTGAGTCTGCTTTCCTTTTCGAAAAAAAGATTGAGTCTGCTCGTCCTTTTTAACTACTTGAGCTATATGGATTCAAAAAAAAAAAAGAAAAACCACTTGAGCTAGATGCTTTGTTCTCCTAATTTTATAAGTCACACAATTATTTTGCCTTTATATGGCTTTTTAGGTCGCAATGAAATTATGTCTCTTTTGGTTCTAATTTGAGCGGTGTAGGATTTCTTTTTTCAAGACAATTTTGATGCTCCTTACATTTAGCTTGGGAACTTAAGTGATACCACCTTAAATACATATTACATGAATTTATGCATGCTTTTCATTCGGAAATGTTATGTAATACCCTCTCCTATTCAAAAATAAGTAACGTTTTGATATATAAAAAATTCTTAAAAAATAATGATATTTTGACAATCCATCCCCCATAAATTCGTCAAAATCTCAGGTATGAGTTCGTATATACGAGTTGAGTATGGAATATTGGCATCCTGCGTTAATTATGGAGCTCACAAGTGCTATTGGCACGCCCATGCAGATATACTGTTCCCTTCCCTTGGGAGAAGTGGGACATTTCGTAAGAGTTCTTGTAGAATTGGATTTTAATTTTCCATTGCAGGAATTTATTATAGTAGAACGAATAGGCCGTTGTTCGTTCGTGTCGCTCGGTTACGAAAATTTGCCAGAGTTCTGCTCTCATTGTCGAATTGTTAGACATTCGAGCGCTAATTGCAGGCAAGCGAACAATCACGCGATGAAGCATAATGCAGAATCTAAAACTGTGGATGGTGCTAAACCAGGCTATAGTCCCGTGTGTGGCCGAGCTCCAGTCCGAGACCATGCTACTAACACTAAGGGTAAAGCTGTGGATTCAGAACAGTGGGTGCAAGTCGAGCGGACGGCCGGCAGGTCGTTCTCCTGGAAGGGTGTATATCTAATTTGCATGTTCAAATTAATAATCCTTTTGAGATTCTCGGGGGCGAGGATGAACAAATTCCTCATGAAAAGATTAATTCGAGCAAGTTCAAACTCGCGGGGAGGGGTCAAGTCATAACAAGAGAAATGGTGATTGCATGGGAGATACTAATCATGTAGGGCAATAAATCTTGATCGAAGGATGGTTCTTCATCAACCATTGCAACAAAATTCGATTTGTAACCGGATAATATGGTTATGGTCATAAGTTTAGATGAGTTTAACACTTTGCTACTCGTCGGAGAGTTTCCAAGCGATGGCGTGACCTACGAAAAACGAAATGGTGGTCAGATATGGCGGAAGAGAGGGAACAAGAAGAAGCTTTAAAACAAAGATAGATGACCCCTCCACCACTCCGTTTGTCTTTCCTCATCTCGATTCTTGAAGCTCTCCAAGTCTATGGCAATTGTGGCTCGTGGATAATGGTAGATATTCCACATGCCACATTAGACCATTAAGAAGATACTCGAGCATGTGCTAAAAAAATAACCAACTTTGCCATTCGAATATCTTCTAGAAATAGACGTCCTTCGTTTAAATTGCATTTTTAAGTTATTTTTGTTTTTCCATTTTCTGAATTTTAATATTTTCTTTCCTTTGCTACCTGATCGGTTTGTGATCAGGACTTTTTCCTTTCTTTTATATATTTCTATTTATTAAAAAAAATGATATTTTGACAATTTTAAGGCTAATGGGAAACTATTTTTCTGAAATTACCCTTATTCTGAATAATGTATCATTTTTTCAACAAAAATTAATTTCTGGATTTGTTTGTTCCAAAGTAACATTTGCGATTAATTAAAGACAAAACACAATAATTAATATGTATGTTTTTTCTCTATAAAACACCACTTATTTTGAATAGGAGGTAGTAATAATACTCTTTTATACACCAAATGAATTGCATTAATACTTTTAGTTTTCGAATATATTTGTTTGAACAATTAATTATATTTTTGTGATGATGGAACAAAAGTGGTAGTAAAAGTGTAAAACAATCATCAGAACATAACTTATATTCTTAATAGAATATCGAAATTACACGTGAAAATGTGGATGATATTAACAAACAATAGAAAGTTGATATATTTAAGAAAAGAATAGAGGATACTGGACAGTAGAAACATTTGATTTTGCTTTTATTGATTTTTTTTTTAATTTGATTCGCATTTCCCAGCATGATTTTACAATAAAATTGGGCGAATATTAATTAATTAATGGTTTAATTACTTGGTCCACTTAATTTGATCCAAATTTTAAGAATATTTTAGATATTCGTTATTCCGTT
This sequence comes from Rehmannia glutinosa, assembly GCA_016081115.2. Lineage (NCBI taxonomy): Eukaryota > Viridiplantae > Streptophyta > Magnoliopsida > Lamiales > Orobanchaceae > Rehmannia > Rehmannia glutinosa. Next base: position 170,491 of record JABTTQ020000665.1, on the reverse strand, counting down.
GAGTCGTCGACATGCATTTCCCACTGTCACCATCATTTAAAGGGTATGTTCAATGCACACTGTAAAAAAACTTTTTTTGGTCTTTTCAGTACAAGTGATTTTATTATTTTGAGACTATATATTTACATTTTACAAAACAATACACTCTCCTATTAAAAAGAAGTGACATTTTAGAAGGAAAAACTCATTAAGAATTATGTTAAAATATCCAATATAAACTTAATAATCATAAATCTTGTTTTGAAAACCAAATAAATTTAATAATGTTAGTTGAAAAATAGTACATTTAAGGGTAATCTAGAGAAAACAATTTCACATCAACCTTAAAAATGTCAAAACATCATTCTTTTTGAATATTTTTTCTTGAATTAAGTAGGAGGGAGTATTTATTTAAAAGTCTACACCATTTTTTTTTTTGAAAACTTTTTTTTCGGAAAGGATTTCCCAAAACTTCTTAATTAAGCAACAAAACAATTCTTTCCTAACACGTAAATGTAATTCCAATTAATCAAAAATCATTATAATTAGAGCAAGTCTCTTGTGAGACGGTCTCACGGATCTAAATCCGTGAGACGGACCTCCTAAGGGCTCCGTCTTGAGAACATGAACCATGAAAATAAATTTAAAAATAATAATGAACCATGAAGAAACAAAAATAAACCCTAAAAACATGAACCATGAAGAATAAAAACCCGAAAAACAAAAATAAACCCAAAAATAAAAAATAAACCCTAAAAAAACTAAAAATCCTAAAAACCCAAATCAATTAAAAATAAACCCAAGAAACAAAATAAACTCTAAAAAAACAAATATAAACCCTAAGAAAAATAAAATCAAAAAAAAAAAAAACTTTAAAACTTTGTGTAAGAACAAAATCTCACTGGATCTAAATCAGAAACCGTCTCACGCAAGTTTTTGCCTTATAATTGTTATTAAGAGCACCTACAATGGGGTGGTTCAAGTTAAGTTTTGAACTTGAACTTGGTAGTTGCCAATGTGGTAGAGTTCATAATTGCAAGTTCATGTTTTTGGTTCAATATATTAACTTGGTTCAACATTGCCACCTCATTTTATTTTCTCTTTTTTAATGTTTTATTTATTTCTCTTTAATGGCAGATTTTTTTTATTTAGAAATGCAGCTTTTTACTATTTTATTTATCTTTTTTAATTTATTTAAACTATTTACTGGAAGTTTTTTTATTTATTTGGAAATACAATTTTTTACTTTTTTTTCACAGATTTTTTTTCGCCAATCTTAATATATGGCAGTTTTTTTGACTGCATATTTTTTTTGTTTAATATTATGAAGATTAAATTAATTACATTAGTGATTTTGTTAAACACTACACACACAAAAACAACAAAAAATACATATAATTATATTAGTGATTTTATTGAAAATTATACACAAAAAATACAAACTATAAATAAGATTTAATAATGGAACCCATTTTGAACCTTGAACTTAAACTTACCATTGTGATAGTAGATGATGATTTAGTTCAAGTTTATATTTTGGTGAAGCAGCATTCAAAGGACCCATAAAAAAAATTGAACTTGCACCCGGTGCTCTAATAACTAGAGTGAAATGATTGGACCAGAAATCAAAAATAAAAAAAAAAGAAATGATTGGACCACATGGCAACGTTATTGAGTTTTTATTGGTCCATCCCCAGTGACAAGTTGTGCACCCAGTCAATGGACCTACGGATTTCTCTAATCTTCAGAAACAGTGAAAGCCTAATACCCAACCAAAATAAAGTAAAGCGACGGCTGAAAAACGTGTCTATCTTCCCTCTTCCATTCAGGATCACTCTTTGGATCTTCACTATCTCACTCTTCCCCTTTAATTGGAATAATTTTCTTTCTTCTTCTTGCTGATTTTCTCATTTTCGCATAAATCTCATTCGATTAGTTCACCATCACAAGGCATCGATCCACAATAACCATTTCTGGTATTTTTTATTTGGGGTTTAAGTATTACTGGACTCCGAATCAGCGAAAATTTTAGGTATTCGCTAATAATTTGTTCTATTTTGTTTTTGATTTTTGTCTTTTAGGTGTTCGATTGAGGGAAAGGAAGCCATGGATGGGCCTCTCAATGTTCGCCGTGTGTTGTGGTCGAATCTCCTGATCAACAGGCTTCATATGTTCCTTAATGCGATTGCTATATCGGCCGTGTTTTACTACAGAGCCACCACTCTTCTTCGTATTATCCAGACCAGGGAGACTCCCCTTGTGCCCTATGTTTTGGTCATTATAGCGGAAATTGTTCTCACATTTTTGTGGGTTCTGCACCAAGCTTATCGATGGAGACCTGTCAAACGAAGCGTGTATCCGGAGAGGTTGCCGGAAGATGAGAAGCTTCCACCGGTTGATGTGTTCATATGCACGGCCGATCCGAGCAAGGAGCCCTCTCTGGGGGTGATGAACACCGTTATATCGGCTATGTCGCTTGATTACCCTCCTGATAAGCTTTCAGTTTATCTTCAGGATGATGGGGGTTCTCACGTGACTTTACATGCCGTTCGTGAAGCCTGGAAATTCGCACGATTTTGGGTTCCTTTTTGTAGAAAGTACGAGTTGAAAGCCAGGTGCCCTGAAGCTTATTTTTCAGGTGGGGAAAGTGCTCATGAGAAGTTCCTTGGCAGTAGTGAGTTCGCCGCTGACAAGAAGACGGTCGAGGTTCGAGACATACTTATTTAGACGGAAAGACCATTAAAGCGAATGATATTAACTTTTTAACATGTTTTGTTTGCCTTTATTATGCTTTAAAATTTTGTGGTGTTTGGTTTGCAGAAAAGGTACGACGAATTCCAGGAAGCAATAGAAAAGAATTCAGTAAATGCAAAGGGTTCTGTTAGCAGAGATCATCCACCAACCGTTGAGGTAGAAAATTCATGAACATTATAATTAAAAGCACTGTTTTCTTGGTCGAATCTACATAGGTAGGATGTCTTTTATTAGTTTAGTCCAATTTAAAGCTATCAGATGTGCCAATTTTAGATTGCTAACCTCGTTTTATTTCGGATGTGTGCATAAATCAAAATTGATGAGAACATGCATCAGACCGATTTTTCTTACTGTGCGCCTACTAGAAGTAGACATCAATGTTGCAACAAACTTTATTGGGCTAATAGATTATTTATGAGGGCCTCTTAGGATTTTTCCAAAGTTTTCAATTGAAAGTGCTTCTACATTTTAAAAAAATTCAAATGCTTAGCTTAAACCAACCTTATTTTTTGTCATTCTCAACTCAATATTATGCTTGGAGTTCGTTGGCCCTTTAGCTTCTTGATTTACATATATATTCTTGTGTGGGCATGAGGTTTTCTGTGTGCAACCTACTGCGCTCTCAGTCAAGCATCCCTTAAATCTTTTGGTCTCAAATGAAAATCTGAATCGTTATGCTCTGGATTCCTTGAATTATTTACTAGGATTCCAATAGGCTACTAAATGTATGGATACAGATCAGTTTGGTCTCTCCCTTTGTTACAGACAAACCAGAAAGAACATTGACTGAACCAATTTGGTCTTTTCTGTCTTAGAGATGGTCAATGTAATAATATATTTGGTAACAACTAAGCTGCCACAAACAAGAATTCTAGGAAAGAAAAGAAAAAAAAAAGAGGGAGCGTGAGAGATCTGAAGTAGGATAATATACCCTGACAACTAGATATTGCTGAATAAACTTACTAATTTTAGATTGTATTGACAGGTGATGACGGATGAGAATATTTCCGACCTAAAAGAGATGCCTCTTCTTGTTTATGTCTCTCGGGAGAAAAGGCCTGGTCATCCACACCATTTCAAAGGAGGAGCACTCAATGTTCTTGTAAACTTTCTTTACACCTTTCCCTTCTGTGTTTTTGTGGCTTAATTCCTTTCTATTGTCAGATCGAATTTTCTCAGTTTTCAAGGTAGTAAAATGTGTTCAATAATAATTATGTGAACTTGATGTATACAAAAGGATCTGTATAAAACATCACAGATGCGCACTAATCTCAATAACCAGAATTACTCTCCAGACATTATGGAATTGTCAATGTTTGCTTGCATCTCTCTTTCTCTATTCATTTACCACCTTTTACACCCACATTATGATTAGTCTATGACGGTTTGCAGCTCCGAGTATCCGCAGTAATCAGCAATGCTCCATACTTTTTGGTGCTGGACTGTGACATGTACTGCGATGATCCATCATCGGCTCGCCAAGCTATGTGCTTTTATCTTGACCCTAAAATATCTCCAGAAATAGCTTGGGTTCAGTTCCCTCAGAAATTCCGTGATATGAGTGAGCATGATATCTACGATGGTCGGCTGAACCCCATTTGGGTATTTGACCTGCTATTCTTCATTTGATAGTGTCCATGAAGTGTTTTTCCTGCATGTATCAATCTAATTTGTTGTCTTAAAAACTATCCAGAGAGAAGGGCAAGGCTTAGATGGACTTCGAGGACCTACCATCTATGGCTGCAACTTTTTCATGACAAGGGAAGCAATCTATGGACTTGACAGAACTCAAAAGGGTATTTCTAATTCTTATAACTACAGAAGCTTTGGTAGTATATATTTTTTCTCTTGAAATCATAATATATGTAAGTGTCTGGTAAAACATTCTTGTGTTTTCATTGTGTGTCCAGATATTGATATCAACCAGCTGAAGAAGTCCTTGGGTGCAAGCAATGAGTTCATCAAATCAATTAACAGAAGTTATAATCCACAATTGCCGGAGGACAGAAAGCCCTCTGACGCATTGAAGAAAGAGCTCCAACTGCTAGCCTCTTGTACTTACGACAATGACACACAATGGGGAGAAGAGGCAAGTATTCTACCGTTAGATTTGGGAATTCAACACCTGCCCCTCCGAAGAGTCACTTATGAGCTGAGAATCACAATTTTTCCTTCTTTTGAGTGCAGGTGGGTTACAGATATTTTACAGTTGTGGAGGACTCTATTACAAGCCTTCTTTTGCACTGTAAGGGCTGGATTTCCGTGTTTCTTGACCCTGCCCGACCATGTTTCTTGGGTGCTTCCCCTACGAGCCTGAATGATATGTTAGTTCAACAGACACGATGGTCTTTTGGCCTAATGCAAATTGGTCTGTCAAAGTTTTCGCCTCTTATATATGGCCCATTAAAAATGTCGATTCTTCAAAGCATGTGTTATGGTGCACTTGTGCTCGACTGTCTCTATGCTGTGGCCTTTTATGGTTTAGCCATCATTCCTCCAGTCTGCCTACTTTACGGCATTCCTCTGTATCCCAAGGTCAGTGTAGAGAAGAAACAGTAGGCCAATTCTTAATCTGATGACTTAAAAAATCTAGTTTAAGTTAGAATTGCCTTAACTAGATTTGTGGATTTCGCTCATTCAACCAAATCATTTTTCATTTGATACCTTTCTGACGTTTGCTTTTTTTCTTATTTTACTACTGTGTCATAGGCTTCAGATCCAATGTTTATTGTCTTTGCCTTCATTTTTATCTCATCACTACTCAAGCACGTGCAAGAGGTTTTCTCCTATGGAGATTCTTTCAGGACCGCATTATATGAAATGAGGGTTTGGATGATGAAATCTGGAGCATGTTACTTTTTTGCAATTCTGAATGCGATTTTGGACAGACTTGGTTTGCTCCAAGCAAATTTCTCTCTAACGAACAAGGTTGTCGACGATGAACAAGTCAGGCGTCATCAGCTGGGCATATATGATTTCCAAGCATCACCTCTGATACTTACTCCATTATGCAGCTTGTATGTTCTTAATTTGGCAGCGTTCACCATTGGAATCCCAAAGATCTTTCAAAAGGGTGACGTGACGAATTGTTGGCACAAGCTCTTCTCTCATTCTTTGGGATAATTATAAATTACCATTTGCTCGACGGTATGGTTCTGAGGAGCGACAGTGGCCGCATATCACTGTTTGTTACTATGGTTTCTGTTGCGTTATCTGCAACTGTCTTGTCCTGTGGATACCTTCTTCTCCTTTACTGATTGAAACAATGTTGGCCCGAGCATTTAGTATTGGCTGGTATTTTGGACTTGAAATTTTAGAATTTTAAGAAAAAATTCTTCAGTTTATATCTGAATGAATCTTTCCCAAATTTCTGTTCTAGTATATGAGTTGTTGGATCGATTGATCGATCACGACTTGCAGACTATGAAGTATTAGTTCGGATTTTACTAATGTATGGATGCTTGTATAATTTCGTCATAAATGTGAGATTCTTCTCTAATTTTTTGTTTTTCTTTATTTTTAGTTAGTTATTTGATCAGCATTTCTCTCATCTTATGCCATGTGATATTAGTTTTTAGCTATCTTATTAATAGCTAATATTTTGGTTCAAAAAAAAATTAATAGCTAATATTTTGATACCACGACATGGATCTCTGTTTCGTTTTCTAGTTCGCAGTTATTGGTTTAAGAAAAAAAGAATTGTCTTGTATTTTTCAGACGACATGCATTAGCTAAAAGTAAAATAATTTCGAATTATATCGAATGATTCGATTTGATGATATTAGTGTTCTTAGATATTCTGGGGATAACTGGTGTTTTGTTTGCATACTGCAACACTTTCATTTTTTTTTCCTACATTTTTTAGTTCTTTTAAAGTGAAGGCATCATTCATGGTGAATTATTAACTTTCTGTTTTATACATTGAATGAATAAATCAATTTGCATACGCCTCCATTTTTTTTTTTTTTGTGAATTTAATTGGAAGAGTTTCCCTTTTGTTTACTCGTGGTGAAACATTCACCTTTTGTTTTACACATTAAAATGAAGGTCTCAATTTTCACACGCCTTCATTTATTGTATATGTTTTATTTTTTTTAAATTTTACTGGAAGAGTTTACCCTTTGTTAGTTTATTTACTCATGATGAAGACGACCTTTTGGTTTTATACATTAGATGAAGAATTCAATTTGCATACGCCTTCGTTTGGTTTTTTTAATTTAACTGGAATTGTATTAAACATTATATATATATATATATATATATTGAGTACACTGGCTGGTGGGGATAGTAGGGGAAGGAGACGGGACAAAAGCACTTATATAGGATCAAATCTAGGTCAATTATCCTGACATTATAAGTTTATACCCACTGAAGAATCACTTATATAGGATCGAATCTAGGTCAATCATCCTGATATTATAAGTTTATACCACTGAAGAAGAAAGATTGATCCCCGATTCATTAAGTTATATTGAAATACCAAGTATCAAAATTAAATACATAAACATACAAAGTTGGACATTAAATTAATATTGATCATACAGTAACAAAGACAGTTAGAAAATACTGATTAATATTAAGGTAACTGGACTTATTTATTTTCTTCATACATTAGTTCGAACATACGATTCATAAAATTATGCATTTCCTGAGGTGTGACTTAATGCTTAAGATTTTGTGTTACTCTATATATGCACACTTCAAAACGTCATCCCTGACGTATTGTATAGCATCAGATGTTGAGTCATTATCAGATATAAGATGCGATTTTACATGTCATATGATACCATAAATAAATAATTATAAGTAAACAAAAGAAATAAAAAGAAAAAGAAAACCCAACAGGTCACATTCGTATTTGTATATTTTTGGAACTCCTCTTCTTATTTTCTAAGTGCTTTATCATTTTTATTAAGTTCTAGTATCTTCCTATTGAAATTACAAATACTTCGAGATAAGATCTCTTGTGAGACCGTCTCACGAATATCTATCCGTGAGACGGGTCATTCAGATCCAATCAACATAAAATCCGTGGGTCAACAACAGATCCGCGGTCAACAAAAAGTCAACAGTCCGCCAAAAATACTTCTGAGAAAAAAATAATATTTTTGAGCAAGTAATACTTTTGAATAAAAAAATAATACTTTTATTTGAAAAATATAATACTTTTGATAAAAAAAAAAGTGATACAATATATTAAATATGGTACTTAAGTTGAGGTATTTGGACATATGTGAATATAATCATTCAATGGAGGGTGGATCAGGGCCCGAATGAGCAAAATGTAATCGTCGATCTGGCAAGGGAAGTAGAAAATCACATTCAGCTATAGAGAAGAAACTAATGGCTCATGAGAGCGCGATGCACCATTAATGAAGGTTTTAAGTTCCAATATGAATCTTTTTTTTACTCTCTTGGAACTTTGGTTTTGCCACAAAATGAAAGGGTAAAACAAGAAATACAGAGAAAAAGAAGGAGAAGACGAAGGGGAAAATCGAAGAAAAAAGAGAAAAAAGAAAAATACCGCTGAAAACTACCCCTGAAAAGTATTATAGTTTTAACTGAAACATATTACAAATTTGAATTAAAAGTATTAATTTTTTGAGTTTTAAGTAAAAAATATTACATGTTGAACTTAAAAGTATTATAGTTTTAAATGGAAAGTATTACACGTTTAAGAGAAAGTTATTACATGTTGAACTATAAAATATACATGTTGAACTAAAAAGTATTAAAGTTTTAAGTGAAAAGTATTACACATTTAAGAGGAAAAGTATCACACGTAGTAAATATTTAAGTGAAAAACATTAGTTGTTGAACTACAAAATATCAAACATCTTCAACACTATTTTTAACAATGAGTATCAATTTTTAAAAGTATTACATGTTCCTAATGACAATATTATTTTATTGCTCAAAAGTATTACTTGTCTTAAAAGCATTACCGGAATATTTTTGGCGGACAATTGACTTTTTGTTGACTCACGCCATGTTGATCCGCAGACTTTCTGTTGACTTGGCCCACCCGACACGTCTCACGGATAGAGATCCGTGAGACGATCCTATATAACTCTTTGTTATACTTCAATTCAAATTTTGTTTTATTTCAAATAATTAAATAATTATTTCATCTTTAATATTTTCTTATGTTTATCGATTTTGAGTACATATAGACATATACTCATTAGCGTTCGACATTATTACTTATCTCGATCACCTAACATTTCCTGTAATGGGGATCAATGTTGTACTTCAGTGATAGACTTATAGTTTTGTATTGTAAGGATGATTAGTTCGGATTCAATATCATACAAGAGTGCATGTGTCCATTCTCTATTGTACTAAAAAAACATTCTCATGTAATGGAGTTTCACTTTTTACCATGACTAATTAGATGTATATATAATTATATAGTTCTTGTATGAGAGTACTTTCGAGATGATTTTTGGGTCTAAAAGTTAATTTCAATAAATATTGATGTTTGATAGTTAATTTTGACTGAAGTTTTTCCTAAGTTAATTTCTATTAAGTTTATTCTGAAGAAGTTATAATGGGCGTTTTTTTGAAAAGTCAATTATGAAAAGAGAATGGATTTATGGTTCCAAATATTCACATAGTCATTACATTTCAATGATTCACAATCAGCATTCTTTTGCACTTGTTAACCTAAATTGTTGTGTATTTGTCAATGACAATTGTCATCATTTAGAGTAATACAACCATGAAATTTAATTTGGAAAAAGACATAGATACCAATTTTATTTCCGCAACAATACAAGTGGAAAACTAAATTTCATTATGAAGGGGATGACCACCAATATCATCCCCTTCATTATCTTTTTCTTTTTTTCTTTGTCGCAATATGCCGGTAACTTTTTTTTTTTACCGGCTCTTCTTTCTTATTTTTTCCTTTTCATTCACCAGTTTATTTTCTTTCACTTTCAGTCTCCATCAAAATTATTTTGATGTGCTTTGAGCGTTGGAAGAATAAATCAGTCAATAAATATGATATATTAACAAATATATAAAAAGACACGTGACATATATTTGGATGTAATTTTAAAAGAAATGAATTTGTATTTACATGTGAGCATGCCTTTTCCTTTGTTTCATCTCACTCCCTTTCAATATTCGGTTTGATATTTTTGACTCTGTTGATGGAGTTTCGAGGAAGTGATGCTCTGGATTCTATTTTTCTATTCCCGCTAGATTTTCTTTTTCCTTATACTGTGAGCATTTTTTTTTTTGAGAGAATTTTGTTGCCAGATTTTACATATACATAAAATCTCAAATTTTAAAATTTGAATCGCAAAATCCCAAATCCTCATGTATGGCTGTATTTCAAAAATCATTTTCTATTTTCCAACAATTTCAAAACTTGAATTTATGTTTATTTAAATTTCAGTTTTGTAACGACCTGATTTTCAAAAATAAAAGTTATAAAAGAACATATTTTATAAAATATTGCCTATAATTAATATTTTTGCATCCAAATAAACAAAAGTACTTTAATTCTAACCAAAATATTTATTCTCCAAAAATAAAATACTCCAAAAAATAAAATTCTAACATTTAACAAGAACTCAATTTCATTAACAAAATGAGTTTTCAAAAAAAAAAATCAATTAAATAAAAATCATTGACTTCGCATCCACCGCCTAAAAATCGCCGGGTTCCTCAACCCGAAAAGTGTTAATAAATATTGGGTGAGCTTTTCAACTCGCTCAGTGGGGACACGATTGTCAAAATTAAATACAACATATAGACATAATCGTAAATATTCAACATGTAATTTTTCTCTGTAAATTTTTCTCTGACTGGCCAGTTAATAATTTTAGTACGGCGGGCTTAACCCGAAAATCAACTTTGATCCCGGACCTATTTATGGTCCCTCACTAGTTCCTCTGACTGGCCAGTTAATAAATTTAGCATTTGCGGGCTACCCCGAGGATACTTCTGATCCCAGACCTATTTACAATCCCTAACTAACATGATTTCATCTTTTTACATTGCACATAAACGAAAAACATATACGAAGCATTTAATAATGACAAACAATACTTGAATAGAAATATCCTCACCTCTTAAGAATAGTTGTCTTGATGACAGTTGGTATGTCGTAAGTTCTAGATCTCTATATTTTCGTCTTTCTCTATTATGAAAATAGAATAATTTATCTTAAAATATACAAAATCTTAAAAAATAAGAGTAGTAATAAGTATATTATGAATCTTATATATATATATATATCGGTAAAATATCTTATAAGAATATTACACATTATGTAAATATTGAGAAAAATAAAAAATATTAAGAAAATATATATATATATATATATATATATATATATATATATATATATAGGGGAGGATCAAGTGAGACCATGTCTCTGGTGAGACACAATGGACTAATCTCAACCATCCCCACTGTTATTCAATGGGTGTGATTTAATGGATAAAAAATATATTAAAACATTAATTTAATCAACATAAGGGTAATAGGGTAAAATAACATAACAAGGTAGTTATAAGAATGGAATCAAATCTCTTTCTCTCTAATCCATCTCTCAAATCTCACGTCTCTCTCTCTCTCTCTCTCTCTCTCTCTCACACACACACACACACACACGTCTCTCTCCATCTCTCCCTCTCTTTTTCAGTTCCTCCATTAACGCAAATGGAAGAACTCGAACTGTGAAAAAAATAGTGAAGAAGATGCAATTTATGTTTCAAATGAAAACACAACGACGAAGAACTGAACTCGTTTATATTCAACCTACACTTTATAAACTGATTTTATAGAGAAAAAAAATTGTGAAGAAGAAGATGATTTCTATTCCAAATGAAACAACCATGAATAAGACGATGCATCTGTGTAGACATCAATGGAGAACTCGAAACTGACCATTAAAATAAACTCTTAAAAACTGTAATTTTCACGAATAAGACGATGCATAGATACTTATGAAATGATGTATAAATACTTATGAAACGTTGCATATATAATTATGAAACGATGCATATATCTGTAGGATATTACATATTTGAAAATATGCAACAAAAATCTACTAAATATGCATTATCTTAAAACTATCTATGCAAAATAAGTAAGAAAACTAATATGTAGTGCAAGATAACCAACTATGCAAGACGTCATAAACTATGCAACAAAATCAACTAACTATGCATTATCTAGAAACCATCTATTCAGTGTGGAATAACTAAATATGCAGTACATTATGTAACACCTCATTCTCATAATTTCCAAAAGCAACATCACATTTTCATAACTAAATATGCATTATATTGAACCTATTTATGCGATTAATAGAATAACCAAATATGCAATACGTTATATTCAATTCTGTATTGTTTTAAAAAAATGCCAATAAAACAACTAAATATGCATTATTTGATGTCTAATTATGCAGTAGAAGAACCCTAACTATGCTGTAAAATAAAAATATTTGGAAAGAAACATGTTCCTTAAATTCCGCCACAAAATCCGGCAGTTTCAATCTCAACCCATAAAACCCGCTGGGACCACTAATTTGACTTACAAAATTACCACCTTACCCTTAAATTGGCGGAAATCAGGTAATTAAAAAAAACTAAATTAATCACATCCCTTCATTTTTTAAGATCAATGGGTAAGATGAGTCCACACTGTCTCACCTAGGGAGGGTGGTCTCATTTGAACCAAATCCTATATATATATAGTGGTCTTTTAAAAATAAAAAATAAAGGCTTTTATTTGTTGAATAAAAACACACACTTAAATAGAAATTAGTAATTATATATCCACTCAAAAATACACACACAGACACGATAACACACACACACACCTCATAGTACCATCTGTATTATACAAACACATATGTATATTTACTAGAGTATTAAGTTGATGTTTTATTAATGTAAGTATTAATGTATATAAGTATTAATTAACCTTTTTAATAACGTAAGTTCTAACTAATTTCAATTAACATAGGTTTTAATTAATGCATTTTAAATGGATTTATCTGATGGATTTTCTTCTTAGTTAAGTTAATGAAATAATGTAACTGTCTAAATTTAAAAAAAAATTGATTTTAATTAAGAGATAGATTTGAAAATAAATGTAAATCACAAATTTATTATACTACACACATATAGACATATATATATATATAATTATTATTATACTAAAATACTATAAATACTATTATTATAAGTGAGTGGTTATTACAAGTTTTCTGTTGAAATATTCTTTTGTATACACAACTAATTTTTTTTAACACAATCATGCAAATCTATATGAAAATACACTTCAAGAACTGTTGGTTTTGGTGTCAAAATATAAGAAGGGTTTTGTCCCACATTAGAGCATCCTCGGAATGCTCTATTATAAAGTGGGGCACTACTTTTTGAATCCAACAATGCGCCAATTTGTTGCGCTATTTTGGAGAGTGTACGATCAACACCATTTTTGGCATTGCACTGTTTGGGCGCTATTTTAAATTTTTTGGTTTTCTTAATTTTAATTTCATCTAAAAAAAATATTTTTATTAATTTAAAATTAGTAGAAAATAGTATTAAAAATAATTCAGTTACATGTTATAATTTTTTTTAAATAATATGGTGTGTAATTGAATAGTACTATGAGATTTAAAGTGAAATACATTACAAAATACTGAAACATAAAATTACATCAATAACAAAAATTGCATAAAATAGGTAAAATTACAAAAAATAAAATTCTTGAAAATACAAATTAAAACAAATACAAGATTTTTTTTTCTAAAGAATCTCCAAACATATCATTTCTTGAGTTTGGTTGTTGTGTGTGTCTCCTCTTCTGCATAATTTGTTGTTGCTCGAATCGGAAGAATTTACGTCGTTCGGGATCTCAAATGTTATCCAAATTCATCATTAATATATTATCTTCATTTATCTTAGATTCGCTTCGATATTTTTCATTTCCAACTCAACAACACGATCTTTTTTTGTAATTGAACTTAATAATAGTTCCCGAAGTTTTATATTCTCTTCTTTGACCGTGTTTGCAAAGGTGAATGCATCTTCATTTTATTTTCTCTTTAATTTAGACTTTTTGACGCCCTCAGGCCGATGTGATGAAGAACCTCCACTAATGTTTTCATCACTTAAATTGAATGAAAATGAAGACAATGAAGGATTAGGGGAAATAGGGGATTCATGTATATTTTCTTCAGGAAATGAAGAGACACTACGAGTGGTTTCTGATTGCACATATTCTTTCATAACATACCACACATGATCAAATTTAAATCCCCGCTATATCTTTTTTGTTGCATCAATAACTCATTTGCACGCTCTAACTGCATAATATAGCAATATTGTTGAAATTAAAAGATATTATTAGTGTGAAAAAATAATAAAACATATAAATATAATTAACTTACGAGTATTTGTTCATTTGCACCGCTTGGAGTAAGATATTCTATTTGTTGAAGACATTTATTGAATTTTCTAACATCTTTGAGAATGGTTTGCACTTTGCATGCGACATTGTAATGATCTTTGGTTGTGGTCTTTTATGTTAGAGCTTGATTTTCAAGAGTTGTATTTATCTTCAATACGTTTCTAGAATTATTCTCTGGTCTGATTTGTACCCACAATATCCTGTGAAATATCAAGAAAGATATTACAAAGATGTCGATCTTCAGCAAATCTGTATAATTAGTAGTTCGTGGTTCAGACATTTTGAAGAGAGCAAATATAAAACAAATGAATTTGGAGAAGTTGAAGAAGTGTGTGGAAGAATATATGGTATGCCATCTATTCATAGAAATGTGTAGATAAAATATGATAAAGATCCAATGACTAGGAATGAAAGCACAATGATTGTGCTTTCTAAAGTCTCTTTGTCCACTTCAGATTTTTATTGTAGGGTTGAGATTTAAAGATAATGTGATCTAACTGATAGGAATGAAATGAAAACACAAGGATTGTGCTTTCTAAAGTCTCTTTGTCCATTTCAGATTTATATTGTAGGGTTGAGATTTAAAGATAATGTGATCTAACGGCTATGATTGAAAACACAAAGATTGTGCTTTCTAAAATAGTGTAGTTCCAAAAAATTATATAATAAGTACATACTCCAATTATTTCTTCACTTCAAATTTTGTATATGTATTATTTCAATTCTATTGGCCCTTCTACTATCTATTCTTCTTCAAGCTCATCCGATGATGAGTTTCAAGAATTGCTAGATAGTTATGATACAGAAAACTATTTGATTGTTCAACAAATATACAATAACAATCTTATGCTAGCTGAATTTCTTATGCAACAAAATGCTGAATCGGCCCATGGAGGTTCTGTTTCGATCGTAGAACAAATTACTTTGACCGAGAAGTAGCGACTGCAAACCTCTTCAACGACTACTTTTCTAATAACCCAACATATAATGAAGAGCAATTTCATCGAAGTTATTAAATGTCACGGAGTTTATTCATGTGTATTGTTAATGCTATAAAAAAATCATGATCGTTACTTTGTGCAAGAAGAAATGCAGCGGAAATATTTGGTTTGTCTACGCTTCAAAAAGTAACAGCTACATTTCGGATATTAGCATATGTAGTTCCAGCAGATGCAACTAATGAGTACATCAAAATTGGAGAGTCTACAGCAACTGAATGCGTCAAAAGGTTTTGCCGTGCTATCTGAGAGATATTTGCAGAGCAATATCTGAGATCGTCCACTGCTAATGACATTGCAAGACTACTTTATATTGGTAAGCAACAAGGTTTCCCAGGAATGCTAGGTAGTTTGGATTGTATGCACTGGAAGTGGAAAAATTGTCCAATAGCTTGGGCGGGACAATATGCAGACCGATGTGGGCATCCAACAATTATTCTTGAAGCAGTAGCTGAATATGATCTATGGATATGGCATGCATATTTTGGTATGCCAGGATCTAACAATGAAATTAATGTGTTGGAGACATCTCATCTGTTCTTTAACATTGCCAGAGGGGTTGCTCCTCCAGCACATTACCTTATTCAAGGAAAGGAATACAACATGTTATTACTTATTTAGCTAATAAAATATCCCAAGTGGGCAACTCTTGTGCAAACTATCCATACTCCAAGTGGTCCCAAAAAAACATATTTTGCAAAGAAACAAGAAGCATGTAGAAAGTGTTTGATAAATGGTTTTATCATGATTTTGATGATTTTGATTTTACACCAAAACAATGGTTTTAAAGGTTGTCCAAATACTCCTAAATGATTTAAAATGGTTTTAATATTTTCCGGAGTATTTCTTCAAGTTTTATTTTCGACAAAATTGGACAACACTTTTAATGATTTTCTGTTAATGTACTTTTACACCAAAACAATGTTTCTAAATGTTGTCCTAATACTCCCGATTGGTCTAAAATGTTTTCACTATTTTTTGGAGTATTTCATGAAGTTTATTTTCGATATAAAATTGGACAACACTTTTGTTTTGAGGTCAACCTATCGTATAGGCAACCCGTGCACGAAAATTGAGGAAAACAGAAAACTTCATGTTTGCGAGAAAATGGTCAGGGCAACCTGTCGCCCTATAGGGCAACCGGTCACCGTCGACGACCGACCCCTGGCGTCGGTACACAGGAGCAAAAATTGAAACAGAACATTTGCCCTTCGTTTTTTTTGAAGTTGTGCGACCGGTTGAAGTAAGGGACGACCGGTCGAACCCTACGTCGGCCGACCGCCGCCTGTAAAATGTTGATACGATTTTTCAAAGTCTATTTACATGCGACCGGTCGCCTTAAGTTTGATGACAAAAAAAATGAACCGTTTGTGCAGACAACTTTCCCTTAAATTGTGGGATTGATTTCTAACAGCTATAATCTTGATTTTAATTGCATTTTTTTTTTTTTTTTGTAGAAATCGATTCCAAGAGGAGCCTATCAAGTATCAATCATCTCCTATAAATAGAGGAAGATTTGAAGCACCACAATAAGAGAAAAACTACAACACAACAAGATACACTCAAGAATACACTTGTTCTTACTTTGTCTTATTTCTTGTTGTAATTTGCCTAGCTATTCACTTTCACGTTCTTGAGGTCTAGGCTATTCTTGATTACACTTGCACTCTATTGTATTATCAATTATCGAGTTGTAATCTTGAATTTTTGGTTATCATTCAACACAAGATATCCTTGTGAGTGTTCTTGTGGTAAGAACACACTTGGGTGAACTAGGTGTTAGGTGTAAGAAGATTGTGGTAATCTTCTTGTTGAGTGTTGAAGAGTGTGGTGCTCTTGAGGGTGAAGATTGTGGTAATCTTCACAAGGTGCCGTTGAAGATTGTGGTAATCTTCAAGTGAGATTGTGGTAATCTCAAAGGTGGTGTTGAAGAAGAGTGTGGTGCTCTTCAAGGTGTTGGTGTAAGATTTTGTTGTAATAATTTTGGTAATTATTAATAAAATCTTTTTCTCTTTTTCGAAATCCATCCCTGATATACTTTGGGGTGGTAGAGGATTAGGCCCTAGGTGGGTTGAACCTCTTTAAATCGACGTGTGTTGTTTACATTCCACACCTTTGTTATTATCCTTGAGCATTCGGTTGGAAAAAGAGGGCGAAATCGAAAAGATGGAGATAATCTATTCACCCCCCCTCTAGATTATCGTAGCCGCTTGGACTTACAAGTGGTATCAGAGCCAAACTCTTTGGCAAGCTCGTTTCACATCGCGAGTGAAGAGAAACGATCGTCGGCTATGAACGAAGCTCATCTTTCCGGCACCTCCACCACCAAGCCACCACTATTTGATTCTAAAAATTTTAATTTTTGGAAAGAAAGAATGGAATGCTACTTACAAGGTTGCGGGTTCGACATTTGGAACACCGTCATTAATGGAGAATCCATTCCGACGAAAGATACACCACACACCTCAAAAGGCTTCAAAAAGCTCAATGATGAAGAGAAGAAAATCATCTCCTTAAACGGTAAGGCTTTAAATATTTTGTATTGTTCATTTACTAATTTAGAATATGAACATATTATAGGAATAAAGTCGGCACATGAAGTATGACAAAAATTAGAAGCCATCTATGGAGTATTTGCAAATGAAAGGAGTCAAACAAAAGCATCTACTTCTCAAGATCATACAAGCTCAAATCTAAGGAACAAGCCTCCTACAACTTCCAACTATGAAGAAGTTGAATATTGTTTTATGGGCATCAATGAAGAAAATAAGGTATGTCTTAAACCCTCTACTTCCTATGATATTGTTATTCAAAATGATTATAGTGATTTGCAAAATGATTATGATGAACTTCAAAATGAATTCCAAAGCTTACTTGTTAAATACAAAAATTTGAAAAAGGAATTCAATATTTTGAAAAATGATAAAGATAGTTTACTTACTTCTTATGAATCACTATCATGTGCTCACACCACCACACTTGACAAGGTTAAAAACCTTGAAAAAGAAAATAGTACTCTTGTTGAGGATATTAATTGCATGAAAAAGGATTTATCTAAATCCGACTTGAGTACCGATGATATTATTGATTGTTGTGATAATTCGAAATTAGAACTTGACCATAAGCTTAATGTTGTCAATCATATGAAAAAGAATCAAGTCTATAAGCATGTTGGTCATTATGCTCTTAGAATTATTACATGCTTCTATTGCGGTAAAAAGGGTCATACGGCTAATACTTGTCGGGCTAGAATTAGCTCTAATCATTATTGGAGACCTAAAAGTCTCAAAGCTTATCCTAAAGGACCCAAACACTTGAGGGTACCACAAAATAATGTCATATTAGGTACCCGGCGAAATAATGATCGAAGAAAATTCATACCGCCAAGAAGGCATCAAATGACTGTTTCATTTGATCAAAGAAGGAGAAACTATTCTCAACAAAGCCAATTTCCAAGAAGAGGGTATAATCAAAAATGGGAAGAACACAATCCTTGGAAATGGCAAAGACATCATCAACAAGATGATTTTCAAAGAAGAAGAGACTTTCAACAATGGGAAAGCAATAAACCTTGGAAATGGAGCAATCAAAGAAGTCATCATCAACAAAGTGACTTCTCAAGGGGAAGATATCATCAACAATGGGAACGGCACAACCCATGGAAACGGCGTAATTGGTAAACCGTATCTCCCCATTTAAAATATGCATTTTATCTAGTTAGTATGCATGTTTTTATTTGTGCCTATATTGCAAATGAACTTTCTAGTATTTATTCTTTTTTATTAAGGTCTTCAATATATATTTGTGCTCTTAAAATATTTTTGAAAAAAAAGACCTTATATGATGTTTTTAAAACTCTTGTGCATTTTTGTAGACTAAAGTGTGTTATCATCTTTTATGGATTTTTATGGCATGAGCTTACTTGTGATATCTCTTAGCCTACACTTTTATCATTATGATTTGTGCTAGATATGTTTTAAGAATTGTGTAGGATTTACATATTTTCACAAATGGCCATTTACGTCATTATTTGTCAAGAAAGGCATAAGCTATCGAGGTACGTTTACTTGTGTTATTCTTACTCTTATAGACTCGATATATGTATTGCCATGTGCCTATGTGCTTGTTTTTCATAGTATTTCATACAAGTGCCATTAAGAGGATTTTTTGATTTTTTTGAAAGGCACTATTCGATATTTGATTGCACATATTTGCCGTGTCAACTCTTGTTCAAATACTTCTTTTAAATAAGGTCTCAACTATATGCTTTCGGATTTTCAAATTTCAAAAGAGACCTTTTGTAGCTTTCTTAAGCTTATTTGAACTTGCATGATTTATTAGACTCTTGATGATCTTCTAAATGCATAGTATGTGTTTCTTGCTTCATGGTCTATATATATAGTGTCCATTTCTACTATGCCCTTATGCAAGATATTTTTGTGATTGATGATTGAGGCATGTTTTTACACTTGGACTATTTTTTTTGCTTATATAAGCGATGCCGGTAATGAGTTTGTTAAGTTGTGTAGATGAGAAATGAAGTACTCCAAATATTAGTTACCTCAAAATATTTGGATGTAAATGTTCTATTATGAACACCTTAGATCAATTGGATGCCCTATGATGATAGTGATGAAGAAGACAAAAAGGGTATTCCGGAACAAACTCGATGACCAATGCAACATTAGTCGAACTAAGGCGAGGTTAGTAGCTCGAAGGTATTTTCAAGAAGAAGGTAATTAATTTTGTTGTAACATTTGCACTCATAGCACATTTAGTAGCTATTTGCATTTTACTTGCCCATTCTTGTTTTAAAGAAAATTTCAAGCTTTACCAAATGGATGATAAATCCAACCTTCTAAATGGTTTTATTCAAATATAAGTCTATTGGAGTTTAAAATTTTAGGCCAAATAATTTTTATAAAAGGCCTTGTACGATTGATAGACTTAGCTATTTTTGCAAAATGATTTTACAAAAGGTAAAGTTGATACTACACTTCTTGTTTTGAAAAAGGGCAAGGTTGTTTACTTGTGCAAATTTTTGTTGATAATATTTATGGTGCTACTAATGAATATTTGTGCAAGATATGTTTTCTAAGTTGATACTAGGTGAGCTTGAGATGAGAATGATGGGGGAGCTCAATTTCTTGCTTGGACTACAAATTATTCAATGCCAAGAAGATGGTTATGTTTCAAAAGAACTCTTGAAGGAGTTAGGCATTGAAGAAAGAAGAACTATCTCAACCTCTATGGCTAAAGATTGACAAAGGTTGAGAAAGGCATGTCAGTTGACAATTAAATTCGAGGTGTGTTTTCTTGTATTATTTCTATAGACTCGACATTCCATATGCCTTATGTCTATATGCTCGACTTCAAAAACTATCCCAACGAATCTCATTAAAGTGCCATTAAAAGAAATTTTCAAATATTTGAAAGGCACTTCTTCGTATGACTTGTTGTATCCAAAGCTTTAAAACGTTCTCATTTTTTCGGGATAACAAGTTCGGTATCTATTATACGGTCATTCATATTCAAAATTTGGTTCGTCATAATCAAACTAAACATATTGAGATTCGATATATTTTTTTAAGGGATTGTGATTTTTTAACAAAAACTTGAGATGCGTTTAATTCCGTCTCAAGGATAACTCGCGGACTTTTTGATCGTTAACCGCCGAGTATTTTACCTCATTTCGAGCTTGATTATGACATAATGTATATTGAATGAGGTCTACGTTTGCATTTTGCACATTTTTAAAACTTAGGGGCGAAAAATCGGATTTTGGTTGAAAATTCGGATTTTGGAAAAACTCGACAGACAATGGGCTGAAAGGGTTGAGGGCAACCGTCGCCCTCAACCTCGGCCGTCGCCCTCAACCTCGACCGTCAAATCGCCCTAAGCAAAATCTTGGATTAAAATGGTTCTGTCTTGAAAGATTCGCAAGTTTAACTTCTTTTGGCCATTTTTCGTCCCCTTTGCAAATTTCACACACAATTCACTTCAAATGAGTTTTGATGCATGAATTTTATATTTTGGGGATTATCTAGCTCGACTATCATCATCATTGCTCGTCTTTACTGATTGAATGGTAAGAATTTCACTATCTTTAGCTCAATTGGGTTGAACCCTTGAGTTTGTGGCTTATATGTATTTTTCTTGATGTGATTCATATATGTTTGTGATGAGCTTATTGATTGTTGATGAATGATATTTGTAAAATTGTATTTGGTGATGAAAAACTTGGCTTGATTTCATTTACAAGGGCTATATATAACTTTTTCTATTTTTGACGCCCGCCAAGTGTTTGATAAAACGTTTCAATGAAAAATTCATCACCTACATGACTCTCTCGATTTCAAAAGTCTCATATATTTATAGAGATCATGTTTTTGCAAATCAAATGATTTTTCATAAGCTTCTACAAGTCGTATGATTCGACTCCTCTATTTGGTTTAAAAGCTTCAATGCTCAAATAGCTCGATACATCGGTTTTGTTGCGCACTTTGATATGAATATATGATGTATTTATCGTGCTAAC
Organism: Rehmannia glutinosa; assembly: GCA_016081115.2. NCBI lineage: Eukaryota > Viridiplantae > Streptophyta > Magnoliopsida > Lamiales > Orobanchaceae > Rehmannia > Rehmannia glutinosa. Next base: position 148,780 of record JABTTQ020000665.1, on the reverse strand, counting down.
ATTCTTTTTGATGATTCCAAAGGGGGAGAAACAGGTTATAAGCTCATTAGCTCATAAAAGCTAAGATAAGCTTAACGAAAAGAAGCTTTAAGCTATGGCTTCATAAAGCCATAAGTTGTGGATCATATTTAGTCCACTTGGTGCATTATGGTTATGTATGAATCATGGTCCATTGGTTGTAGTAAGGACCTATATACGGTTCTAATGATGTATCTTTGACAGGGGGAGCTTTTAAGTTTTTGATACTTAAGCTCAATATCGAAAAGCTAAGATTTTAGCTTATGTTGAAGTTGCTTCTATATTACTCTTGTTGTGCATGTTGATAGGGGGAGCTTTTGCTATATGTGGTTTAATATCTCAACTCCCATCCTTGTGTTTATATTGCACGGAATGTTGTCGCTCACAACGGATAGTTCTCTTTAACCTAGAAATTGTTTTATTTTCAAAATCGACCTCGTTAAAATTGTTTTGGTTTGTAATCATCAAAAAGGGGAGATTGTTTGATAAATGGTTTTATCATGATTTTGATGATTTTGATTTTACACCAAAACAATGGTTTTAAAGGTTGTCCAAATACTCCTAAATGATTTAAAATGGTTTTAATATTTTCCGAGTATTTCTTCAAGTTTTATTTTCGACAAAATTGGACAACACTTTTAATGATTTTCTAATGTACTTTTACACCAAAACAATGTTTCTAAATGTTGTCCTAATACTCCCGATTGGTCTAAAATGTTTTCACTATTTTTTGGAGTATTTCATGAAGTTTATTTTCGATATAAAATTGGACAACACTTTTGTTTTGAGTCAACCGTCACCGTATAGGGCAACCCGTACTGAAAATTGAGGAAAACAAAAACTTCATGTTTGCGAGAAAATGGTCGTGGCAACCGTCGCCTATAGGCAACCTGTCCGCCCTATAGGGCAACCGGTGCCGTCGGCCGAGGTCGACCCTTTGGGCGACCGTACACGAGCAAAAATTGAAACAGAACATTTGCCCTTCGTTTTTGAAGTTGTGCGACCGGTTGAAGTAAGGGACGACCGGTCGAACCCTACGTCGACCGGTCGCCCTGTGTAAATGTTGATACGATTTTTCAAAGTCTATTTCTGTGCGACCGGTCGCCCTTAAGTTTGACAGCAAAAATGTAACCGTTGTGCAGCAGACAACTTTCCCTTAAATTGTGGGATTGATTTCTAACAGCTATAATCTTAATTTTAATTGCATTTTTTTGTAGAAATCAGATTCCAAGAGGTGCCTATCAAGTATCAATCATCTCCTATAAATAGAGGAAGATTTGAAGCACCACAATAAGAGAGAAAACTACAACACAACAAGATACACTCAAGAATACACTTGTTCTTACTTTGTCTTATTTCTTGTTGTAATTTGCCTAGCTATTCACTTTCACGTTCTTGAGGTCTAGGCTATTCTTGATTACACTTGCACTCTATTGTATTATCAATTATCGAGTTGTAATCTTGAATTTTTGGGTTATCATTCAACACAAGATATCCTTGTGAGTGTTCTTGTGGTAAGAACACACTTGGGTGAACTAGGTGTTAGGTGTAAGAAGATTGTGGTAATCTTCTTGTTGAGGTGTTGAAGAGTGTGGTGCTTTCTTGAAGGGTGAAGATTGTGGTAATCTTCACAGTCAGGTGCCGTTGAAGATTGTGGTAATCTTCGAGATTGTGGTAATCTCAAAGGTGGTGTTGAAGAAGAGTGTGGTGCTCTTCAAGGTGTTGGTGTAAGATTTTGTTGTAATAATTTTGGTAATTATTAATAAAATCTTTTTTCTTTTCAAATCCATCCCGATATACCGGGTGGTAGAGGATTAGGCCCTGTGGGTTGAACCTCTTTAAATCGACGTGTGTTGTTTACATTCCGCACCTTTGTTATTATCCTTGAGCATTCGGTTGGAAAAAGAGGGCGAAATCGAAAAGATGGAGATAATCTATTCACCCCCCTCTAGATTATCGTAGCCGCTTGGACTTACAGAAAGGACATGGAACATACACGTGCAATTGGAGTTCTTCAAGGCCCATTTGCAATTGTGGCAAATCCAACACATTTTTGGAGTAAAAGTGATTTGCAAGATATCATGACTGCTGATAAGTGTCATTTTGTACATATTTTGTATTATTAATTCAATAGTTTTTGAATTGTTTTGTTAGAAAAATCATAGTTTCTCAAGTATTTCTGTAGCATTTCATCGTGTGATGTGTTTAACATTATAGATGGAGCAATTTGGAGCAATGTGAAGCCAATATTAATTGAAAAAAGGCAAGAAAATCACTCAACATGACTTGGGGTGTCAAGTAACATGGCCATGTTCAAAAAAGAAGGAAATAAATTGGATAAAAATTGGAAAAAGGGTCCAAAACGGCCAAACCGTGTCACCGAACACGACCATGTTGAAGGGGATCAAAAGAGGAGGAAAAACCGCACAAAACAGGCCCGAACACGGCCTGGCCGTGTCGTACAACACGGCCGTGTCGTACAACACGGCCTGGCCGTGTTGTCCAACACGTGTGTCGCGTGTCTTCAAGAAATTTATTGCAAGACATCCTCGCCGCGTCTTTGCCAACACGGCGTGTCCGGACCTCTTTTTGCAACTTTTCTTTGCGGAATTTGGGGAAAACTCACCAACCAACCCATTTTGGCCACTTTTGTACACTTTTAACACCCTATTTTGCTGAAACATGTCTCCATGTCCCCTCCCTCATCACTTGAATACAAGAATTCACCAACCAACAAGGAAAATGGGGTGATTGTTTAATAAAAGAGAGTACTATCAATGTATTGGTTGCCTATAAAAGCCAAGGGTTGAAATTGGGAGATTCATTCATTAGATACTCAGAAATATTCATTGTATTCACTTCATTAAGTAGAATTGGGATCAAGAGGTCTTGGAGAAGAAAGCTTGGGGCAATATTGGAGAAGAAGGCTTGGAACAACATCACCAACCAAGGAAGAAGTCCATTAAGATTTTGAGAAAGATAAGTACACCATGTCTACAATACTTAAATCTTCTTGTGTAATTTACTCTTTTGTCAAAATCATGAGTAGCTAAAATCTTAGTGTTTGAGTGTAATGAACTCTAGAATGGATTTGTGATTGAGGTTTGTATGTTTTTAATAAAATCATCATGTCTTGTGTGATTCACTTATATCATGCTTATCTCATTTGAGTTAATATTTCCGGTATATTAATTTGATATCTTTTCTTCATCGGGTAATCGAAAGATTTATGGTGAAAAAGAAATTGTATAAGTGAAAAGAGTTGCATGCAATCCTAGATATAGGACGACATAAATCTTCTGGATTAGGGTCAAACCTAATATGGGAATTCATAAATCGTTATAATGCAATCTTGGGGGTTTTAACTAGAAAGAGATTTCAGTTAATCAACTTGAGATTAGGAGTTTTTCGCCTTGAGAAAGGGATTAACTTAAATCGAATTTCTACGGTCCACATAACATGGGATTTTATTAAAAGAGGTTAGTTTTTGCTTAAGGGCTTATGGTTGAATTTTTAACTTGTCAAATCACAAAAACATTCTAGAGGGATTTACATTCAAACACACTTCTATCTCTTGATTTCTTATTCTACAAATTTTACTTCATTTTTACACTTCGATAATTTAGATTCTTTATTTTTTTTATCAAACAAAAACTCTGAAAATTGTTAGATTAAATAACAAAAAGACAAGAATTATTAGTACTTACAATCCTCGTGGGAATGACACTCGACTCAATAATCTATACTATAAAATGATAGGTGCACTTGCCTACGGTTTTAAAGGTAGCTTTTGAGCCATCAAGTTTTTGGCGCGCGTTCTTCGGGATTGTAATATTAAGAACACCTTATTTTTGTTAATTTAATCATTTTTTTTATTTTTATCAATTATCTTTCTAGGTATCTATCTTTGTAAGTCTTGGATTATACTTATCCTCATTGTTTACCACAGTGCATGCCTACTCGTCGCCGAATTTGGAAGTCATGAGACCGCCGGTAGCAACACAGAGGAGAGTATTAGTACGTACCACGAGGAGGATACTAACGAAAGCAAGGATCCCGATATGGCGGATGAACAACAAAGAACCATGTACGACTACGCCAAGCCATCTATGGACGGTACGTCGTCTAGTATCGTAAGGCTCGCTGTTGCAGCCAATAATTTCGAAATCAAACCGAATGTCATTCAAATGGTGCAACAATTTGTTCAATTCGACGGCCTACCGGACGAAGATCCAAATAATCATATCGCGAATTTCCTCGAAATTTGCGATACTTTCAAAATAAATGGAGTCTCCGACGATGCCATCCGTTTACGCTTGTTCCCATTTACTCTTCTGGGCGGGCTAAACAATGGCTAAACACTTTACCAAAGGGAACAATCACAACATGGAGCATTATGGCGGAAAAATTCCTTCTAAAGTATTTCCCACCCGCTAAAACCGCACGATTGAGGAATGAGATCTCTTCATTTACTCAAGAGGACGATGAAACCTTGTACGACACTTGGGAGAGATTCAAAGAATTGCTGCGAAAATGCCCACATCATGGTCTTCCCATTTGGATGCAAGTCCAAACATTTTACAATGGGTTGCTCTCATCGACAAGGCAGATGATTGATGCGGCGGCGGGGGGGACATTGAACAATAAAACACTCGGCCGCCAAGATCTCATAGAAGGAATGGCCATGAATGGCTATCAATGGCAATCCGTACGAGGAAAGACCAACAGTCGGGGGAGTATATAATGCGGACGCGGTGGTTACACTAGCCGCACAGGTCGAAGCTCTGACTCAGAAAATCGACGGGTTGGCAGCTCCAAAACCATCACCACAACAAGCCTTCTCATGCGAGACTTGTGGAGGATCGCACAACCACCAAGATTGCCCTCACGCGATACCGCCGCATGAACAAGTGGATTATCTAGGTAATCAATCTCGACCCTTTCAAAATAATCCTTTCAGTAACACTTATAATCCAGGTTGGCGCCAACACCCGAACTTTAGTTGGGGAAATCAAGGTCAACAGAAGCCTAATCCAAACGCACTCCCCAATTAAATCACACCTCCCGGTTTCCAAATCGCGAAAACCAAGTTTGGAGGACTTACTGTCCAAATTCGTCCAAACAACGGAAACCCATTTCACGACCACCGAAACATCCTTAAGGAACCAAGAAGCATCCATTCGCAACTTGAAAATCAAATTGGCCAAATTGCCAAAATGATCTCCGAAAGGCCACAAGGAGCTTACCTAGCAACACCGAGCCAAATCCAAGAGAACAGGTAAAAGTAATTACTCTAAGGAGTGGAACAAAGCTAGACGAAGACGGATGCGGGAGGGCGAATCCACGCCCATACAACAAAAAAAAGACGAACAGTATCCAAGGAAACAAAGAAAATGGTACCGGAATTCCAACCACCTATTCCGTATCCAAGTCGATTGCGTAAGGACAAACATGACGACCAATTTGGTAAGTTCTTGGATTTATTTAAACAATTGCACATCAATATTCCTTTTGTTGAAGCCCTTTCACAGATGCCAAAATATGCCAAGTTCCTAAAAGATCTTCTTTCAAATAAGAAGAAGCTTGAAGAAATATCCATGGTGCAATTAAATGAGGAATGCTCGGCAATTTTGCAAAACAAGTTACCTCAGAAAATCAAAGATCCAGGGAGTTTCACTATTCCTTGTCATGTCGGTAATTTGACTGTTGATCGGTCATTGGCCGATCTAGGGGCTAGCATTAATTTGATGCCGTATGATTTATTCAAACAAATGGGTCTAGGGGAGCCAAAACCAACTAGGATGAGCCTGCAATTAGCTGACAGATCTATTAAATATCCTAGAGGCATTGTTGAAGATGTTTTGGTCAAAGTCGATAAGTTTATATTTCCTGTCGATTTTGTAATTCTTGATATGCATACAGATGTCGAAGTCCCCTTGATCCTAGGGTGTCCGTTTTTAGCTACTGCTAAGGCGATCATTGACGTGCATGATGGCAAACTAATTTTAAGAGTCGAAGATGAACAAGTCATTTTTAAAATCGCTACATCAATGAAAAATACGATAGATAAAGATGACTCCTGTTTTGTTATTGATCTTATCGATATGGAGATAACCAACTCTCTACCAAGCATGATTTTTAACGAATTCTTGGAGACTTGTATTGTTCAAAGTGCGGGTATATCGGATGAAAACCCTTTCTTAGGGAATCTGTCGCATTGGAGGAAAACGAACCAACAGAATCCACGAAAGAGTTCGAAAAATTGAAAACTCACAGTGGGGCATATCAAACCATCCATTGAGGATCCACCACCGTTGAGCCAAGGAGTTACCCGAACACTTGAATATGCATTTCTAGCCGAGAACGCCAAACTTCCCGTAATTATTTCCTCCAATTTATCTTCTCATCAAAAGGATAGATTGTTGGCAATATTACGGAACATAAAAAGGCCATCGCTTGGAAAATCTCCGACATTCGAGGATCAATCCTTCCTTTTGCACTCACAAGATTCTCGATGGAGGAAAATTTCAAGCTGGTTGTTCTACCTCGCCGCTTAAATCCAAACATGAAAGAGGTAGTTAAAGCAGAGGTAATCAAACTACTAGATGTTTGGGCTCATCTATCCAATCTCCGATGAATGGGTAAGTCTAGTTCAAGTGGTCCCAAAGAAAGGTGGGATGACGGTGGTACCAAATGAAAAGAATGAACTTATTCCGATGCGAACGGTAAGTTGGCGAGTTTGCATCGACACGACGACTTAACGATGCTACTCGCAAGACCATTTTCCCTTACCTTTTATTGATCAAATGCTTGAACGCTTATCCGGTCACCTCTATTATTGCTTCCTTGATGGCATGTCGTTATTTTCAGATCCGATAGCACCGGAGACCAAGAGAAAACCACTTTCACTTGTCCCTACGGTACTTTCGCCTATAGACGCATGCCTTTCGGGTTGTGCAACGCACCGAACTTTTCAACGTCAGTATGCTTGCCATCTTCGACGAACTTGTAGAAGAAATCATGGAAGTCTTCATGGATGACTTTTCGCTTTTTGGGGATTCATTTGATCTTTGTCTTGCAAATCTTAAAAAGTCCTTGTTCGTTGCGAAGAGACTAACCTGGTACTTAATCGGGAAAAATGCCACTTCATGGTATAAGAAGGTATTGTTTTGGGGCATAAAATTTCTTGCGGGAATTGAAGTTGACAAAGCGAAAGTTGATACAATTTCCAAATTGCCACCGCCCGCCTTGAAGGCTATCAAAAGCTTTTGGGGCACGCCGGGTTTTATAGCGCTTTATCAAAGATTTTTCAAAAAATCGCCTCGCCGCTTAATCGCCTTTTAGAAAAGGATGCGCTTTTGATATCGGCCGATGAATGTCTCCAAGCATTCAACACTTTGAAAGAAAAACTCACCACTTCTCCCATCATGGTGGCTCCGGATTGGTCTCAACCGTTCGAACTCATGTGTGATGCTAGTGACTATGCGGTAGGAGAGCAAGATTGGGCAACGAAAAGATAAACATTTCCGCCAATTTACTATGCAAGTAAGACTTTGAATCTGCTCAATCCCACTATACAACTACCGAAAAGGAACTACTTGCGGTGGTTTTCGCCTTTGACAAATTTCGCTCATACTTGATTCTATCCAAAGTCATTATTTATACGGATCACTCGCTTTACGCTATTTGCTCGACAAAAATGACGCAAAACCACGACTAATTCGATGGGTTCTCTTACTCCAAGAATTCGATGTGGAGATCAAAGATAAACGGTCTGCGAAAATCTTGCCGCCGACCACCTATCTCGGCTTGAGCACTCCGACCGATGAGCAACACAATGGACATATCAACGATTCTTTCCCGGATGAGCAACTCTTTGCCCTCAACTCAATTTCAATTGATATTCCTTGGTTTGCGATTTCGCTAATTATCTTGCAGAAAAGTTCTCCCAAAAGGGATGACCCATCAACAAAAGAAGAAATTCTTTTCGGACCTCAAGTATTATATTTAGACGATCCCCACCTCTTCCGAGGGTTTGTGCGGATCAAATCATACGAAGGTGTGTTGCACTTCCTCAAACAATCTCCATTTTGAATCATTGTCACAAAGGACCCACTGTGGACATTATCAAGCAAATACTATGGCACGCAAGGTCCTTGAGTCGGGCTTTTATTGGCCTACACTTTTCAAAGACGCAAAATGGTATGTTGAAACTTGTGATAGTTGTCAACGAACAGGGAATATTTCTCGAAAAAAAAAATGCCCCAAAACGGTATACTTGTTTGTGAAATTTTTGATGTTTGGGGTATTGATTTTATGGGACCTTTTCCTGCGTCGTTTGGTAACAAATATATTTTGGTGGCCGTTGACTACGTGTCTAAGTGGGTAGAGGCTCAAGCTTTACCTAAAAATGATGCTCGAGTGGTGGTGCATTTTCTCAAAAAACTTTTTACCCGGTTTGGTACACCACGAGCCATCATTAGCGATAGAGGCACTCACTTTTGTAATAATCAATTTGACAAGGTTTTAAAGCATTATGGTGTCACACACCGAGTCGCGACCACTTATCACCCCCAAACTAGTGGTCAAGTCGAAGTGTCCAACCGTGAATTAAAACGAATTTTGGAAAAAACGGTTGGGCACTCTCGCAAGGATTGGTCCCTCAAACTCGATGATGCCCTTTGGGCTTATAGAACGGCTTTCAAAACGCCAATAGGGACTACCCCATACCGACTCGTCTATGGTAAGGCATGTCATTTGCCGGTTGAGCTTGAACATAAAGCCTTTTGGGCTATTAAAATGCTTAATTATGATTTGTCAAGTGCAGGAAATAACTGTTTATTGCAGATTAACGAACTCGAAGAATGGCGAAATTCGGCATACGAGAATTCGAAAATTTACAAAGAACGAACGAAACAATGGCATGACAAGCACATTAAGCACACGAGGGAATTCCAACCAGGTGATCAAGTGTTACTATTCAATTCCCGCCTTCGCCTATTCCTGGGTAAGTTAAAATCCAGGTGGTCCGGCCCATTCACTATTACTCAAGTGTTTCCTTACGGAACTATCGAAATTACGCACAAGGAAATGGGCACCTTTAAGGTAAACGGACACCGTCTTAAGCTTTATTTTGGGGGCACCATCGATGATAATTATAGAGATTCCCTCAAGCTTGAGGATCCCCCAAATACATCACACAATTAGAGGTGAAACAGTCCAGCTATACGACACTAAAGAAGCGCTACCCGGGAGGCAACCCGATGATTTTTTGTCAACTTGTTTCCAATTTTTACTTAGGATTCATTTTTACTCGGAATGATAAAAAAAAAAATTTCAGCCCGGAACACGGCATGGCCGTGTCTCCTATTATGGCCGTGTCGCAAATTCCCCATTTTTCTTTAAAAAAAAAAAAAAAATCGAAAATTGGCCCGAACACGGCCGGGCCGTGTCGCCCGACACGCCCGTGTTCGGGCCCAAAATTTTTATTCACCAAACAGCCCGGAACACGGCCAGGCCGTGTCGCCCGACACGGCCGTGTTCGGGCTGTACAAAAAACAGGGGGGGTCGAATTTGGGGCATTTTTTTCGAAATTTTTCATCCCCAAACCCTAAAAACCCCTCTTCTTCACCAAAATTTCCCCCAAATTCACCTCACTCTTCCATGTAAACTTAAATTCTTCCACAAAAATACCATCTTGCCTTCATTACAAACACTTCTACCGATTGATTTCTCAAAAATTGGGTGTTTTGTGAGTTTTCAACATCTATCTTGTGGGTCTCCAATAAAAGGTATGGGTTTCATTTTTTTTGAGTGATTCAATTTTATCTTCCTCTTTTTAATTGTGTTCTTTTAAATTTTTTTTTAGGAAATTTGTTTTGTTTTGAGATTATTTGCAATTTTTAGGGGTGTTTATGTTTAAGTGTTGGAAGCATGAATTCTTGAGATGATACTTTGGACTACATGAATTTATCTTGATAAAATCATATGAATTCACTTGTTGGCATCCTCTTGTTAAAAAATTGATGACATAGGAATATTATGAATTGCTAGAGGAATTGTTATTATTACATGATAAGTCTTATTACCATGCTGGTTTGTTGGTGTTTGCTTGATAAAATCAAATAATGATCATGAATTGACGACATACCTTAGTGTGGTTTTGCTTGCCATCGTGATAATTTACATTGAGCCATGGAGAATTTTTTGTTGTTGCATTTGAACATATACTATATGAGTTTCATAGACTTATTTGAGATACTTGTTTCTCTGTTGTGGCTATTATTGGTGTATACTTGGTTGTTATCAAAGTTCCTTTTTCAGACTACCATGTCAAAACGGCCGAAGTTACCGCTTCTTCCGGTCCAGGGGACCCTCGGCTCTCGCCGCCCCTCCCGGGCTAATCCACCAAGTAATCGTCACGGCATTCTATTCCGGATGACGAGCAAGCAACCCGATATCAACAATTGTTGAGTAAACCATTGCACAACACCAGGTATCCTGACGCCATGACATTAGAGACCATTGGGCTACAAGAAGATATTAATTGGATGTTCGAGCAAGTTGGTTGGGAACAATTCATGGGTGCGAAATCACCAACCTATGAGCGCGTCACACACCGAATTCCTTAGCTCATTTAACGCCGAAATTCTCACGGGAACTCATGCTCGGATGGCCTCATCTCTTTCCGCTTGTTCAATCAAGAATATACATTGACTCTTGCCGACTTCAACCAAATATATGGTCTTCCAATTGGCGGTGACAGACGCTTTTCTAACGACTTTAATGCCCAGCGTTTTGGAATGAAATAGCCCTTCCTCACAAGATGTTGCTTCCCGTGCTAAAGTATCACGCGTAATAAATCCTGTTTTTCGTTATATGCATCGTGTGATGGCCAAAGACACGCTCGCAGGTAGAAAGTGACGGGGAATTTGAGGAAGGGCGAACTATTGTTTTTGTGGGCTATGGTCTCACGGCAAACACCTCGACACGGTCTCACTTAGCACGCCATTTTCGAGAAAGTCGGGCGGGGCGAATGCAGATAAAATTCTTGTTGGAGGCCTCATTACCCCAATTGCTCTTCACTTTGAGTATGACTTAACGGATTTACAACAAGCGCGAGGAAGCACGCGTATTGATCTTGAGGTATGTCTTTGCTATAAAATTAATTGAAAGAGTCAATGATCAATTTTGCTTGCTTTTTTTCGACATACACCCCAACGTCTATTACTTCCGACCGGACGAACTACAATTCGTAATCGTGACAATTGGTTGATGGGTATGCGACACAATCCGGAGACTGACAGAATTCGCCTCACTCTACCGCCCATAGAGGATGATGCTCCCGAACCGCCATCCCCTCCAAGGGGTTCACCACCCCATACTCCTTCATCTCACCCACCACCACCACCACCACCGCATGAACAAGTTAATTTTCAAGCTATTCTACAGGAGCAACAACACCAAAGAGACATGTTATCATATCAACAAACGATGCTCGAACGCCAGCAGAATATGCTTGATCGCCAACAACAAATGATGGAGCAGCAATTTGGCGTCATTCGGGACATTCGAGAGGAGCAACAACAACAAAATGCCCTTTTCTCCCAACTCCACCAATGGCACCTCTCTCAAGGACACTTCCCGCCACCGTCATAAGGTCGTATTTGTCTTTGTCTTAGTTCTCGTTTCTTTTGCTCCATTTTGTATCACATCCCTTCTTCACATTGGGGACAATGTGACCCTTGAAGTTGGGGGTGGTGAGATTTGTTAGAACGCTTGGATTTGAACTAATTCCTTTAGCTTTGCGTATTTTAGCTATCTTTGTGGATATTTCGTTTTCTTTTTATGCACTTCATCAATTTCTTGCAAACAAAAATGAGGTAATTTTTTTACAATTAGATAAGTTGGTTGTGGATTGGTTATGATCATTTTTATCCCGAAAAAGTCATCTTTTTGAAAACTCAAATTGCCAAAATGTTTTTAAACTGCGTGACTCTAGTAAAAGGATGAATTTGGCCAAAAGAGTTTAATGTCATGAAGTTAGCTTGGACACTTTGCTTAAATCTAGATACTTTGTGTCATGATCACTAGAGAAACCATAACTCGGGTTTAAAAAAAAAATTGAAAAAAAAAAAAATGTGCTAATATCTTGTTATATAAAGGGACAAATCGAGGTTATATTCCTCTGTTTATTGTTGCTTAGTAACTAGGAGCATTCATGAGCCCCATGCTTGTCTCTTACGTAAAACAGCGACACAAATATGAATATGGGACACCACCCTAGGAGTTTTTGAAAAGACATTCAAAATTTAAACCTAGTGGAAGTTTGCCTCAAAAATGTCCTGATTTTATAATTATATTTGCTATAAAAAAAAAAAGAAAAAAAATCGAAACGACCCGAGTTTTGGACTTCTCCTTTTATCATTACATTTTTGTATTTGATCTAAGCATATGAACGACAAATTTTTCGTGATATGATAACTGTGATGTTTTGAACGATTCCAATTATTGAAGTCACTCTCTTTTTAACAAATTGGTTGATTTGAAAAAACGGATGGATTGGCTTAATTGGGAAGGAAAAAGGTTAGCAGTTCACTTCAATCATGTCGAAATTGTGAAAATAGATATCTCTTTTTGTTTTCAACCCATCTCTTTGTTTTAAAAATTGCTTGAGGACAAGCAAAATTTCCAAGTTGGAGGCGGTTTGATAAGTGTCATTTTGTACATATTTTGTATTATTAATTCAATAGTTTTTGAATTGTTTTGTTAGAAAAATCATAGTTTCTCAAGTATTTCTGTAGCATTTCATCGTGTGATGTGTTTAACATTATAGGTGGAGCAATTTGGAGCAATGTAAAGCCAATATTAATTGAAAAAAGGCAAGAAAATCACTCAACATGACTTGGGGTGTCAAGTAACATGGCCATGTTCAAAAAAGAAGGAAATAAATTGGATAAAAATTGGAAAAAGGGTCAAAATGGCCAAACCGTGTCACCGAACACGGCCATGTTGAAGGGGATCAAAAGAGGAGGAAAAACGCACAAAACAGGCCCGAACACGGCCTGGCCGTGTCGTACAACACGGCCTGGCCGTGTTGTCCAACACGGCCGTGTCAGGCGTGTCTTCAAGAAATTTATTGCAAAGACAGGCTGGCCGTCTTTGCCCAACACTGGCGTGTCCGGGACCTCTTTTTGCAACTTTTCTTTGCGGAATTTGGGAAAACTCACCAACCAACCCATTTTGGCCACTTTTGTACACTTTTAACACCCTATTTTGCTGAAACATGTCTCCATGTCCCTCCTCATCACTTGAATACAAGAATTCACCAACCAACAAGGAAAATGGGGGTGATTGTTTAATAAAAGAGAGTACTATCAATGTATTGGTTGCCTATAAAAGCCAAGGGTTGAAATTGGGAGATTCATTCATTAGATACTCAGAAATATTCATTGTATTCACTTCATTAAGTAGAATTGGGATCAAGAGGTCTTGGAGAAGAAAACTTGGGGCAATATTGGAGAAGAAGGCTTGGAACAACATCACCAACCAAGGAAGAAGTCCATTAAGATTTTGAGAAAGATAAGTACACCATGTCTACAATACTTAAATCTTCTTGTGTAATTTACTCTTTTGTCAAAATCATGAGTAGCTAAAATCTTAGTGTTTGAGTGTAATGAACTCTAGAATGGATTTGTGATTGAGGTTTGTATGTTTTTAATAAAATCATCATGTCTTGTGTGATTCACTTATATCATGCTTATCTCATTTGAGTTAATATTTCGGTATATTAATTTGATATCTTTTCTTCATCGGGTAATCGAAAGATTTATGGTGAAAAAGAAATTGTATAAGTGAAAAGAGTTGCATGCAATCCTAGATATAGGGGCGACATAAATCTTCCGGATTAGGGTCAAACCTAATATGGGAATTCATAAATCGTTATAATGCAATCTTGGGGTTTTAACTAGAAAGAGATTTCAGAGTTAATCAACTTGAGATTAGGAGTTTTTCGCCTTGAGAAAGGGATTAACTTAAATCGGGAATTTCTACGGTCCACATAACATGGGATTTTATTAAAAGAGGTTAGTTTTTGCTTAAGGGCTTATGGTTGAATTTTTAACTTGTCAAATCACAAAAACATTCTAGAGGGATTTACATTCAAACACACTTCTATCTCTTGATTTCTTATTCTACAAATTTTACTTCATTTTTACACTTCGATAATTTAGATTCTTTATTTTTTTATCAAACAAAAACTCAAAAATTGTTAGATTAAATAACAAAAAGACAAAGAATTATTAGTACTTACAATCCTCGTGGGAATGACACTCGGTACTCAATAATCTATACTATAAAACGATAGGTGCACTTGCCTACGGTTTTAAAGGTAGCTTTTGAGCCATCAACTGCGTGCATAATAATGCATAATATGATAACCGAGGATGAACGAGATCTTGATGCTCCAATTGAAGAAGCAAGAGAAGTGCCATCTGCGGACATCAAATTTGTTGAAAATGAACATACTTGTTTTCAAAATTTTCTTGCTCGGTTTAGGTAAATCAAAGATGCAGATGCTCATTTTAATCTTCGGAATGCATTAATTGATCATTTGTGGGAAGAGTATTCTAATTCAGAGAACTAGTCAATATCATATTGTAAATATGTTTATGTATTATTATGAATTTCAATTTTAATTTTTTGCATTACTTTTCTTAAATTTTATATTTTTTTAATTTGATTATTTTGAAGATAAAATTTTAATATATTATATTAAATAAAATTACTTATATAATATTTTTATCAATTATAAAGTAATAAAAAAATCAATATTAAATTAATAAAAGAAGGAATCTTATGGAATATTCTTTTTTAGTGCAGAAAGTAGTGCAAACTGCTGGAGATGAAGTGCAGATTCTGCACCAAAGTAGTGCAGACTCTGCACTAAAATAGTGCAAACCACTAGAGATGGTCTTAGTTGGGAAACAAAAATGATGAGAATCTTAAGGCCATTTAAGGAACTCATGTTGTGTGGTTTCAAGTGCAACTAGTCAAATAACTTTAACATTTGTGGTTTGACTCTAGTTAAATTCATTTATTGTATTTTCTAGTATGGAGAGTTGGGAGACATGTGTGAGTTAGTCAAATGTTTATAAGAGTGTGGGGGGTACTGGGGTTGGGAGAGAGAATGTCAGTGTGATTGTAAAAATATTTCACATAGTTAAATTTATCTCTCTGTGGGCTGGGAGTTTTCTCCGATTTTAGAGTTTCCATGTAAAATCTTATGTTGTGGATTGTTGTTATTTTTATTTTATTTCTTGGTTATTTCTGCTTGTTGCTAGAGAATGAATGTGGGATCCAATTTTTTCAATAAGTGGTATCAGGTCCGGGTCGGGTCTCTTGAAATTTTGAGTATGCTCTGTGGTCCATATCAGAAAAGATTTTCTTGAGAAATGGGTCCGGGGGTCTCATTTGGAGGTGGTTGCTCACCAGGCTAGGGTGGTTCAAGCAGGTGGAGAATTGTGATGGAAGGTTCAAGTTTGGCTTATGGCAAGTATAAGTCAAGGATGTGATGGTACAATCTGGGTTACACAATGCTTTGAAGGTGAATTGTCAAAGGGGAAGTGGAGCTAATATGACAACATCACCCAATCCGGGGATAACATTGTGATAAGTGATGATTTTCTCTCGATGAGAAAATATATGCCTTTTTGGTATGTCAAGTTGGATGATGTGGTTATCTTAGCGGGTCCAGGAATTTGCACACGGGCATTGGCTTGTCATGGATGCAGGGTGTGGTGGAATTTCACACGGGCATTGGTTTGACATGTATGCAGGGTGTGTGGTGTAATTTACACACGGGTATCGGTTTAGCATTGATACAAGGTGTGTGCTATGTCAATGGCTGAAGGACTTCCAAAAGTTGGAAGTTGCACCATAAATTTCAACGGTTTTTCCAACATGTGCAGAAGAAAATTCTTAGGATGATGTATTCTAAGTGGTATACTCATATGGTGGAGTAGGGTTCTCTGGTTCGAGAGTCATAATTGTCGGTAAAGACAATGAAACTTCTTTTATTTTGCTAATGTGGAGTTTATTGGTTTTTGGTGTCAAAATATAAGAAGGGCTTTTATCCCATATTGGTTGGGAAACAAAAGTGGGGAACCTTAAGGCTATTTAAGGAACCTATGTGGTGTGGTTTCAAGTGCACCAAAATACATTTTAACATTTGTGGTTTGACTCTTAGTTAAATTCCTTTCTTGTATTTTCTAGTATGGAGAGTTGAGAGGGGGTGTGAGTTAGTAAAGGGTTTGTAAGAGTGTGGGTCAAATGGGCGAAGAAGAGAGAATGTATGTGTGATTGTAAAAATATTTCACATAGTGGAATTTCTTTCTCCGTGGGCCTTGGTTTTTCTCCAGTTTTGGAGTTTCCACATAAAATCATGTGTTGTGGATTGTTGTTATTTTCGTTTTATTTCTCGGTTATTTTTGCTTGTCCCTAGCGGATGAATGTGAGATCCAATTTTTCCAAAACTATAAGCAAATATATTTCACTACAATCACACAAATCTATATTAAAAATTCCGTTAAAAAAAACCATAACCAAATGTGTACCTCAATAGAAGTTAGAGAACAAAACCAAACATGTTTTTATTTTTCATACAAAAACCAAGACTTCTGAAAATTCATTTCCATACACTAGAAACTGAAAAGTGAACTTGGAAATACATTCATATACGGCCTAAGGCAGGAGGGAGGGAGAGCATTTGTGTGGGAAAGAGGAAAAATTGCATATTTCTTGACATGCAATCAACATTAATTATAATAATATTATATCCATGTAGAGAGAACCTCATATAGGACGATCTTATGAATTTAATTTTGTGGGATGTATCCTAAAATGACTTATATTAGTTAAATCATTTAGATTTTGATCTAACTTGTTTCGATTTGTAAAATGAGTTAGACACGTCTCATGTAGTCTCATATTTAAATTCACGAGATGGTCTCACATGAGACTTACTCATTGATTTATCGTACATTCACAATTGAGAATAATAGAAGGGGAAGTCTCTTATGAGACCGTCTCACGGATCTAAATCCGTGAGACGGATCCCCATTACATAAAATTCACATGCACCTTCTCTCTCTACATACTCACGCGTCCCTCTCTCACTCCTCTCATGGTCCCCCCTTTTCTCTCTTTCCTTACACCTCACTCCTCTTATGGTCCCACCATCTCTCTCCTCATCCAACTCTTCTTGTGGTCCCTCTCTCCTCCCCCCCACATCTATCATCATTCTTTTTCTCTATACATGCATGAAACAAAGGAAAAATATGGAGAAAATAAATTATCACTTTTTATGAAAAAGTATCACATTGGATTTGAAAAATATCACTTTTTATTAAAATAAAGTATCACTTCTTATGGAATAGTATCACTTCTTATGAAAAAATATCACTTTTATTAAAAGCAATATCACTTCTTATGGAAAAAGTATATCTTCTTATAAAAAAGTACCACTATTTATTAAAAAAGTATTACTATTTATTTAAAAAGTATTACTATTTATTAAAAAAGTATCATTTTTTTATTAAAAAATATTATTTTTTATTAAAACAAAGTATCAATTTTTATTAAAAAAGTATCACTTCATATTAAAAAAGTGTCACCTTCTGAAGAATTTGGATTTTGTGAGATTTTTATATGTAAAACGTGTGTGTATAAAGAGAGAGAGGAAGCACATGAGGAGAGAGAGATGGGACCATGTGAAGAGAGAGGAAGGCGAGACCAATTAGATGAGAGAGAAATAAGTGACATGAAATAACACATGTATGAGAGAGAGAGATGAGGAGGAGGATGGGGGACCATTGAGAGAAGAGAGAAAAAATAGGGAGACTAGAAAATATGGAGAATGAGGACATGTGAGGATCCGTCTCACAGGTTTAGACTCGTGAGACGGTCTCACATAAGTTTTTGTGATAATAGAAAAATTAAAACTTGTTTTTTTTTTTTTTTTTTTAAAAAAAGAGAGGAAGGAAATTCATGTAGGAGTGGGCAAATGGAATCAAAATCGGAACCATTGACAAATCAACGATTCCAAAACTACAATCGAACTGTAGGTCGATTCGGTTTTTTTGGTCTCAAAACCGTGAACCGGCGATTTGAACCATCCGAGCAGAACCGTGGTGGAACCAACAGTTAAAACCGCCGATTTCAAGGTTAAAACCAACTATTTTTATTATTTTTTGGTAAAAATATGTTAGAAAAAATGTTAAATATTTATTATAATATTTTATATTTGTAACTACATGAGACACATTTTAAACCAAATGTTGTAAGCAAATTACGTGAACTTTGATTCCTCTATACTCTAATAATATATATAGATAATTTAATATTATTAAGTACAAAAACTTAATTGAAAATTAAGTCCAAGTCTTTTTCTTCCTTTTCCTTTTTTTGGTAATTAAAATTGACAAACCATTTTGAAAAAAAAATTTATCAAAAGATAAACAAACGGTTTTGGTTCCTCCAATATGAGGAATCAAAACTGGCGATTTTGGAATCGGAATCGGCGATTCAGGAATCGTAGCCACCCCTAAATACATGATGATGGAGGACAAATAAAATTACAACAAATTTTAATATAAAAACATTATTAAAGATCAACATAGTGAAATAAATCGGATAGTGGTCTACTTTTAAAACTCTCTGTTGGGTATCTATCTCCTTCAATAGATCGATACATGGAGTCTTAGAATAACAAATTATAGACTCAATCAAGCCTATTATATACGGATATACACTAGACTCATTTGCAGAAAGTAAAGTACAAAAATAAACTAAAAATTACAAGTAAAAATAGAATATAACACTAAGTATATAAAGGGTAACAACCCAAGATCCGAATATTGAAATTATTCGGCTCAGAACCAGTTTTCCCAAATAACCACCACGGTAAGTCACCAGAGAAATCCGCAGAACCCAAAGACAGAATAGACCACAAAGCCTTCCACAAAACCTCACAGAAAAGCCCAGATCTACACCCAGAGACCCGAGGAAAAGATCGAATCACACAAACCCTAACTTCCCAGAAACCCTAGTTTTGGCCCCAACTCAGTTCGTCCACAAAGGAGGTGAACAAGAGAAGTAAACACTCAGATCTAGCCAGAAACACTCAAGATTTCACATAACTCCGATGAGAGATCGGATTTCACCGAGAAGGTGAGACAGAGAAGAAGATTCGAGAGAGATGAGTGAGAGAGTGAAGAGAGAAAGTGAAAAACCATAGAATGAGGATTAGGGTTCGAAAGAGCCCGTTTTATAGTCCGGGTGAATGGCCAAGATCAAGAGGCAATAATCAACGACTCAGATTAAGAGTAAAGGATCCGCGGACTCACAAAATGGGTGCCGCAGTCCGAACCCACAACCCGGGTAACTCAATGGGTATAAGAAATGGGCTGGAGGCTTTGGGTTGCATTTGGGCCGAGGACATAAGATATGGGCCAAACACAAAAGCAAATGGGCCAATCACTTAACAATCTCCACCTTTGGCTAATTGGATTTCATTAGACAAACCTGGGAAAATTTAAACTGGTCATCATCATTGCCGGAGTGCCTACCCAGTACATAGCTAAGTAGGGCTTTACCATAATAAGCACTGAGCTCATTATAGTACCAGCAAACACTGAGTAAGCTGGGTTTTTGTGTTAGACTAACACAAGCACAATGCAAGCATTAAGTCCAACAGTTTGAACTTACAGGCAAACACAAAGTACGCCTGCAAGCCCAGGGTAATCACCAAGGGACAACCTAGTCACCAGTATCAAAATTTAGTATTTTTAAACAAGTTTTAAACTTTGGTAAGGGTAGACACTTAGTACCCATATCCGCAGGATTGTATTCAGATGCCACTTTTTCAAGACAGATAAGACCTTTTGAAACAATATCTCTTATAAAGTAAAACCTAACATCAATATGTTTGGTTCTCATCATAAAAATCGGATTCTTACAAAGTCAATACCGTTGAGAGTCAGAAAATACAACAACCTTTTATTTTAGAAAACCAATTTCAGAAACAAGACCTTTTAGCCATAAGGCTTCTTTTAAAGCTTCAGTTACAGCCACATATTTTGATTCTATAGTAGACAAAGCCACTATATGTTGTAACTGGGATTTCCAACTGAAACAAGAACCACACAGAGTGAAAACATAAGAGGTTGTTGATTTTCTGTTATCTTTATCATTTGCATAGTTGGAATCCACATATCCTTTTAAAACAACACCATTTTCACACTTAGAAAATTTGAGGCAATAATCAGTTGAATGTCTAAGATATCTCAGTAACCACTTCAAAGCATTCCAATGCACCATTCCAGGATTAGACATAAATCTACTAAGGCAAGAAACAACATAAGCAATGTCTGGTCTAGTACTGACCATTAAGTACATAACAGATCCAATGACATTAACATAAGGAATATTTTGCATAGAAAGGATTTCAGGATCGGTTTTAGGGGACTGATCCCTACTTAACACAAAATGAGAAGCAAGTGGGACATTCACAAATTTTGCATCACTCATAGAAAACTTTTGTAAAACCTTTTCAACATATGAAGATTGATGAAGATAAATCACAGAGTTATTTCTATCCCTATCAATATTCATACCAAGTATTTTCTTAGCATCACCTAAGAATTTCATATCAAATTTAGCACTTAAGCAATTTCTCACATAGTCAATAGTCTTAATGCATGGACCAGTCAGCAAGATATCATCAACATAGATCATCAAGAAAACAGGAGACTTAACATCAAGTTTGAAATACAGACAATGATCAAATTGGCTTCTACAGAATTTCAAATAAGGCTTGCACTGGTCAAATTTCTTATTCCACTGTCTAGGTGATTGCTTTAATCCATACAAAGACTTTTTCAATAAACACACATGGTTTGGTTTGGTTTTATCTTCAAAACCCTTAGATTGTTTCATAAAAATTTGTTCTTCCAAATCACCATGTAAGAAAACAGTTTTAACATCAAGTTGCTTTAGTTCCCAGTCAAACTGAGCCACTAAAGCTACCGTAATTCTCACAGTTACAAACTTCACAACAGGTGCAAAAACTCAGTGTAAATCAATCCCTTCTTTCTGAGTAAAACCTTTTGCAACTAATCTAGCTTTGTATCTAACACCTTCATTTTCTTGTTTAATTTTAAACAACCATTTACAAATCAACAATAGAATGCGATTAACGGGTTTTGGGACAAGTTCCCAGGTGTTATTAACATACAAAGAGGTCATCTCATCTTGCATAGCACTCAGCTATTTCACAGAGTTCACAGCATCAGAGTAGGTTTTAGGTTCAAAATTCTCAATTGATTCAAACACGAGAACACATAAGAAGTTAAGTGAAAATCAAAGAAACTTGTTTGGAATTCTAATGTTCCTTCTAGTTCTATCTCTAGTTAACACATAATCATTCAAGTTATCATTTTCAAAGATGCTCATGATTGATTAGTGTCAACTAGAGGAATTCATCATGCACATTATCATTCAAATCATCATTATCATCCTCAATATCATTGTGCTCATCATTAGCATTCACATTATCATGCTCATCATCAATCATATCGGGATTATTAGGCGTAAGTAGAAGGCACATTAGAAAGCTCCACCTTATTAGGAGTAGTGGGGTTTTGAGTTTGATAGTAGTTTTAGAAACATCAAGGCGGAAAACTCATTTTCATTAAAGACCACATCCCCGATGATTAATACTTTAAAACCATTTTGATTTGGACCACAATCATGCCTGTAACACCATCGGGGTATCCCAAAAAACACATTTTAAATATCTTGGATCAAGTTTGTCAACCTTTTGGTGGACAAAGGATGAACAACCAAAAAATTTGAAAAGTCCACAGGTTTTACTGCAGACCAAACTTGTTCGTGGTATTTCCTTTCAAAGGTAGATGGAGATCCGTTAATCACATAAGCAAATGTATGAATAAATTTCACCCCATAACTTTTTGGAAAGTCCAAATGTACTCAACATACTTCTCACCATTTCCAAAAGAGTTCTATTCATCCTCTCAAAGAACCCCATTTCTTTGAGGGTGTAAAGCCTGAACTTGTGCCTTTTTTTTTTTTTTTTTCTTTTTTTTTTTTTTTTTTTTTTCTGCTTGTGCTTACAATGCCCTCGAATCAACACAAAGTTGATCAATGAGTTGGTTACATAATTCCAACCCATTATCGGTTCTCAAATACTTAATCCTTTTTCGATCGATTTTCTATCAAGGTTTTCCAATTTTGAAGCTTTTCAAAAACATCAAACTTGTTTTTCATAAGAAATACAAACACTTTTCTTGAAAAATCATCAATCACGATAGAAAATACCTATTCCCACCATGGGTAGGAACAATCGACAGGCCCCAAACATCAACATGTAAGTATTCAAGAATCCGCCTCGATAGATCGATACACGAGTCTTAGAATAACAAATTCTGACTCAATCAAACTATTATACGGATATACACTGACTCGATTTGCGAAAGTAAAGTACAAAAGATAAATTGAAAATTACAAGTAAAAATAGAATATAACACTAAGTATATAAAGGGTAACAACCCAAGATCCGAATATTGAAATTATTCGGCTCATGACTAGTTTTCCCAAAGAACTACCACTGTAAGTCACCAGAGAAATCATCAGAACCCAAAGACATAAGGGACCACAAAGCCTTCCACAAAACCTCACAGAAAAGCCCAGATCTACACCCAGAGACCTGAGGAAAAGATCGAATCACACAAACCCTAACTTCCCGAAACCCTAGTTTTGGCTCAACTCGCCTTCGTCCCACAAAGGAGGCGAACTAGAGAAGTAAACACCGAGATCTAGCCGTAAACACTCAAGATTTCACAGAACTCCGATGAGAGATCGGATTTCACAGAGAAGGTGAGACAGAGAAGAAGATTCGAGAGAGATGAGTGAGAGAGTGAAGAGAGAGAGTGAAAAACCACAGAATGAGGATTAGGGTTCGGAAGAGCCCATTTTATAGTCCGGATGAATGGCCAAGATCAAGAGCGATAATCAACGGCTCGATTAAGAGTAAAGGATCCGTGGACTCACAAAGCGGGTGCTGATCCGAACCCACGACCCGGTAACTCAATGGGTATAAGAAATGGGCTGGAGGCTTTGGATTGCATTTTGGCCAAGGACATAAGATATGGGCCAAGCGCAAAAGCAAATGGGCCAATTACTTAACACTCTCGACCCAAAGCGCAAAAGCAAATGGGCGATTACTTAACACTCTCGACCCAAAATATATGTACTCCAAAAAGAAAAAGGTTGAACGTCGTGGATTGTAGACATACTACAATAAACATAAATTAAGGAGGCAAATTTTTTTTTTAGCCTTTTAGGCCAACTAAAAATATTTTTTAGCCATCTTTTTCAAACATATTTTTTTAATAATTTTGGGGTGTGAAATTCCAAACTTTCCCTTTAGTAGTTCAAAAGACCTTTCAAGTCTAGCATTCTAACTACACCAAAACTCAAAAAAGCCCACAAGAATCCTCGAAGATCAGAAAATGCTCGAGTTCTTTACTAACTCGAATCTTTGTATCACTAACTCGAACAATGTTGCGATTAACTCGAACACCGTGTATCACTAACTCGAACACTGTGTGATTATTTTTTTTTTCTCCAAAAAACTTTAAATTTAAATAATTTTTTCGTTTTAAATTCGTTTTGCATGTATAATATATCAAATTAATCCTCTTTTCGATATCTATAATTCAACACCCATATTACATATTTAAAAATGAAAAATACAGATTCGATTTTAAAAAACAAAACTTGGAAGAAAGAGTAAGAAAATACATAGAGATAAGTGAAAATAGAAGTATATTACCATTCATATGCTATAAGGGTATGAATATTATTTCACACCCCAAAATGGCTAAAAAAAAATGTGTTTGAAAAAGTTGGTTATCTTTAATCTTTGCAATTTGAAAATGACTATTTTGTACGATTTCCTCTAAATTAAGGGGGGCAAGCGTTTTAAGTTAATTCTAGTCGGTATAAATACCAAAACTCATGATTTTGGACTGAAGTCGCAGTTATTCATCCCTTCCTTTTTTTTTGGGAAGTTTTTTCATTTGGGGATTTAATATTACTGGACATCGATTTATGCTTTAAGGTAATAGATTAAGGGGAAGGTAGCCATGGATGGAACTTCACATGAATCACTTCCTCTGAATGTTTGCCGTGTGTTGACTACGAATCTCATCATCAACAGGCTCCATATGTTCCTCAATGCCATTGCTATCTTGACCGTGTTTTACTACAGAGTCACCACTCTCTCTCGTATTATCGAGACCAGAGAGATTCCCCTTTCGCCCTATCTTTTGATATTTTTCTCGGAGATTCTACTCACATTTCTGTGGATTTTGCACCAAGCTCATCGATGGAGACCAGTCAAGCGAACTGTTTATCCAGAGAGGTTGCCGGGAGATGAAAAGCTTCCTCCGATTGATGTGTTCATATGCACGGCGGATCCGAGCAAAGAGCCCTCTCTCGGGGTGATGAACACAGTTATATCGGCTATGTCGCTTGATTACCCTCCTGATAAGCTCGCTGTTTATCTTCAGGATGATGGGGGTTCTCACGTGACTTTACATGCCGTTCGTGAGGCCTGGAAATTTGCGAGATGGTGGGTTCCTTTTAGTAGAAAGTATGAGTTGAAGACTAGGTGTCCACAAGCTTATTTTTCAGCTGCTGAGGAAAGTGCTCATGAGAAGTTCACTGGTAGAAGCGAGTTTACGGCTTATAAGAAGATGATCGAGGTTCGTGACGTGAATTTTCCTAATAAGTTGTTAGACGGGAATTAACGCGAATAATATTAACTTTTTACATTTTCTGAAATTTTGTGGTATTTGGTTGCAGAAAAGTATGATGAATTTAAGGAAGCTCTGGAAAAGAATTCAGTGAATGCAAGCGGTTCTGTTAGCGGAAATCATCCACCCATCATTGAGGTAGAAAGTTAACGTTGTATAAGTCTCGATTTATGTGGCTTTTTGGAATTGAATAAACAGTTTTCTCATGTGATGTTTTAGCTATCATATGGAGTATACCTTTGTGCGTAAACAAAGATTAATGAGAATATGGTGATCATCTGCTAGCATCAGACTTTGACTTTCTTCTTGTTGATGTGTGCGTGAGAGAAGTAGATTTAAATGTTGCAAGAAACTTAATTCGGGCAATAGATTACTAGGGTTGGACTTCTGTGCACTTCTAGTCTCTTGATTTACATATAGATTCTTGTGTGAGCATGATATTTTCCGTACTCAACCTACTTCACACTCAGTTAAGCATCACTTAAACCTTTCGGTTGCAAATGAAAAATCGAATCCTTATGCTATATTTGATGTAATAGAAATATAGAATTGAGAATTCCTTGGATTCAAAACCTTCCAATACGTTACTCAATGTACCATAAGTAATTTCATTGATGTTTTCTGATTGATGTTTACTCTCTCATTTTATTGTTAACGAAACAAGGAAAGAACGTTGACTGGACCAATTTGATTTTTCGTGTGTTTGAGATGGTTAAGTTTGCTATAGTTTGTAAAACCGGCCACAAACAGAAGTTTGAGGAAAGAAATAGAAAAGAATATTTAGAGCAGTGCTAATATACCCATAAACTAGATTTGGCTGATTAAAATTTGTTAACTTCTTATAATATTGTGTGGCCAGGTGATGACGGATGAAAATAGGGATTCCGATCTAAAAGAGATGCCTGTTCTTGTTTACATTGCTCGGGAGAAAAGGCCTGGTCATCCACACCATTTCAAAGGAGGAGCACTCAATGCTCTTGTAAATTTTCTTTTCACCTCTGCCTTTTATGTTTTTTTTTTTGGTTTAAATCCTTTCCATTCAAGGAGGATTCTTCTCAAATTTCAAGGTAGCAACTAGGTGTAATAATTAGTTTGAACTTGATGACATTGCAAATGTGCAATAATCTCAATAACTAAAATTACTCTCCAGAATAGCATGTTTGCTTGCATCTCTTTACCTTTTTTTTGTTTTTTTGTTTTTTCATTTATTTCCATTTACACCCTCATTATGAGTAGTCTAAATGATTTGCAGCTTCGAGTGTCTGCAATAATCAGCAATGCTCCATACTTTTTGGTGCTGGACTGTGACATGTACTGCGCCGATCCGTCATCGGCCCGCCAAGCTATGTGCTTTTATCTTGACCCCAAAATATCTCCACAAATAGCTTGGGTTCAGTTCCCTCAGAAATTCCGTGATATAAATGAGCATGATATCTATGGTGGTCGGCTGAGCTTCATTTGGGTATTTGATCTTTGACATTTTGCTTTAGCCATGTTGATGATATCCATAAAATTGTTTTTCCTGCTTATTTATCGTCTCAAAAACCATACAGAGACAAGGGCTAGGCACTGATGGGCTTAGAGGACCTAACATATATGGCTGCAACTTTTTCATGACAAGGGAAGCAATCTATGGAGTTGACAGAACTCAAAAGGGTACTTTTAAATACTTATAACTTTTGGTATTATATTCTCATTGAAATTATAATATAAGTACGTATATAAACATCCTTGTTTTTTCCTTTTGTGTCCAGATATTGATCTCAACCAGCTAAAGAAGTCTTTTGGTTCAAGCAATGAGTTCATCAAATCAATTAACAAAAGTTACAAACCGCAGTTGCCGGAGGACAGAAAGCCCTTTGGTGCATTAGAAAAAGAGCTCCAACTGGTAGCCTCTAGTACTTATGAAAATGACACAGAATGGGGAAAAGAGGCAAGTATTTTACTGTTAGATTTGGAAAGTGAACACCCCTTCAAAGATTCATGTACAAGGGGAGAATCATAATTTACTTTTATGTTTTCAAGTGCAGGTGGGCTACATATATTCAGTTGTGGAGGACTCTGTTACAGGCCTTGTTTTGCACTGTAAGGGCTGGATTTCCGTGTATATTGACCCAGCCCGACCATGTTTCTTGGGTGCATCCCCTACGAACCTTAACGATGTGTTAGTTCAACAGACACGATGGGCTTTCGGTCTGATGCAAATTGGTCTGTCAAGATTGTCGCCTCTTATATACGGCCCATTGAAGAGAATGCCAATTCTTCAAACCATGTGTTATGGTGAAATTACACTCGGCTCTCTATGCTCTGTGGCTTTTTACGGTTTAGCCATTGTTCCTCAAATCTGTCTCCTTTATGGTATTCCTCTGTATCCCAAGGTGAGTACACAGAATAAATTAGGGGCAAAGCATATTTCTTTATTCATTTAAAGAGGGTGTGAACCATGGGTAATTGATCATGTCTGTGCCAGTCTGCCAGTGGCCAGTTGGTGAATTCTTAATTTGAAGTCTTAAAATCTTAGGGATAATTACAATAACTACCCTGTGTTAGCCTAATTACAAAAAAAATCAGTTATCTTTCGAAATATAAATACCCCCTTAAAGTGCTACAAACACCTACTTCATGTTTGTATTTACCTGACAAATACCCTACTCTTAAGGTGCAATTTGTAAAATAGAAACAAATGTTAAGGGGGTATTTGTAATTTTGAAAGATAACAGACTCTTTTTGTAATTAAGCTAAACCTCAAGGGCTAGTCAAAATCTAATTTAACTTCAAATTGCCCAAACTGGACTTGTGGATGGATTGTATTATTTTCTAACATTTGCTTTTTTACACTGTTCTATCTATAGGTTTCAGATCCATTTTTCATTGCGTTTGCCTACATTTTTATCTCTTCACAACTCAAGCATGTGGAAGAGGTCGTCTCCTATGGGGATTCATTCATGACTGCACTTTATGAAATGCGAATGTGGATGATGAAATCGAGCAAGCAACTTTTATGGGGTTTTGAATGCGATTTTAGACAAAATTGGTTTGCATAAAGCAAATTTCACTCTAACAAACAAGGCGGTTGACGATGAACAAGTCAGGCGTCTTAAGCAGGGCATATACGATTTCCAAGTATCACCGTCACTGCTCGCTCCAATATGCACCTTGTACATCATAAATCTTGTATCCTTTGTTATAGGGATCATAAGGATCTTTCACAAGGGCGATGAATTTTTGGCACAAGCTGTTCTCCCATTCTTTGGGATTATTTTGAATTACCATTTGCTTGAAGGTATGGTCTTGAGGAAGGACAATGGCCGTGTTTCACCATATGTTTTTCTGATTTCAGTTGCAATATCTGCAGTTGTCTTGTGCTGTGGATCTCTTCTTCTCCTTTATTAATTGAAAGGATGTTTCAGTGTTACTTGGTTATTTGAAATTTTAAATACTTTAGTTTAAAATCTCAATGATCTTTCACTAATTTCAGCTGTAGAATGAGTTGTTGGACTAATGGATTAAGACACCCTGACTAGGAAGTTTTCATCAATGCATGGATACTTATATATTTCCATATTAATGTTTCCTTTTCGTACGTTAATGTGGGATTGCCATATTTTTTTTAAAAATATTGTTCCTATTTCTGCGAAGTTACTGGCACTTCCCTCATCGAGGCATGGGATAATTTGTCTATTAAAAGCTTTTAGACATTCATATACGGTAAATTATTAAGAGGGTTGAGGGGTGATTACAATAACTACCCTTCATGTTTAGCCTGATTACAAAAAGGTTCAATTATTTTTCAAAATTAAAACATCCTCTCGAAGTTTGTATATATTTAACAAATACCCTCTTCATGGTATTTTGTAAATAGAAACAAATTTCAATGGTGTAGTTGTAATTTGATAGATAGTTTGATTTTTTTTGTAATTAGACTGGACCTTAAGGATATTTTTTTTGTAATTAACCCTCCTTAAAATTCCATATTTAAATTTGATGAAGTCCAGAGGGAATGTGTGACCCCCTACCAGTCACCTTAGCTCCGTCTCCGTTCTAGGAATTAATAGACAGGTGATTTTTCAACACATTTTAAAAAGACAAGTTTCAAAGAAGATATCGAAAACGAGTTAATGACAGCAGATATTGAAATGTATTAAAATTTGAGTGTAAATCCAATAATCATAAAGCAAGGTATCAAAACAACATTACATAATCAAACAACGCATGCTTTTTCCTCAAAAAAAGACAAGTAGTGACCCAAAGAACAAGATGATTCCAGTTATTGCAACAGCGATCATAGTAATAGACGTTGAAATCCTGCCCTTATCAGTCCTCAACAACATCCCTTGAAATAAATGGTAATTCACAGTTATCCCAAACAATGCAAGAACAGCCTGTGCAAATACCTCTTTGCCCTTGTCACTCTGAAAAATCCTTGCAGTTCCAATAATAAAAGCAACCAGATTTAAAAGGTACACGCTGCATAATGGAGCAAGAAGTTGAGGTGATGATTGGAAATCATATATGCCCTCTTGATGACGTTTCGTTTCTTCGTCGTCCACCACCTTGCTTGTTAGAGAAAAGTTCGCTTCGTTCAGACCAAATTGGTCCAAAATTGCATTCAAAACTGCGTACAAGTAACATGCCCCGGACTTCATCATCCACACCCTTAGATCGTAGAGCGATGTCCTGAGTGGATCTCCGTAGGAGACGACTTCTTGCACGTGTTTGAGTTGCGATGAGATGAAAAACGAATGCGAACACGAAGAAGAATGGATCCGAGACCTATGTAACACGGGAAAAAAAGACGACTAGTTAGAAATGTATTGGATGTTTAACGTTGTAAACGAGCATAAGAGTGTTTGTAAAAAGACTATTGAAAGTTATATATCAGATGTAGTTTTCTTTTGTCATTTAGTACATACCTTGGGATACATAGGAATGCCATGAAGTAGACAGATTTGAGGAATGATGCCTAAACCGTAAAAGGGAAAGACATAGAGAGGGTCGAGTGTAAGCCCTCCATAACTCATGCTTTGAAGAATGGACATTCTAGGTGGGCCGTATAGAAGAGGAGAAAACTTTGACAGAGTCATTTGAAGTAGTCCAAAGGCCCATCTTGTCTGTTGCACTAACATATCATTCAGGTTTGTAGGGCATGTACCCAAGAAACATGGCCTGGCTGGGTCTATCCACACTGAAATCCAGCCCTTACAGTGTAAAATAAGGCTTGTCATAGAATCTTCCACCACAGTGTTATATCTTGCACCAGCCTGCATTTTAAACATACATGTTATAAAATAGAAAAAAATGGATTAAATTACAAAACTTACTCTCAGGTTTAGCTTAATTACAAACAAAATCCAGTTCGCTTTCAAAATTACAAATACCGCTTTGACATTTGTTTCTATTTTACCTTGTTGACAGGGTAATTTGTATAACAAGTATATCAGAGTTTTTGTTTGTAATTTTCAAAGATAATTGGATGTAGTCGTAATTTAAGCTAAACCTCAGGGTGGTTTTTGTGATTATCTGATTAGAAAAATGTCACTCTACACATGGCTTTTCTTTTTTATGTGGGATGACAAAAAAAATTACTCCTGAGGTTTAGTCTAATTACATAAAGAAACCCAATTATCTTTGAAAATTACAAATACCCCTTCACATTTGTTTCTGTTCTACAACTTGCACCATCACGAGAGGGTATGTGTGGGGTAAATACAAACCTGAAGAGGTTGTCGGACTGTTTGTAACACTTTAAGGGGGTATTTGTAATTTTGAAAAAAAATTGGAGTTTTTTGGTAACTAGACTAAACCTCAGGGTGGTTTATGTAATTATCCCTTTTTATGTTCACTAGAACAATGTAAGATTAGCTACTTGCCTCTGTTCCCCATTCTGAGCCATTGTCATAAGTAGAAGAGGCTAGCAATTGGATCTCTTTTTGCAATGAATCTGAAACCTTTCCCTCGTCTCTCGACACATTTGGTTTGTAACTTTTGTAAGTTGATCTGATCAACTCATTGCTTGAACCGAAAAACTTCTTAAGCTGGTTGAGATCAGCATCTGGACAATTTTACAATGAGAAAAATTAAGAATGTTTTAATCAAACATGTACTTATGTTAGATATGATGTTAAAAAGTACCTTTTGGGATTCTGTCAACTCCATAGAATGCTTCTCTTTTCATGTAAAAATTGCAGCCAGTAATGGTTGGTCCTCTTAGCCCATCTAAACCTTCCCACTCTCTCTGCATTGTTTTTGAGACAAATATAACAATATAATATTAAAAAAACCTATGGGTTCTTTTAATTTGACTAAACATCATTTTTTTTAATTATCCTTTTTTTAATTAGACTGAACTTTAAGGCTATTATTTTTGTAATTAACCATAATATTATTGAAGAAGTATCAAGATACATACCCAATAATAGTGCAGATTACCATCATACAGATCATGCTCACTTATATTATGGAAATGCTGTGGAAATTGAACCCAAGCTAGTTTTGAAGATATTTCAGGGTCAAAATAAAAGCACATCGCTTGACGGGCCGATGTTGGATCGTTGCAGTAATGGTCACAGTCCAGCACTATGAAATATGGAGCATTGCTGATCATTGCGGATACACGAAGCTACAAATTATTTACCACGAATCAAAATCGAGAAAAATAAATGAAATCGATCGAGAAAATCAGAAAGGATTTAAACGAAAAACATGAAGCAGGGGTTTAGAGAGAGTTTACAAGAACGTTGATTGCTCCAGCTTTGAAATGGTGTGGATGAGAAGGCCTTTTTTCTCTAGCAACATAAACAAGAAGAGGCATTCCCTTTTGGCTTGAATCATTTTCACTGCCATTTGCATCGCTAATCACCTGTCAAAACAATTTTACCAAATGTTCAATTATTTTTCAAAATTATAAGTATCTCTTAATATATTATAAACACCCCATTGAGGTTTGTATTTTCTTAACAAATAAGTTTCATTGATGGTGTAATTTGTAAAATAGTATTAAATATTAAGAGGATAATTGTAATTTTGAATGATAGCAGAATATCTTTGTAACTAGATTAAATATTAAGGATATTTTTGTAATTAACCCTTTACAGAAATCAGGCACACTGAACTGTCTACCTGGACTATGGGTGGATGATCTTTGCTGACAGAACTGCCTATGATTTTCAAATTTTTCTCCAGGCTTTCCTTGAATTCCTCGTACTTTTCCTGCACCCAAAAACAATAAAAACAAAATGAAAATCTAACATTGTAAGAATTAGAGACAATTATAATATTATCCTCGAGATTTAGCCTAATTATAAAAAACTTAATTATCTTTTAAAATTACCAATACACCCATTCACAAATTGCAACTTTGAGGAGTAACTTATGATTCTAAAAGGTAATTGGATTTTTCTGTAATTAGACAATCTCTACCGGTTTGTACATTTTCGTAAATAGTGCAAAATCAACACTCCATCTCTATCAATTTGCAATAATATTTCATTTTAGTGCATATTTGGATACTCTGAAATCGTTTAATTTAAAACAAAAAAAAGAAAAAATTAGTGCAACTGTATTATTGCACCATTTTTTGCGCAAAATTGTTCACATCTTAAAAATAACGTAGTCTTTGGCGCAGTTTTGAGGCAAATTTTGCCTTCAAATTGTAGATAGAACACTCACTTGAAGATAATTCAAAATAGTTCTTGTACTTATCCCTAAGAATCAAGGGGAAGGCATATTAATACACACATTATAGTTTTGCAAAATTGGTCGTGTAACTGTGGGACGATAACGAAAAAGTCATGAAAAAAATCATGTTTTGCAAAAAAATCATTTAATTATAGAAAGTTTTCGATTTTGGTCCTTCTAAATGCGCGATTTACCAAAATAGTTCTATAACTATATTAAATTCTCGATTTTGGTAAAATAATTTCATCAGATTTTAGTCTGTTATAACAGCTTAAAGAGATAATCATGTGACGAACCTCAATTTTGTTCCTATCAGCGACAAACTCAGTGCTCCAGATGAACTTGTCAGCAGCACTCTCCAGACTCGAAAAATAAGCATCAGGGCACCTGGTTTTCACCTCATACTTCCTACAAAAAGGAATCCACCACTTTGCAAATTTCCAAGCTTCCTTCATCGCAGCGAGAGTCACGGGGCCCCACCGTCGTCCGAGAGATATACAGCAATCTTATCAGGAGGGTAATCCAGGGCCATAGCCGATATAACCGTGTTCATCACCCCTAGAGACGGCTCTTTGTTCGGATCCGTCGTGCAGACGAACACGTCGACAGGCTGGAGCTTTTCGTCTTCTGGCAATCTCTGGATAGGCAATTCGTGTGACGGGCCGCCATTTGGACGGACGATGGAGAAGCCAGAGGAAAGAGAGGACGAGTTCGGAGAAAATGACGATGAGATAGGGAATGAGGGGAGTTTCCCTGGTTTTGATGATTTGAGAGAGAGTGGTGATTCTGTAGTAAAACAGGGCTAGTAATGCTGCTCCGTGGAGGAAAATGTGGAGCCTGTTTATTATCATGTCAGTTTTTTTGACATTGCAAACATGGAGGGGAAGTGTAGTAGTAGTAGTCCCCATGGATTGTTTCCTTTTTTTTTGGTCCCCTTAGTCTAGCAACAGTCATCCAAAAGTCTCACTAATTTATAGCAAAATTGATGATGTTGGAGTTTTCCTTTTCTTTTTGTCCATTTTTGGTTTTTTACTGTGCCATTGGCATTGTCGCACGGATATTATTAAATAAGGGATAATTACATAAACAGCCTCGGAGGTTTAGTGTAATTACAAAGAAAATGAGATCATGTCCTTCAAAATGACAATATATTTCATTGACCATTTTTTTTCATGTTACAGATTGCACCTTCAAAATGTGTATTTGTTTAGCCCAACTCCAACCCAACTTCAAATACCACACTATAACACCAAATATGCAAAAAATCATCTCCAACCCAACTCTAAACACTACACCAAATTTGGTGTAGTGAATAGTATTACACCAAATTTGGTGTAACACTATTCATTTGCATCAAATTTGGTGTAATTCAATATCCCCATTTGCCCTCCAATTCTCTTCTATTTCAAATTTAAATTCCAACTGTATCCTCATTTTATATATAATTAATTTATATAATATGGTTCTAATAATTAATTAATATTTTCTATAAATAATAATAACTAGCAAACAATGATAAATTTAAACTAAAAAGATGCTAATATTAATTGTAATATTTATTTTTTAATATAATTAATTAATTTAATATTAATTAAATATATATTTTTAGTTAATTATATTAATAGTAATAAACTATAAGTAAATAAAATAATTGTATAAATACATAAATTTGCTTACTATAAAATGAAAAAGAAAGAATAAAAAATATTCATTTGGTGTGAGATTTGGTGTAATGGGTTGGAGATGGTTTTGACAAAATTACACTAAAACACCAAATTTGGTGTTATGGTTGGAGATGGTTTAGGTGTTTATAAGTCCATAAATGAAGTATTTTAATTTTGAAAGATAATAATTTAGCTATACTTGCGGGTAGTATTTTTAACTATCTCTATTAATAACAAAGGCTGAAGGCGAATAAAGACACTAATGGAGCGTTTACAGACACTATGAAAATTGATTATTACCTTTTAACCCGAAAAAAAAACACTTTTTAGTGATTGTAACTAACAACTTTTGGTTCTATTTCTATTTCATTTAATCAAATCTATAAGCTGAGGGTGATGTGCTTCTAATTTGGAAAAATGCTTGTTTTTGTTAATAAGAAGTTTGTTTTATATTATTATCCTCATTTTTTTTTTAATAATCCAAAATTGTCATCTCTTCTTAAATACCCATGTGTCTTTCTATCAGAAAGTAAAAGTGTTTTTTTATTTCCAAACACTCCTATTTTTATTTTTTATGCTTATGGACTCTAATTTCAAATACTACAAATTTTTGATTCTCAATTACTTTTATTTTTTACAATAAACTACTTTCTAAAAAAGAAAAAATGTTTGTAAACACCCCTAAAAGTGCCACA
Source organism: Rehmannia glutinosa (assembly GCA_016081115.2). Classification (NCBI taxonomy): domain Eukaryota; kingdom Viridiplantae; phylum Streptophyta; class Magnoliopsida; order Lamiales; family Orobanchaceae; genus Rehmannia; species Rehmannia glutinosa. Next base: position 113,830 of record JABTTQ020000665.1, on the reverse strand, counting down.
AAGATTTGCTCCCGAGGGAGACAAATTACAAAATTTTTGTCATTATATATATTAAACATAAAATTTCAGGTGTGGTCCAAGAAAATTTGTGGATATTGTTTGTTGCTTGGTTATATGAAAAGGAAATCCGCAAGGGGGAGCATGGGCCACGAGGACATAAAATAGTGACCATTGGAGTATTAATGGCTCATCATTAGAGATCATGAGCCACGAGCACAAGAACCAAGAGAGAGCATGAGCCACGAGGAAACAAAAAAATGTACCATATACAAGAAATATAGTATAACTTCAATAAGTGTGTTGGTTTGGTTACTTGGTTACGAGGGTTAGGTGCACTACTGGGTTTTTCGCATTTATGGGCTTCAGTCTCTTGGATTGGGGCAAATTGCCAAAATATGGCAAAAATAATATGAGTTTGTGCAAATATGGTGAAAATCAAAGGGTTTGTGCATTTGTTCAATGGCGCACATGGGTTATGCGCCACCTTAATTGGTGGCGCTTCAACCATGTGCGCCAGGATTAAATTTTTTTTAAAAATTTTCACCGGCGCAACAAGCGTCTTGCGCTAACAATTGTAAAAATTCCAATTGCAAATTGGGGGTGGGGTTTGGCTGGAGGGTGAGTGTGGGGTTGGGGTTTGGTCAGGGGGTAGGGGTTGGGTGCGGGGGGTGGGTTGGGGTGGGGTTAGTTATTTTTATTATTTTATATAATAATAAATTAATAATTATTCCATGTAATTAGTTCATATGTAATTTTTTCGTTTTTATCCGCTTTTAACGTCATGATATATCAAATTAATTATTTTTTTATCTTGAATTTGACATCCATATTGCATATTTTTGCAAGAAAAAAAATACATAGTTATAAATTGGTCTCGATTTGAGAAGTTTATTCTTGCACGATACACGTATAGTGCTTAGAATTCGACAATACCCCTAATTTTTACCCTAAATACACAATCATAAATTATTACCTCGATTTGATAAATTTAAAATTTTTTCGGATTAAAAATTAAAGAACATCGATTTTTACATATAAACTAATTAGTTTATGTAATAATAAATTGTCTCATGTAATTAGTTTATACGTAAAAATTATCTCATGTAATTAGTTTATACGTAAAAATCAATGTTCTTTAATTCTTAATCCGAAAAAATTTTAAATTTATCAAATCGAGGTAATAATTTATGATTGTGTATTTAGGGTAAAAATTAGGGATATTGTCGAATTCTAAGTACTATACGTGTATCGTGCAAGAATAAACTTCTCAAATCGAGACCAATTTATAACTATGTATTTTTTTTCTTGCAAAAATATGTAATATGGATGTCAAATTGAAGATCGTAAAAAAATAATTAATTTGATAGATTGCACATTAAAAACAGATAAAAACGAAAAAGTTACATATAAACTAATTACATGGAATAATTATTAATTTATTATTATATAAAATAATGAAAATAACTAACCCCACCCCACCCCACCACCCGCACCCAACCCCCACCGCCCAGCCAAACCCCACCCCCAATATGCCAATTGGAATTTTTACAACTGCTGGCGCATGCTTAAGCTGCGCCAGCTGAAAATTTAATTTTTTTTTTAATCCTGGCGCACATGGTTGAAGCGCCACCAATTGAGGTGGCGCACAATCCATGTGCGCCACCGAACAAATGCACAAACCCTTTGATTTTCACCATATTTGCACAAACTCATACCATTTTTGCCATATTTTGGCAATTTGCCCCTTGGATTGAGCCTTTTTTTTTTTTAATAATGGGTTCGAATTATTTTTAGGAAAAATTACATAAAATACATTTTTTTCGGTAAATATACCACAAAATATGTTTCTATCACTTTTGTACCTATTTTTTCATTTTGTACCTACTTTGTTTTTTACGCTCCTCCATATTTTTTGATTATTTTTATTTTTATTTTTAATTTTTTTTGTTCATGTATTATTTTATATGTTATATATGTTGTTTTGATGTTGTCTAAATTTATTTCTTTGTTGTTTCTATTATGTTTTTTTGTTGTTTCGATGTCTCAAAACAACTTTTACCTATTTTAAATGTTGTTTTTTTATTTATGTATTATTTTGTACATTGTTTCTATTGTTTCAGTGTTGTTCTATAATATTTTTAATGTTGTTCTAATAATATTTTTTGTTGTTTCCATTTAGTGTTCAATGTATAAATACAATTTTTACCTATTTTTAAGCTCTTTTTATTCATGTGTTGTTTTTAATATTTTTTATGTTGTTTCTGAGTTGTTTCCATACCATTTTTAATGTTTGTTTCGATATTTGTTTGTTGTTTCCATGTAGTTTTTGATGTTTAAATACAATTTTTACCTATTTTTAACTATTTTTGCTCATGTGGTGTTTTCTATATTGTTTTTGTTTTTTTTTGAGGGAAATCATAAATTTTATGACTAGGAGATCATCTCCAAATTTGCCAAGTCTACCATGTGATCAGGGATATTCCTAATCACCGACTCATTACAATCAAAATCAAAAGCAAAGCGAGCAATAGTGTGAGCTAAACTGTTGCCCGTCCTTCTAACAAAACTAGGAATAACTGAATCAAAAAACTAAAAAAAATTAACAATATCATCTACGATGTTTCCCAGGTACGAGAGGTCGTCTCCTATATTTTTCAGCCTGTAGAATAGTGTGAGTTGTCCGTTTCAAGATATACCCGACGCAAGTTCATCTCCCGTGCAAGGCGGAGTCCTTCTCGACACGCCGAAGCCTCAGCCACCTCCACAGAACCTTCCAGGCTGACCTTTTTCATCAATATTTGCAGAACCCGCCCTCTGTTATCCCATATTACAATGCCCAATCCGCTACCTTCGTTCTCGATGATCGACGTGTCAGAATTGATTTTGGAAAAACCTGCTTCTAGGGGCTCCCATTTGTCCTTCAAACACTGGATATTGGCTATATTATACCCACCAAGACCCTGCTGATGCTCTTCGAGTCGTGCATCAGCCTGCCTGAAACAAAGCTCCTGGGTGACCCCTTTGTTCTTGAACACTAGTTTATTTCTTACATCCCATATACTCCACATCAGCATTGCAAGCATTGGATGGCCATCTGTATCACCATTATTCATCAAATCCATCAACCAGTCCCCTATAGTACCATTTCCATCCAGCCCCTGTGTGCGAATGCGAAGAGGAAAGGTAGCCCATAAAAAATGCGCCCATTCGCAATCACGTAGGACGTGCTCCGTAGTTTCCGGGGTTCCTCCACATCTCGCACAAACTAGATCGATCTTCACACCTTTCCTCGAAAGTTCATGCTTAGAGGGGAAAACACCTTGAATACATCTCCACAAAAACACCTGGATTTTAGGTGGGATCGGGAGATGCCATACCCAATTCCAAATTTTTTTATTCGCCCCCGAACTTGAGGAGGAATTACCATGTTCATCCGCAGCTGCCATAGCCATCTTATACCCAGTTCGCATCGTGTAGTTGCCATCTTTCGAAAAATGCCATACTAGCTTGTCGACGAGTCGGTACTGTTTAATTGGGATTACCAAATTAGCTTTGATGTCCACCAGAATAAAAATGTTACGTAGTTTTTCATCATCCCACTCATCCTTCTCCTCGTGCATCAGTGCTGAAACCATAAGATCTTCATGTTAAGCTGGTCGTATAGTAAGGGGCCTGAAACTTGGGTTGTCCATAATCCACGGGTCCGTCCACACGTTAACTTGCCGCCCACCGCCCACTGTCTATGTTCCAACGGATACCCCTACTCAATACGTTTCTACCCGTCACTATGCTTCTCCATACAAATGATGCATTATGGCCAATAGTGGCTTCGAGAATAGAACTTTGTGGAAAGTATTTCTCCTTTAGGACCTTGGATAGAAGGGAGCTCTCGTCTTTTATAATTCGCCATCCTTGTTTTGCAATCATCGCCTCATTAAAACATTGGACCCGGTTGTCCGTTAAGAAGCACAGAAAAACTCATGGAACTAACACACTTCATTATAAGCTCAACAAAGGAATCATTAATACCAAGTTTAAGCATTACATGACGAAGGAATAACCATTCTACCCGATCATATGCTTTAGACATATCTAGTTTAAAAGCAAAAGAGCCTCTCTTAGAGGCCTTATTGTTTTTCATACCATGAAAGATCTCAAAGGCAAGTAAAGCATTATCGGTAGTTAAACGACCCGGGACAAAAGCCGATTGCGTGTGGTGTATAAGGAGGGGAGAACCAATTTAAGCCTATTAGCAATGGTTTTCGTAATAATTTTGAAAATGACGTTACATAGACTAATAGGCCTAAAATCAGTTACACGTTCCGCTTTTTCCTTCTTGGGGATCAAGATTATAAAGGTCTCATTAAGGATTTTAGGACTAGCCTCGTTATTCAAAATAGAAAGAATGGTCGAAAGAATATCCGATTTTAACAAAGGCCAGAATTTAAGATAAAAGAGAGCGGGCATATCATCTGGGCCGGGGGCTTTTGTTGGATGCATTTGAGAAAGGACTGTCACCACCTCTTCCTCCTCAAATCGGCGAGCTAGCAAGTCATTCATTTCAGTCATCATTTTCGAGTCCACAACATCCAAGGCCCTATCTATATTCAAATGAGTTTCAGTCTTGAAAAGATTATGCAAATATTCAACAAAAATATTCTCAATGTCTTTCTACTCTTCTGCCCAAATCCCGTTCGGCCCCTTCACTCTATCAATTGAATTTCTAGCGCGTCTGCCATTTGCGAGCTTATGAAAAAATCCTGTGTTTTTATCCCCATCCTTAATCTAGTTGGCTCGCAACCTTTGGTGCCACATTTTCTCCTATTTGGAAAGAAGATCACGAGGGCGAGCTTCCAATTGGTACTGTTCGCGAATAGAGCCCCCCAATGAAGGACTGATCACAGCCTTCGACAATTTCCTCTCACATTCCATAATTTGTGTTCCAATATTTCCAAAATGCTCCTTTTCCCACGTCTGTAAGCTCATACCACAATTTTGAATTTTTCCTTTCAGAACATGCATATTAGACCCGCTGCTCTCCTTGTTCGATTCCTCTCAAATAAGCTATTGGCAAGATTCATCTAATAACCACATCGATTCAAACCAGAATATTTTTTTCTTTTTTCATCCCTTGTCTGTGGTTCCACCTTGTCGTTTTCTCCACTGTAATAGGATCGGACAATGGTCCGATGGGATTCTCGGGAGATGTTGAACCGAGTAGGCTGGGTAGTTGGAAATCCACTCTAATGTTCCCAGACATCTATCGAAATGCTCCTGGATGTTGTTCTCTCCTTTCTAGTCATTCGTCCACGTATACGTAAACCCCTTATATCCAAGATCGTCCAGACGGGTTGTCTGTAACACTGCTTGAAACTCCGCCATTTTTGAAGTGTCCCTACTCCGTCCTCCATTTTTCTCGAAAGTGTACAAAATCTTGTTGAAGTCTCCGAAACAAACCCATGCGGCATTATCGTTCGGACTTAGAGATTTCATAAGTTGCCATGTATTATATTTATGCTCTTCTTCTGGCCATCCATAGACACCTGTGAATCTCCGCTCTTTGTCACCATCGATCACATTTCCATCAACATGGTGTAACGAATCTGAGGTTACTTGAACATAAAAAATTCCTTTCCATAATTGGCACAGACCTCCTCGACGACCTCCATTCTCCGTATCACAATCAACTACATGCATACCATCAAAAAATCCAATTTTTTGAATATATCATCAACTTTGTTTTGGCGTAGTTTGGTTTGCACAAGGAAAACAAACCCGGGATTTTTCTGTCGGATATAACGTTTAAGTGCATTAACTGCCCGTGGGTTCCCAAGCCCACGGTAGTTCCAACTGAGGCAACTGATTGTGTTCGGTGGGACTGCTCACAAATAAACCAAACTCATAAATTCTTTTGGTTCTGTCATCTTTCGGATCGTGGTGGGAATTGGGTTTAGTTTCCAGGGTTTGTTTGGAGGGGGTGAACTGTGTGGGGTGTGTAGTATGGAAGGGGGACGGTCTTTTTGTTGGTGTTTGTTGTTTAAGTCTGTGCCAGCCACCTTTGGTTTGGTGTTTTTCGGTTTTTGGGTTGGGCTTGTTTTTGGTCTGGGTGCTTGGTTTATTGGTTTTGGGTTGGATAATATTGTTTTGGGCTTGAGTAATGGGTAGGGTTCGCTAAGGTTCGTGGTGGGGTGTTTGTATGGTTTGGGGTGGTTTTGGTGGGTTATCGATGCTGGTAGGGGAAGCATTGGTCGAGTGTATTGGTTTTAGGTGTGGATTGGTAATTTGCGCGGCTCGAGTTGGGTGTGTCAAATTGTGTATGGCTAAAACTAGTTGGTCTTGGTTAAGGGGTATGAGTTTGTGATCGGTTTGGCTTTGCGCTTTTTTGTGTTTGGGGGAGGAAGTTAATGATAGAGATTCCAAGGAGTGGTGGATGTGGTCTTGAGCTTGTTCTTTATTAGCAAGGCAGACGACATTGGAGGTAAGATCAGGTTGGGTGCATGATGGCGGGTGGTGTATTTTGGTGTTAGTTTTGTGGGAGGACGCCGTGGACGATGATGGGGAGTTATGGTGGAATAGATTTTGGGCAAGAGGGTTGCGGATATGGGGTGTGTTGTCAGTCATGGTGTTAATCCTTTTTAGTGGCGAAGCTTTCAACCACGACCCGTATTTCATGCTCGAGAGGTCCTGGCATTCGTTGCGGTCAAAAGAATCACAGTTTGGAATGAGTGGCCTATCAGACCGCAACAAAAACAATAAACGGGGAGTGATTCGTATTTGAGGGGTTGAGTTAAATGCTTCCCTTGGATTTTAATCGAAAGGACCCTGGTGAGTGGTTTCGAAATAGCAATGGACGATTTGAATCTAATGAATTTCCCGAACATCCCTTCTGTCAATGTGTCCAAAGTTTCTAGCTCCCCGACTTGACGAGCCAATATTTTTGCGGTGTTAGGGTTCATGCACGCCAGCAGTACGTCATATAGTCGTGTCCAAAACACCGCGTGAGAGATATATGTCATGCACGACTGTTCATCCTCGTTGATTGCTCATATCGCGAATAGGCCGCCGTCGTAATGCCACGACTGATTGGTGATAACCCAAGTTTTATCTTCTTCTGTTTCAAACTTAAACAGGATGAGATTTGCCCCCCATTCTCTGGCTATAATCGGATGTTTGGTTTTGCACGATTTATTCATCACTTCAACGAGGTAAAATGGATTCCAAGATTTGTCCGAAAATAGTTTTCCAACGAGGTAATAAGAATTAGGTGCTGGTATGTTCTCATTTTTGTGCCCCACCTCATCCAGATCCACAACCTACATTCTTTTTCTGTAAGTTCTTCCATCTGTTCTACTCCTCCGACACTGAATCTGATTTGATTATGGATAGAGCCTCGGTGTCGTCGACCTGAAAGAAAACAACAAAAATAAATAACAACGTTAGCACCACCAATTCGATTTGGCCGATGGGGCCCGACTGATCTAAACGCACTGCCAACAGAAAACCCTAGGAAAAAAAAGAAAGAAACAGGCATGGGAAGACACAACCTAACGATCTACACAGGGGGGCGGATGGTAAGAAGAGAGATGGGTAGGAAGGTGACACAGAAGGGGAGAGGGGGACTTTAGGACAAAGGGGAAACGACGGGGATGTCGGACGGAAACTGCTGACGAAGGCTAGTAACGACTAGGAGAAACCCTAACAGAGAAACCCTAAGGCGACATACTCCTATCATGAGGAGGACTTTGTTTCTGGTTTGTTTCTATATTGCTTCCTGATTGTTTTCATGTTTTTTATGTTTTCATTCATTGGATCAAAAATTGAATTGTGTTTTTTTATTCATGTTGTTTCTATAATATTTTTAATTTAATTGGTTTTAATATGTGTTATTTTATGTGTATATTTTTTGATTTTTTTTATAAGACTTCGAGTATAGAATGGATTATTTAATGAGGGAAAAATTTATTTTTTCACTGAAATTATTAAAAGAAACATGTTAGAAACCAGAGGAAAAAACACTAAACCCCCCAAGTTATGCGTTTTTTTGCACTTTACCATCTAAACTAATTTCTTTACAATTTACCATATAAACTATACAAGTTTTGCACTTTGCCCTATAGCAGTCATCGCTGACGGAATATTCGGAATATTCCAGCACATGCCCTCCACGTGAGGCAAAACCGTCTTTACCTAAAATTCAAACAGAAGTAGTTACACTTTACCATCCGAACTTTGTTAAGAATTTCACTTTGCCATCTGAACTTTGCGCAATTTTCACTTTGCCATATCAATTTAAGAAAATTAAAAAAAATATGTATATATATTTATTTATCTTATTTTGTGAGGCCCCGATTTTTTTTCCAACATATTCTACGATGATGTATAGTGACAAAATCTTGGCTAAGTGTCACAATATCTATTATAGATGAGATACGATACTCAATTATTTATTTCTTCTAACGACGATTACTCTTTCCCTATTTCGAGTATACCAGTTATATTCTTTCTCAAGTATTAATTCTTGATTGACTATAGACGACTTTAGAAATATTGGACCCTCGATAATTTAGGAGTATATTCCAATCCTTATCCAAATATTTCAGCTTATTCTATAATACATTCCCAACCAACTTCCAATTTATTTTGAGAAAATACACATTTGTTATTTCACATCCTTAATTTTAAACTTCTAAATAATTATTTATAAATATCTATACATTTTATTTTCCTCAAAATTTTATAAAAGAAAAGAAAACCTAAATTTTACCATCCTATGTCTTATTTTCAAAAAATGGGGAAATTAACTCATTCTTCTTCTATTATTATTATTATTTTTTTTACTAATTTTTTTTATCTCCCAACTAGATTATTATGAGACAAACAAAAAAAAATTAAAATTTTTGACAAAGTCCCCCCCTTAAAATCGGCCAAAAGAGAGAATTGGGGATTGATTGTTTCAAATTTTTTTCCAAACCTACATTTTTAAATTTTTCTACTAATTCCACCACCCCACTAATTAACAAAATAAATTTTTAATCATCCTCTAAACTACCAATTCGGCCATCACCCTTTTTTTAGGGGGAATCCCACCTTTTTTTTTCCTCTAATCCTACAACTTTAAAAGCTACTCTACAAATCTCACCTAGATACCCACTACCATAATTAAATACCAAAAGACCAAAAATATTTTGATTTCCTACACTAACTTTCGGCCTTATCATTAAAGGGGAGGGAATCAAATCAAATTTTTTTTTATCTCCAACAAGATTTAGCCCAATAATTAGACATAAAAAAAAAAAACAACAAAAATCACCCAATTGAACCAAATTTTCGGCCATGTGTAAGATAAGAGAATCAAATTTTAATTTTTCATCTTAACCCCTATTCAAACTTCCCAACTTCTCCCCATTTCCATACTTAGACAAAAAAAAAAAAAAACACATAAAATTCTCCTACATTCCTCCTTAAGGCCGAAAATACAAGCAAGGTGAGAAAAATTTTGTTTTACTTCTTTCATTTTCATCTTATCTTCTTAAAACTTCAAGCCTTCTCCTTCATCTTCTAACTTGTTGAATCCTTCCTTATTGAGGTACTCCTAGAGGTTGTTTTTTTGAAGAATTAAGGAAGACTTAGACTTGACTCCAAGCTTGAAGAAAAAATTCAAGACAACACACATTAAAGTGAGATATTGTGATTTTAATATTTTTCTTCTTGACAACTTGAGGAATTAATTTTGACTCAAGGATTTAAATTTTTGAGCTTAGAGGCTGATCTATAGAGCTCAAGTTTGAGGTTAGAAGCTTGAAGAGAGAAATTTATTTTTGAAGACTACTTGAGGAAATTAAGGTAAGAATTAATCCATTTGTTTTAAGATATTTTCTTTGGACATGAGACCTCAATTTTAACACCAAAATATGGATATGGTTGACATTTAGGATCTGAACTTTGAGTGTTAGAACCAAGAGCTTGGATTCTTAAGAAGATCTCCATTTTAAACCACAACCCGAAAACTACTACGAGGTGGGTGAAAAATATTTCTACAAAAATGCATCATTCTTTCTACTAGTACACAAAAATGCATGCTCATGTGATAATATTATATTTTATGAATTTTAGCAAGTATTTATGAGATTTATATTTTAATAAAATTTAGAGAAAATAAAAAGATGAGTATGATATTTTTCTTGCATAAAATGTTGATAAAATTGCTCATCATTATGCTTTTATTATTTATGATGCTACGAATGTTTAACTATATTTTAGAAATATTAAAATGAGTTTTAATATATTATTGGAATTCTGGATTTGTAACTTGTGCAAGAAAAATCGAAGGTTGGGTTATTTTTGTAATTATTGTGAAATATTGGGCCAAAAGAGTAAATATGAAAAACTGTGAAGGCCACCTCTGAAAATTCGAAATATTAGACCCAAGACTCTGAAAATTTCATATACGAAGTGACTTGAAAGATTGGGACCCCTTCCGGGTAAGAAAATACAATAAGGAGCAAGTTTAATGTCAAAATGTAAAATTGTAAAACTTAAAGGATTTTCGAAACTGGGACAGTTAAGTATCTCGAAAACTTGCAAATTTATTTATTACGATATTTTAAACCTTTAATTCAAATTTCATAACCACCCGACTTAAAACGAGCCTTTAACGACAAAAATCGCTTTTGAGCCAAAATTGTAATTTGCGAAGAAGAGGTACCTAACTTTCAAAATTTTCAAAACTGTTTTAACCACAACTTATTACTGGCCAAATAAGTATTTAAAAGTGGAAATCACCTCAAAATCCTTCCCGGTTTAAGAGTTACCTAATTTTAAAATATCAAGTCAAAAATTATAATTTTTGAAAAACTAGAAGGTGAATCTGCAAATTTTATAAAATCTGTCTCGAGCCACTGGAAAATTTAAACCTGTGGGAATTTAGAAATTTTTAGAACTGACCTTACTCTTTTTCGAGTCCAGAATTGAAACTTATCGAATTTTAGAACCCGGTAAGGGAATATTTTTCTTAGTAAAAATGATTTTTATTTTAAAATTTGCTCAGGACGTTGAAATTGATATTTTCTAACTTGGTTACCTTATAAAAATTTTAAGATATAATTTTGTACTTATCTAATAAAAATATCGATCTTGAACATAATGCACCGAACCGAATATTAAAACCGACTAGATTATCCACCCGATAACTAGACTGCGAATTTTGTTTTGAAATAAATACTAGATATTGTGTGACCAAGATCACTCTGGACTTGCTAACTGATTTTATCAAATTTTTCGAACGAAAATAGTGATTGGAAGAGAAATTGTGAACTCAAGATTTAAGTGAAACGTAAAGTGGAATTAAATGTGAAGTGAAGTGGAATTTGAAGTGAAATGTGAAGTGGAGTGAAATTTGAAGTGAAGTGAAATTTAAAGTGAAATGTGAAGTGAAATGATAAGTGGAAGTGAAAATGGGAATGAAAGTGAAAAGTAAAGTGAAAATTTAAAGTGGGATAATTTGCTTCGGCTTTATCCAAGTGATGTGGGATAATTTGCTTCGACTTTATCCGAGTGGGATAATTTGCTTTGGTTTTATCTAAGTGAAGTGGGATAATTTGCTTCGGCTTTATCCAAGTGATGTGGGATAATTTGCTTCGGCTTTATCCGAGTGGGATAATTTGCTTCGGCTTTATCCAAGTGATGTGAGATAATTTGCTTCGGTTTTATCCAAGTGAAGTGGGATAATTTGCTTCGGCTTTATCCAAGTGATGTGGGATAATTTGCTTCGGCTTTATCCAATTGAAAGTGGAAGTAAATTTAATAAGACAATAATAATGCTTGACTAATTGTGACAATCTAACATAATGGTTAATGGAAATCTTTATACAAACAACGAGACAAAGTCATATGCACTTCATGCATTGATTTCCATGAAACTATTTTCCGTGCATAAAAACCAGCCACACTCGCACACCGACACCCATCCACTGAGGATTTTTGTTCTCACCCCACCTCTTTTATCAACCAGAAGATGAAGGAATGTATCAGGATGCTGGTGACGATGGATCCCAAGACGTAACCTAGTTCTGTATTGTATTATGGATTTTATTAAGACGATGGATTTTATTTGTGATGATTTAAACCTTGGACTTATTTGTTGTAATAGCAAGGCGTAGGACCCTGAGGATCAATTTACTAAATTGTATTTTAATACTTTTAGATTCCGCTGCAACCATACTCTGACTTAGTTATAACCTTATTTATGTGTTATATTGATGTATGTATGTTGGAGGATAGTTAAGCTAGATTGGTAAACCAGTATAAGTTTGGTATATTGTGTCACGGCTTTTATTTTGGGGCGTGACAGTTATGGTATCAGAACTCGGTTTGTAAGAAGAAAACTTACACCGAGCTGACCCAGGATAGGTTCCTCTGCCTTGGATTGGGTACCGCTACTAGATGACCTAAGTTGAATCTTGGAGGACTATTTGAGCTCGTTTGGGTTGTCATAGTGTTAAAATATCCGGATATTCCTCGATTTGGACATTAGGTGATTTAAAAAACCCATGATTTGAAGGTTATAATGCCAGATATGATGAGATTTGAAGGATATAAGGTTATCTCTGGATAAATATATGATTTGGATGTGATATGTTATGGGATCTAGATGCCTAATAATATTACTTTGGTAAAATGATAGTTGGGGACTCACTAAGTATAATTATCGATGATAGTACCCTATGTTATTCATTCCTAAATACTTGTACAATCTTAATTAAGGAAATTTGACTTGTGGTTTAGGTATCACGGATAAGATACGTTAAGGATGTGACTATTACAGGATCTCGACTAGATGTTACCACAAAGGATTCTCTAAGCTATGACGACTATTGTTCACTAAGACTGGATAAACTTTCTAAGATTATTCAAACTACTATTGTGATTTAGATACTCGTCCAATATTGAATTAGTTGTTGCTTGATTTGGTCGACTATGACTTAATTTCAGTCACTAAGTCTGGATTAATTATAAGGATGGGACACTGAGACTGTGTATTGACTAATGTGGTCTTAACAGCGTGACCATCACAAATAATTATCTCCTCCCGATGATCGATGAACTATTTGACCAACTCCGGGGAGTCATAGTGTACTCAAAATTCAATCTACAACAAGGATACTATCAGTAGAAGATTAAGGGCGAACATATACCTAAGACAGACTCCCAAGCTAGGTATGGTCACTCCGAGTTGGTAGAACTGCCATTCAGATTAATAAATGCCCCACAACATTCGTGGACCTGATACGCTGAGTCTTCCGACCTTACTGGGATTAATTCGTAGTGATTTTCAACAATGACACACTTGTATACTCCAAGACAAGGGAGGATCATGGACATCATTTGAGAATCGCGTCTGGAAGCACTATGAGAACACAAGTTATATACCAAGTTTAGCAAGTGTCAATTTATAACTTAAGGATGTCACATTTCTGGGACATATAGTGTCTGGTGATGGGATCGCAGTAGATCCATCAAAGGTGCAAACTATTGTTGAGTGGAAACGACCAGAAAAAGTGGCCAAGTTCAGAAGTTTTGGGATTGGCAGGATATCGCCGAATATTTATCAAAGATTTCTCCAAAATTTATGGACCACTCCCGAACGATTAACTCGGAAGGAAGTTAAGTTCAAATAGAATGACGAGTATGAGACTAGTTTTTTTAAAAAAAAAACGACTCACGACCGCTTCCGCCTTGGCCCTCACGAGCGGAATAGAAAGGGTTTGTTGTTTATAGTGATGCATCAAGAGAAGGGTTGGGTGCAGTACTTATGCAAAAGCAAAAGTAATTCTTTATGCCTCACGGAAGCCCAAACCATACGAGGCCACTACCTGACGCACAATCTGGGATTAATAGCAATAATATTAACAATGAAGAGTGGCGACATTACTTATACAAGCAATGTTCACTATTTTCACAGATTATAAGAGTTTGATATAATTGTTCTCCCATAAGGCTCTCAATTTGAGACAGAAAAGGTGGATGGAGCTAATCAAATACTATCATTTTGATATCCAGTACCACCCTGGAGGGGAAATGTAGTGGCAGACGCCTTAAGAAGAAAGGCCAGCATCGCCAGACTAATGATTAGGGAATGAAAATCCCTAGAAGAGTTGAGTGTATGGGATACGATGAGAAGGAACACTCAAATAATTTGGGCTAAAATCTCAGTGTGACCTGAGTTGTTGTGTGAGATTAAGGCAGCACAGGAGGGAGGAAAGCTGAGCCCGAGATACATTGGGCCGTGTAAGATACTTAAGAGAATCGGGAAGCTGGCTTATTAGATTGAACTTCCGCCCCCTATAGCAGGTATGCATGACATATTCCATGTCTCCAGATTAAGAAAATACCATCCTGACCCAGAACACATTATCACAGAGGAAATCCCGCCCATAATAGAGAATTTGTCTTACACCGACAAACTGCTACGAATCATAGAGAGACAAGTGCGCTAGTTGAGAAGAAGGGAGATCCCAATGGTCAATGTAGTGTAGCAAGCGCATGATCGGAATGAAGATGCCACGTGGGAAATGGAAGAAGAGATGCTAAGACAATACCCGGAACTATTTTAGGAGGAATTTGGGGACCAAATTCTTTTAAGGAGGGGAGAATGTGAGGCCCCGATTTTTTTAACATATTATACGATGATGTATAGTGACAAAATCTTGGCTAAGTGTCACATTATCTATTATAGATGAGATACGATACTCAATTATTTATTTCTTCTAACGACGATTACTCTTTCCCTATTTCGAGTATACCATTTATATTCTTCCTCAAGTATTAATTCTTGATCGACTATAGATGACTTTAGAAATATTGGACCCTCGATAATTTAGGAGTACATTCCAATCCTTATCCAAATATTTCACCTTATTCTATAATACATTCCCAACCAATTTCCAATTTATTTTGAGAAAATACATTTGTTATTTCACATCCTTAATTTTAAACTTCTAAATAATTATTTATAAATATCTATACATTTTATTTTCCTCAAAATTTTATAAAAGAAAAGAAAACAAAAATTTTACCATCCTATGTCTTATTTTCAAAAAATTGGGAAATTAACCCATTCTTCTATTATTATTATTTTTTTGCTATTTTTTTTCTCCCAACTAGATTATTATGAGACAAAAAAAAAATTAAATTTTTTGACAAAGTCCCCCCCTTAAAATCGGCCAAGAGTGAGAATTGGGGATTGATTGTTTCAATTGTTTTTTCCAAACCTAGATTTTTAAATTTTCCTACTAGTTCCACTACCCCACTAATTAACAAAATAAATTTTTAATCATCCCCTAAACCACCAATTCGGCCATCACCCTTTTTTTAGGGGGAATCCCACTTTTGTTTTCTCTAATCATACAACAATAAAAGCTACCCTACAAATCCCACCTAGATACCCTCTACCATAATTAAACACCAAAAGGCCAAAAATATTTTGATTTCCTACACTAACTTTCGGCCTTATCATTAAAGGAGAGGGAATCAAATCAATTTTTTTTTTATCTCCAACAAGATTTAGCCCAATAATTAGACATAAAAAAAAACAACAAAAATCACCCAATTGAACCAAATTTTCGGCCATGTGTAGGATAAGAGAATCAAATTTTAATTTTTCATCTTAACCCCTATTCAAACTTCCCAACTTCTCCCCATTTCCATACTTAGACAAAAAAAAAAGACATAAAATTCTCCTACATTCCTCCTTAAGGCCGAAAATACAAAAAAGGTGAGAAATTTTTTATTTTACTTCTTTCATTTTCATCTTATCTTCTTAAAACTTCAAGCCTACTCCTTCATCTTCTAACTTGTTGAATCCTTCCTTATTGAGGTACTCCTAAAGGTCATTTTCTTGAAGAATTAAGGAAAACTTAGACTTGACTCCAAGCTTGAAGAAAAAATTCAAGACAACACACATTAAAGTGAGATATTGTGATTTTAGTATTTTTCTTCTTGACAACTTGAGAAATTCATTTTGACTCAAGGATTTAAATTTTTGAGCTTAGAGGCTGACCTATAGAGCTCAAGTTTTAGGTTAGAAGCTTGAAGAGAGAAATTTATTTTTGAAGACTACTTGAGGAAATTAAGGTAAAAATTAATCCATTTGTTTTAAGATATTTTCTTTGGACTTGAGACCTCAATTTTAACACCAAAATATGGATATGGTGGCATTTAGGAGCTGAACTTTGAGTGTTAGAATAAAGAGCTTGGATTCTTAAGAAGATCTCCATTTTAAACCACAACCCGAAAACTACTACGAGGTGGGTGAAAAATGTTTCTACAAAAATGCATCATTCTTTCTACTAGTACACAAAAATGCATGATCATGTGATAATATTATATTTTATGAATTTTAGCAAGTATTTATGAAATTTATATTTTAATAAAATTTAGAGAAAATAAATAGATGAGTATGATATTTTTCTTGCATAAAATATTGATAAAATTGCTCATCATTATGCTTTTATTGTTTATGATCCTATGAATGTTTAAATATATTTTAGAAATGTTTAAAATGAGTTTTCATATATTATTGGAATTCTAGATTTGTAACTTGGGCAAGAAAAATCGAAGGTTGGGTTATTTTTGCAATTATTGTTAAATATTGGGCCAAAAGAGTAAATATGAAAAACTGTGAAGTCCACCTCTGAAAATTCAAAATATTAGACCCAAGACTCTGAAAATTTCATATATGAAGTGACTTGAAAGATTGGAACCCCTTCCGGGTAAGAAAATACAATAAGGAGCAAGTTTAATGTCAAAATGCAAAATTGTAAAACTTAAAGGACCAAAAATATAATTTTCGAAACTGGGACAGTTAAGTATCTCGAAAACTTGCAGATTTATTTATTATGATATTTTAAACCTTTAATTCAAATTTTATAACCATCCGACTTAAAACGAGCCTTTAACGACAAAAAATCGCTTTTGAGCCAAAATTGTAATTTTCAAAAAAGAGGTACCTAACTTTCAAAATTTTCAAATTTATTTTAACCACAACTTATTACTGTCTAAATAAGTATTTAAAAGTTGGAATAACCTCAAAATCCTTCCCGGTTTAAGAGTTACCTAATTTTAAAATATGAAGTCAAAAATTACAATTTTTGAAAAACTAGAGGGCGAATCTGCAAATTTTATAAAATCTGTCTCGAGCCTCTGGAAAATTTAAACCTCTGGGAATTTAGAAATTTTTGGAACTAATCTTACTTTTTTTCGAGTCCAGAATTAAAACTTATCGAATTTTAGAACCCGGTAAGGGAATATTTTTCCTTAGTAAAAATAATTTTTATTTTAAAATTTGCTTAGGACCTTGAAATTGATATTTTCTAACTTGGTTACCTTATAAAAATTTTAAGATATAATTTTTGTACTTATCTAATAAAAATATCGATCTTGAACATAATGCACCGAACCGAATATTAAAACCGGCTAGATTATCCACCCGATAACTAGACCGCGAGTTTTGTTTTGAAATAAATACTGGATATTGTGTGACCAAGATCACTCCGGAATTGCTAATGATTTTATCAAATTTTTCGAACGAAAAATAGTGATTGGAAGAGAAATTTTGAAGTGAAGATTTAAGTGAAACGTAAAGTGGAAATAAATGTGAAGTGAAGTGGAATTTGAAGTGAAATGTGAAGTGGAGTGAAATGTGAAATGAAGTGAAATTTAAAGTGAAATGTGAAGTGAAATGATAAGTGGAAGTGAAAATGAGAATGAAAGTGAAAAGTAAAGTGAAAATTTAAAGTGAGATAATTTGCTTCGGCTTTATCCAAGTGATGTGAGATAATTTGCTTCGGCTTAATCCGAGTAGGATAATTTGCTTCGGCCTTATCCAAGTGATGTGGGATAATTTGCTTCACCTTTATCCAAGTGAAGTGAGGTAATTTTATTCGGCTTTATCAAGTGACGTGGGATAATTTGCTTCGGCTTTATCCGAGTGGGATAATTTGTTTCGGCTTTATCCAAGTGATGTGGGATAATTTGCTTCGGCTTTATCCAAGTGAAGTGGGATAATTTGCTTCGGCTTTATCCAAGTGAAGTGGGATAATTTGCTTCGGCTTTATCCAAGTGATGTGGGATAATTTGCTTCGGCTTTATCCAATTGAAAGTTGAAGTAAATTTAATAAGACAATAATAATGCTTGACTAATTGTGACAATCTAACATAATGGTTAATGGAAATATTTATACAAACAACGAGACAAAGTCATATGCACTTAATGCATTGATTTCCATGAAACTATTTTCCGTGCATAAAAACCAGCCACACTCGCACACCGGCACCCACCCACTGAGGATTTTTGTTCTTACCCCACCTCTTTTATCTACTAGAAGATGAAGGAATGTATCATGATGCTGGTGACGATGGATCCCAAGACATAGCCTAGTTTTGTATTGTATTATGGATTTTATTAAGACGATGGATTTTATTTGTGATGATTTAAACCTTGGACTTATATGTTGTAATAGCAGGGCGTAGGACCCCAGGATCAATTTCTAAATTGTATTTTAATTCTTTTGGATTCCGCTGCAACCATACTTTGACTTAGTTATATCCTTATTTATGTGTTATATTGATGTATGTTGGAGGATAGTTAAGCCAAATTGCTAAACCAGTATAAGTTTGGTATATTGTGTCACGGCTTCCGTTTTGGGGCGTGACATATTTAATACATAAAAAACACAAAAATAAGTTTAAACCATATTGTGAGAGAATCAAAATAGAAAATTTAGCATATACAAAATTTACTTTTATATTATATATATTCTCGTATATATTATTTATTTTTGCATTATAATTTATTTTTTGCATACTAAAATTAAAAAAGTACTAGATAGATATTATAATTATGATTACAATATTTATTTTCTTTTTCTTTTTTTTTTGGCAATTTTGATTTACCAAAGTACTGACCGAAATACAAAAACAAAAATATGGTAAAAACTGATTATTTTGGTACAATATTCAGCACGCGATGGGTACCGAATTTTCTGTCCAATTATGATTTTTTGTGCGTTCACCAAATACCTATTGAGTTTAACCTCTACTTGTAATAAGTACAAGAGCAATGTAGTGTGGTAATCGACCAAAGTTGTCTCACAAGAAAAGTTCAGTTGCGTGTAATTATTTGAATTTATGAAAAATAAAATAATTCTTTAACACTCGTAATCAAGTTTTGAATATGCAATTAAGAATTGAACTAAGAATTAAAAGTACAAATCTAAAGCAATACCACATTATAACATTGGGGTGAAATCAATATAAAAAAATTCTAAACCTTAGAACAATTCAAAGATGTCTAAACCTCCAAAACCAAATCGATATCAATGATATTTGTACCCACCTTAATCATAAACCGAAACCCTAAAATAATAACTTTAGAAAGGGTGGGTTGGGGAAATATTAGGCGTAGGCGCCAACTATGCAGGTGCCTATTTGGGAGGCGCCTGCCGAGAAGTACTTTTTTTTCCACTTCTGACACGTAGGCGCTGGCGCCTACAACCTGATTTTTCTTTTTTTCTTTTTTCTTTTTATTTTCAAAATTTAATTTTAAATATAAAACACAATTTTCGGATAACTAAAATGTGAAATATTACTGAATCGAAACGCGGTAACATAATAAAGTCTACAACACATTATTAGAAAAAAAGGAAATTACACATTAAAATACTGGAATAAGATACGACATGCCATTATAACATAAGTACACGGATAACCTGTACGCAAAAAAAAAACACCGCACGATCAATCTTGGCATGAAGAAGAACTTCCTTGCTCGCATTAGATCGTGATGGCAAGTAGCCTTTAGGGTAAGCCAAGAGGTTGCTTGAGCCTTGTGTTTCGCTCGTATCTTAAACAATATTTCAAGATTATCAAATAAAGCGTTCTCCTCCATCGTATAAGATCCGGAGAAATGGTGTCACCATCCTAAAAATAAAGAAAATGAATGATTAATATACTTACAATACATAATGGTATATTATAACGCCTTTCTAGCTTAATTAAATTTTAAGGCTAAAATAAGCAATTAAAACAGAAATACTTAAATGAATACTGAAAAATACGGAATAATAAAAATCTTACTTCGTTCAAAACTTTGCAACGGTATACTAATAATTACTAGTCCAAAACATTCGTACTGGAAATAAAATGACATTTAACATTTAATGAACTAAAAAGTCAAACTTTGAAAATATTAAAAATTCCATTGACATGGGTTCCCCGAGTCACTGCGCCCAGTCAACTCCTTTCTCTCTGCATTCTCATCTGAAAAATTTAACATTCGTGGAATGAGCTAAATGAGCTCAACAAGTAACCTCATGCATGAATGTGCCTAATGCAATATCTTAACTTTTATAACTTAAAAAGACTTTACGTTTTCATTGCTTAAAAACCTTCATTTCATTACTTAAAACTTTCTTTCGCATTAAACTTTGACTTTTGTTGCATGAAACATTCTTAGGACGCGAGCTCACTTGGTAACGCATTGTTCTAATTAGGGTCGCAGTGGGCCTTGTTATTTGGAACCCGTGAACATTTTGCCCGAAGGCCCATTTCCATTCGTTTTGCCCGAAGGCCCCTTTCCTTGAACATTAACATTAGCCGCAAGCGGCACATTGTCAGAACGCTAGCCCCCCGCACCCATTTTCCACTCACTCCAGCATCATATATAGAACAATGTGAACCCATTTCTTTGAAAAACATTATTAATTCTAAACTTTAAGACTTGACTTGGCTTAATCTTGGGATGCTCGTGAAATGCTATGACCATACGTTAATATGATGCATGAACGTAAGTGATGCAACTTCAATTGAATACGAACATAAACTTAAAGACCATAATCATAATAATTAAATCACATTAATTAGCATATTAAAAGTAACCATGACATAAAATATGTAAACGAGGATAAACATACATTCAGATACTCAATAATACCTTACATTCAATTAGTTAAGGAGAAACCCCTATATCCAATTAATTAGGAAAACCAAGTATCACATCAACACATAAATTCTTATCACATAAGACATCAAGCCAATTTATCACATCAACACATAAATTATTATCTCATAAGCGTGCAAGCCAAGACATACACATAAAAAATAATTCTTGTAGTAGTCAAACATGATAAAACGACAAGCCTTGCAGTCAATTATGATAAAGCAATAGGCATTAAATTTAACATAATGAAAATCATGTAACAAAATTACAAACCTAAATTAATGTGAAAACAAAGGAGATTACTTGCCTGTTCAACTTAAGATACTAAAATTCTTTTCGTGCTCTTTTCAGATCAAACGTAGTCCTAGAAGATTTGCGTTGGGAAAATCACCTCTCTTTCTTCTCTTTTTCTCTTTTTTTTCTTTTCTTTCTCTCTTGGTCGATCTCTATACCCTCTCTGCATCTATTTTGTCGTGTGTTTGTGTTGTCCATGTGTTTGTGTTGTCCGTGTGTTTTAGGTATCTTATATCTATGTTTTAACCTACTCCCAATTAGACTGGGCTTTGGGTACATAAGCGTATTTATTAATCCATTAATAACAGAAAGAGCTTATGGGCCAGAGCTAATACCCTAAACTAATTAAATGTCCAATTATTCATTATAAGGCCCAAATTAAATAAATCACAATCCAATTAAAAAGACTCTTTTATTATCCGTAATTTAATAAATTAACTATCTAGTAAAATCCTTAATACATTTCCAATTCTCCATTTATTATTCCATAAAATAAACAAATAACATAATTAATAAAATCTTATTAAGGCACAAAAATCTGGGTTGTTACATATATAATGCAACTCGCATGATGAAAATAAGAAATTTTAACTTACCGAACGCCAAGTGACCCAGTCCCTTTCCGCTGCGTGCACAAAATTGAGTTTACGATCCCAATATACACCCGACATACTTAATATTTTGGCGAACAAAATATAGCAGGCTTGAAGATGTTTAACTCGTTGATTTACCTCGATTTAACTTAAAATTGCATTGAATGCAAATTTTAGAACTCGCCTGCCTCTGAATGGCAACACTATTGTTGGTTTCACCAATTAATCAGTTGCATTTACTCTTTTCGTTTAGTACTGAATCGACGAGGATGATGTCCATCGGTAATGTCCATATTAAAGTTTTCTCATTATAGAGTTTCATCATTAACTGAGAGTTGGGCTTCGTGGGGATGGTAGAGGAGACCATTGAACTCATCCATTTAAATTAGAGTGAAAAGAGAAATAATATAAATATTTTAGGTGGTAGAGGAGACCATTCAAGTTGCAATGAAATAAAATTTTTGGCATGTATTTATAGGCCGTGTGAAGTATTTATAGTGACATTTTTTGTAAATTTGTTAAGTTATTCAGACAAAATCCAACAACTGATAAAGCTATGTACGTAGACAAGATGTATCACTAAATAAAGCTTAAGTTGATAAAGCTTACATCTAATAAAACTGACATCTGATCAAGCCATCAGAGACAAGACTAGACATGTGCATAAAGCTTACACCTGATAAAATTACTTTAGACAAGACCATACATGTGTTTAAAGCTTACAGCTGATAAAGGTATTGTAGATAAGACATATCGATGCTAAGTTAATAAATGTTGTCAGATAAATGTATAATAATAAATGCAATAAATGATGCAGACTTAATATAAAATAACTTGATTCATTAGTTATTTTACAATAATATCTCTTAATAATCTTAAACTATATATCCCCCCAGTGCCACACCAGGCGGTACTAGGGGTGGCAATTTGAGGCACGACACGATAGCACGACACGGAATTAGCGGGTTTGGGCTGTGTGTTATTGGGTTAGGGTCATTATTGGGCCGACCCGATAAGAGCGATAAGAAATCGGGTCAAAATCGGGCTAACCCGATAAGCCCATTGAACTCGATAAGGCCCGATAAGTTAAAAATATATTTTCTTTTTTTTTTTTAACTTTTTTTTTCTAATCATAAGTGATTAAGTCAAAAAACGAGTACAATTATTTTTCTATATCTCACCATCAATCATCTTTTTCGCCACTCTATACCCCTGGGTCCCAATTCCCAAATTAAAAAACCAATTCCCAAATTAAAAAAAGAAAAACAAGTCTTTTACCTTGATTCTCTAATCTGCAGAAGTGAATTGAAGATATGGAACTGAAGGCCATTTTCCAAATTATTGTCTAAGAATCATTATTTGGTAGCTCTAAACTTGGTTTTTGTTTGTAACTTTGTCTGTTAGTCTACCCTGTTCTATTTTTTTCCTATATTGTGCATTTTTGTGTATGTATCATTATGTCATTTTCTTTCATCAGTTATCTTTTTAAATTATATTTTCTAGTTTTATGTCATTATGTGAAATCTTATTACAACTTCTGAAAAGTGTGATAATCTTTTTTAATATATTTTTTTCTGTAATTAATGTTTATTTATGTTTATTTTGTTCTCCTTTGTAGATGGTTGCTTTTGTTATGGATGAAATTGGCTCATCAAACATGAAAAATATGAATATCTCAAGAGACGATGTTGATGATGTGGTTGAGGTAGAAGAAGACACGTTCACTACAAGCGAGAGTATAAAAAATCCGAAAAAGCGCACAAGAAAACTTAGATCTACGGTTTGGGATTTCTTTGAAAAAATGCCACTTGATGATACTAAAATTCAAAAGGCAAAATATAAGTATTGTTCAAATGTTTATAATGCTGAAAGTAAGAATGGAACTGGTACATTAAATCGTCACATAAAGAGTTGTCCAAGAAAAAGTATGTGTGATATTAAGTCAACAAATTATTGGTGGAGATAAATTTGGTGCTGAGCACTTTCGTGAGTTAGTAGCTTCTGCAGTCGTGATGCATGATTTGCCATTTCAGTTTATAGAATATGATGGTATTATAGCATGTTTTGAGTATTTAAGTCCAGATGTTCATTGTGTATCTAGAAACACAATTAAAGCGGACATTCTTAAGATGTATGCAAGAGATAAAGTAAGGTTGAAATCTTTGTTAGAGTCAACGAATGCTAGGATTTCTTTGACATCCGATTGTTGGAGTAGCATTACTATGGATGGTTATTTATGCCTGACAACTCATTTTATTGATAATAATTGGAAATTGCAAAAGAAGGTGCTCAATTTTTGTTTTTTGCCTCCTCCACATAGTGGAATAACTTTATGTGGTAAGATCGTTTCATTATTACGTGAATGGGGAATTGACAATCGAATTTTCTCACCGACTTTGGATAATGCTTCTGCTAATGATGTGTTGGCTGATTTATTGATTAGTCAATTTAAAGGATCACTTGTTGCAAATGGAAAACTTTTTCATGTGCGTTGTTGTGCACATATTGTTAATTTGGTGGTTCAAGATGGGTTAAGAGAGATTGATCCATGTGTGCATAAAATTCATGAAAGCATCATGTAAGAGGATCACAATCAAGGAAACAAAACTTTTTAGAAGTTGGGAATCATTTGAAGTTGGGGATTAAGAAAGGTTTGCGTCAAGATGTGGTAACTAGATGGAATTCTACTTACCTTATGCTTGAAAGTGCTTTATTCTATCGTCGTGCATTTTGTCATTTAGCATTACTTGATTCCAACTATAAACATTGTCCCGATGCTTTAGAGTGGGAGAAGGTGGAGAAAATGTGCAATTTCTTGGCTTTGTTTTATAACATATCCACTATTTTTTCTGGGACAAAGTATCCAACTGCCAATTTGTATTTTCCATGTGTTAGTATATGCTATGAGTATTTGAGGAGGAATGTCGAAAGTGGTGATGTGTACATTAAAAATATGGCCACAAAGATGCTCGCAAAATTTTAAAAATATTGGTTAGAGTTTAGTTTGGTTTTGGCATTGGTAGTGGTTGTTGATCCTCGGTATAAACTTGATTTTGTGAATTTCGCATATGAAGACATTTATGGGTATCTTGGTTGTCTTGCATTTCTCAAAGTTAAAGAAACATTATTTAGTTTGTTTGTTGAATATTCAAAGAAAGTTGAGAAAAGTCAAGCAAGTGAGTTTAGTGATCTAACAAATAATGATGCCAACTTGGAACTTTCTAATAACATGCTACGGGATGAAATGAAGAAGAAGTTGATGGTAATTATTCTATTTATTTTTTTTTTATTTGTATATGTTGTCCTAAATTTATTAAATATAATTTACATTATTTTTCTATTATTTTTGTCTCCTTTTTTTCTTTGTAGAAATTTAAAACCTTCAACAATGATGGTTGTTTCAATGTTCAAAAATCACAATTGGAGCTTTACTTGGAGGAACCAAGATTGGATTATGAAAAAAACTCTAGATATTCTTGCTTATTGGAAATCAAATCAATACCGATGGCCTGAAGTAGCATCCATGGCTCAAGACATTTTATGCATTCCTATTTCATCTGTTGCATCTGAAGCGGCATTTAGTGTTGGTGGACGAGTGCTAGACCAATATCGTAGTGCACTTAAATCAAACACAATTGAGGCAATAATATGTACAAGAGATTGGTTATATGAAGATCGAGGTAAATTTACTATGTAATCTTTTAGTTCATGCAAATTTCAGTTAATAATATTAGTCTTAGTTATAATGAATTTTTCAGTTTCTTATTGATAATTTTAATTAGTACATGCAGAGCAACAATTGAAGATTGACGAACTAACTGAAGATATCATGCAAACGGATAGTAATGATGATTCACCCCAATGTTCTAACATGGACATCACATCATTCAAGGTATTTACAAATTATGATCACTGTTTGAGTGTTATTTATATTAACTAACTTTATGTTATTAATCAAACAGGTTGCTGGATAATTGGATTGATCTTAGAATGGGCATAAATTCTTGAAGTCGAGAAGAATGAAGAACCCAATTTTGAAGACATTTAAAAATTGATGTGTGATGTTTTTTGAACTTTCTATATTAATGGATTATCATTTTATCTTATAACTTGTATTTTAAAGAACTCTATGCATCATTTATGTTCTTGATTTGTAGAACTTAATGTATTATTTATATTAGTTGGTTGGTTAATAGACCAACTAGTCTAAAAGGGTCAAATAAATCAACAAAGCAGTAATAATTAATAAATAAATATACATTAGATATAGTTGTTTATCGGGCTTAGTGGGCCGTGCCTGGGTTATCGGGTTTTTATCGTGTCATGTTTGGGCTGGCATTTTCAGCCCATTAAGCTTATTGGGTCGTGTTCGGGTTAGTGTTTATTGGGTTGGGTTCTTATTGGGCCGGCCCGATAACGGCATGACCTGCACATTTTGCCACCCCTGGGCGGTACCCTCTGTCTAGTACTCCGACGCCTACCAAAGATCCTGGTCGCCGGTCATGTGCAAAATGTTGTGGCTCGTCCTTATCATCTTGATCATCTCAGTAGTTGATGATGTAGACTCTTCGGTCAAATCATGACATGCACTGAGTGTAGGCAGAAATGAGATTGGCGATATGTTAAAATGTGGATGCTCGAACATGAACGGATCATGGGCACCATATGGAGCTCTCATAGCACTATAACCTGTCTCCAATAGCAAAGAAAATGATGTCTACTATGGTGTGTAGTACTCAGTCTGTACTAGTTGAGGGGCATAAAAAAACGGAGTGGATGTAGACAGGCCTGCCATATAAAATGGAAAATGATCAAGTAAAATAACTTTTGCTGTTAATACTATTTTTAAGAATTTAATAAGTTTCATACCATGGTGCATCTGAGGTGTATAAGTAGAAGGTCCAACTATGTCAATAGGAGGTCCAACTGAAGGAACATCATAAGTCCTGGAACGTCCAACTATGTCAACATGAGGTGCCGATGAAGGAACATCATGGGTCGTGGAAGGTCCAGCTATAGATAGCC
Organism: Rehmannia glutinosa; assembly: GCA_016081115.2. NCBI lineage: Eukaryota > Viridiplantae > Streptophyta > Magnoliopsida > Lamiales > Orobanchaceae > Rehmannia > Rehmannia glutinosa. The sequence goes on along the minus strand of JABTTQ020000665.1, from coordinate 86,923 downwards.
ATGTTTGGTATTGTCGTCCTCTACCATGTGCCCTACATCCTGTAGGCGCTCTCGTGGCTCTCCCGGCAGGTTGCCTTTGCAGTGTATGCTCAATGTCATCACTAACGTCTCTAACAACACGTCGTAAATATGCAATTGACTTGTGATTCTCGAATAACACCTGAACTGAAGAAAGCCTAAGTTGTTCCATCCACGTAAACTGTAAAATACAAATAACATAAATGTTGATTTTTTTATTGCTTAACTATAAAAATGTTATCATAAAATAATATTTAATTATACCATGGCATCGCGTGCTGATGTGTCAGATGGCTGGAACCCAGGCAGCTGATCCAAGTGACAAGGCGTAATCAATCTTCGTGTAATCCTACCATACCAATCTATATACCCATCGAACGTATCAGCATATCTAACAATTGGCTCAACATTCAGGATATGTGAATGTCTCTGATCCCAGAAGTGGATCGAGTCTAGATGTTGATGTCTCCAATCAGTACAGTCTCGATCTCTATGATCAAACTCAATCAGATCCCTATGCATATGGTGTACATGCTGAGGAATACCTTGTTTACCACCGATCTGGATGGTATATCTCCACTATCGCGTAATTGATCAGTCGACATCGCGATAGCCAATGCATAGTCAGACAATGAGGTCCAAGATCTGCAATATTGGGGTCCTCCAAATCGTATGGCTACCATATAAACTGCTAAAAAATAACCATGTATTAAAATGTGATGTGCATATTAATTGATAGTAATGAGTAATATAAATATGTAATACCTGATCAGGCAACAATGGATCAAAAATCTCTTTTTATATCCATATTGAATGTCTTGAGGTGCTACCATAACTGTGATGTTGTACCCATCTGGCTCCGTATGGTGGTAACCCAAACACCCTACCATCAACCCGTAGAAGTGCACCAGATCTTTGGAGACGGTATTCATAACACAACTACAGGGAGGTCCCAACTTGGTAATTTGCCAAATCGAATGTCTTTTCATAAAACTCGACTGCAACCACCAATTGCATTGCTGTGGTGATAAGCCCATTTCAATAGCTCCTGATTGATTATGCTTACAAATAACTTTCCACAATGTCGGCGTAGACTCCACAACCCTATACTCACGTCTGCCATGACGCACAAAAAAATCCTTAACTACAGATTGTACATGTTTCTTATCTACGAAAACCATACCCTTTTTCAACTCACCTCTGTCAGAGTCATAATATATATATTTTTAAAGGGGCATCAACAAAATCGCCATGAATATCTTCGTGTCCAGATTCAAAAAAAGATGATCCTCATAAATTAGGATAATGAGGAACTATCAAACGAACATGTCGCTGGACAGGATGATCATTTTCATGATCATGTACATCATTACGCTCAATATGATCATCACTATCATCATCATGCTCGCTATTATCACTAGGTTCCGAGTTTTCCATTTTATCCGCAAGAAAAGAATCACCCCTAACTGTAGGTCGCTTCTCAACATGCACAATCAACCCATCCAAATTTCCCTGACTAGGTCTACAAGTACTACCCAAACCCATATTTGTCATTTTTGAGTAACCGGTAATTCAGAGTCATCAATAATGTAAGATGCATATTGGTAAAACTCATTTTCCAATGGAATTGGTGGTAGTACGGTATGAGACAAAATTTTTGATTCAACAAATAGATCTGCAAACCTTAAACGAGTTATCGGATCCAAAAAAATCTAAGTTCCCGATCTCTTTTAATTGGAACCACTCATGAATTATCATTCTCAAAATATTTAGCTGAAACTGTCAACTTATGGCGGTTTGGATCCAAATCCGCCATTTCATACAAAAGTCAAATTAGATAGGTCGATACTACGATCAATATGTGTTGCTCCAACAACTTCTCCTCCAAAATGCACAAATGCTCCAATTTTGTCTGACATATCTTCAAAACTTATACATAATTATATTTAGAAAATGCCTAAACAATAATCTATTAAAAAAAGGAGACATATTAATTAATTTAAAAAGGGCTACACACGATTCATTATAAGCAACTATAGTTATTTTATTCTATCATTTCACTAACTTTTTTACAAATGACTATTATATTATTAAACAATTTCTACTAACAATTTGTAAAAATGCCTAAAAGTAAAATAACATTACCAAAATATTATCTACAATAAATTATCGTGTCATTATATCATTGTACTAACATTTTAAAAAAAACCTATAAATTACCAGTAAACAATATATTATTCTAAAAATTTTACTAACAATTTATAAAAATACATAAAAATAACAATTAACAAATACTATCTACCAACGACAATAATTTATTCTAAAATAAATAAATAACTAAATAAGCTAGAAATATTAAAAATTTCTCAAAATGTTTGAAAAATTACTTGACATTTTTAGAAAAATCCTCGGAATCAACCGTCCTGCCGCCGTCCGCCGTCACTCACTACAACTATGCTTGAGGATTTTTGGGTGTTTGGGGTGTTTTGTTAAAACATTGTGGGGAAGGATGGTGAAGAATACTCCACAAGTGAACTAAAGAAGAAGACTAAAGAATGAAGAAGAAGACTGACAATTTTCGGATGAGGTGAGGGAAGAGGAGGAGGGGGAGGGCGCCATTTATAGAGAGGTAGACGCCTTCCCCAGGGGCGTCTATCTTGTCAGCAACAGAAGAAATCAGACGCCCTTTTGATCGGTACCTGCAACATCAGAGTAAAAAAAAAGAAGAAACTGGCATGCAAGAGGCGCCTTTGGTAGTGCCGCCCCCCTGGCAGGCACCAACTCCAAGGGCGCCTACACCTAAATAAGCAATACTCCCAATCCACCCAAAAAACGCAAAAGTATGTGGGAAATGCCACATACTATAAAATAACCCGAGTTTTCAGCCTCTTGTATGACAATAATCTTAGAGTATTTTTGTACACTAGTCTTTTGTCTGTGCAATGCTTGGGATGTGTTGCATCAAGACACGCGCAAATTGCATTCATATAAGAGTTACAATGTTAATTAATATAATAACGTACAATTAATACAAACCTCAAACAAATTAAGGTAAATCGCTACATCTCAAAATTATAAATTTTGTACACAACATTATTCGTTTGTTTGGTTTTGTTTTATCGTCGTCACTAACTAATATTTCAAACTCGTATGATATGTGATTCGTGAAATAACAACATACAATTGACCATGATTGAAAATTGAGTTCTTTATTGAAAAACTCATTATTTATTATATTTTGTAACATTATTACATTATTTTACTTTATGGTATTTGCTTTTGGATATTTGTGTTTCTTGAATAATTCAGTGTTCAATAGTGTAGTAATTTTGTATTTTTATATTATTTTTTATTTTAAATTAGGAATTTCATTATCTACCTTTTATGGTAATTCAATTCAGTTTTTGAGAAGATGATATATTATTGTTCCATCAGTTTAATAAAGCATAACATCAATATGCATATTAAATTTTCCTTATTGTCAATATTTGTATGTTATAATTTTTAAATTTTTGTATTTCCAAAATACTACAATTACACATCGATGATCCGCTGTAAATTAAAAACTCATCAGTATTAGATTTACAAAATTATCAGTATAAAATATTCAATGGTTGATTTTATTTTTATATTGGCAGAATTGAATTGCAACCAATCAAATATTCAGAGTGTAGATCATAAATCTACCATAATAAAATATTTGTTCCAACTACTGTAATTAAAGATTAATATCTTAACGAAATTACTTTGGCTGGGAGCCTATGAGTGCTGATCCGATTCTTAATCATATATTTCCCAATATTACTTTACTAATTACCAAATTCGACGTTATATATTGCAATTATATTTTTACTATTACTGGAGGGTGGTTTAGGTGGAATTGTTTTTTTGAGTTACTATTTATAAGTATCTTTCTTATTATATATATATATATATATATATTAGACAAAAATCATGTTTTATATTTGGTAGCATTATTTTAGTAAAAAATAAAATTAGAAAAAATTAATAATTATTTTTTTTAATATATACACAAATGTCAAAAAAAAAAATCAAATATACAAATTCATATCTAATAGTCCAAATATACAACTTTGAAAGTTGAATATCAAAATATGTTGATAAAAATAAAATTAATTTCTATTAACATAAAAAGTATGTTAATAAATACTAAAAATAATTTTTTCTATATATAAATCGCTATTATGAATATAATTTTATTTGAAATGTAAATTTAATTAATTATTACATAAATATATATTGCTATGTATGGATATATGTAAATAAATATCTGGATAATATTATAATATATTTTTTGTATATTGATATCCAATAGGCCAAATGTATAATTATTGTAGCCCATTACAAAATAAGTTTTTAGTAAATATATATTTTTTTTCTACTTTTTATGCTTATTTTTTATTTTATATATGCAATATGGGTATCAAACCGATGAACGTAAAAAGAGAATTAATTTGATAACTATACGTCAAAAAGGGAAAAATAAAAAAATAAAACAAATAATTAATACAGTACACACGGATTTGGAAAGCTTATTTTATATAATGCTTCGTTATTATAAATACATATATATCTTTTAGAATTAATTTACTAATTACCAAAATTAATATTACATGTTGTAATTATATTTTACTAATTCTAGAAAGGTGTTTTAAGTGGAATTATTTTTGATTACTATTTATAAGTGACTTATATATATATATATATATATATATATATATATATATATATAGATTTAGTTCAGGTGAGACCATCCTCCTTGGTTGAGACAGTGTGGACTTATCATACACGTTAATTTTCAATTTTCAATGGGTGTGATTGAATCAGTTTTTATTTTATTTTTTTTGCGCAATTAAGGGTAAGATTGTAATTGTGTATTATCCATTAGTTTTTCTGGTATGTTTGACTTTTCGAAACCATTTTTATGGGGTGAAATTGTAACTGCCGGATTTAATTGCGTTATTTAAGGAAATGTTTTTTTTTCCATTTTTTTTATTTTAAAGTATAGTTAGGGTTCTTATGCTGCTTAAATAGCTATTAAATATGCATATTTAGTTGTTTTTATTGCAATGTTACAATAAGATATAGTTGAGTATAATGTACTGCATATATAGTTATTCTGCACTGCATAGATAGTTTTTAGATAATGCATAGTTAGTTGATTCTGCTGCATAGTTTATGACGTATTGCATAGTTCGGTATATACACTGTATTTTTAGTTTTTCACACTGTATAAATATCTTCGAAATAATGTATAGTTAGTTGATGTTTGCTGAATGGTTTCAAATATGCAATATCTTATTGTAATTTATGCAGTGTCCCCAAAGAATTTTTGCGCCATTTTCAACCCAGAAATTTACAAATTACAGTATATAAAGTATGGGTTGAATATAATTCACTTTCGAGTTTTTCATGGTTAATTGTTTCTTCATTTGGAACAGAAATCATCTTCTTAACGATTTTTCTTTCTGTAAAATCAGTTTATAAAGTGTGGGTTAAATATAAATCAGTTCGAGTTCTTCATTTTTGTTTTTTCATTTGGAACAGAAATCATCATCTTCTTCACAGTTTTTTTTCCACAGTTCGAGATCTTCACAGTTTTTCTCCATTTGCGTTAGTGGAGGAACTGAGAGAGAGAGAGAGAGAGAGAGAGAGAGAGAGAGAGAGAGAGAGATATGTATGAGAGAGAAAGAGATTTGATTCTAATCTCCTTCCATTTTTTTAAACTAATTTGTTTTGTTTTTTTACCCTATTACCATTATATTGATTAAATTAATGTTTTAATATAATTTTTATCCATTAAATCATACCTATTGATTAATAGTGGGGGATGCTTGAGATTAGTCCATTGTGTCCAACCTATAGCCATTGTCTCACAAGATCCTCCTCCTATATATATATATATATATATATATATATATATATTAGCTAGTTGTTTGACTTTGCGGACAACACCATCTTTATCTTCTTTTTTATGCTAGTTCAGATTTACAGAAAATCCTCAAACTTGAAGGAGAACTTGTGAAAGTCGAGAAATTGGAAAAATATAGTGATGGGTTTCAAGAGAAGATGAAGAATTTGTGTTTGTGGTGTAAAATTTGAAGTGAAATTTGAAGAGATTGAAGCTAGGTTTGGGTATATGATAGAGTATTTTCGAATTATAGAGTTTGGGTAGGAGAAAGTGAGAAAAATTGAGTGTTTGAAGTTAAAAGGGAAGAAAAATCCGTCGGGGCGTCTTGCAAGGCTAGTGCGAGCTTGCACAGTCGGGTCACGCCGCCTGGCCGCTGCTTCTTTCACATCGCCTTGACTCACACGACCATGTGAGTGTCACACGGCCCGGTCGTGTGACTAACTTGTCTCAGTTTTGTGGTCGCACGGCCCGTGTGGGTGGTTCACACGACCATGTGATCTGATTTTGTATTTTTTTAGAACCGGGAATTTGTCGTGATTCCTCCTACACAATGTCACTCACAAAAAAACTAAAAATTAAGTTAATACGAGAAAATAAAAAAGGTTGAATGAAAATAAATTTAAACGAAGGCAATCAAAACAAAATTGCATATAAACGGAAATAAGATATAATTTGGGTTGCCTCCCATAAAGCACTAAGTTTTACGTCTTGACCCTGGACTTAAGATTTCTCGTTTCACATGCCGTTGAACTATGTCATTTGAAATCTTTAAGCCATTAGATTCTCAGATCATTCCTCGGATGAATGGCATTGCACTTTTTCTCGGTTAACCTCGACGCTTGAGAATTTGACTTTTGACGTTGGCCTCCCACTGCAGTAACGATTTGGGCTACTTGTGTTTCCAAAGATTTCAGTCTCACATTTATGTTCGTGTTTAACTGAGTGACTTATTCCTCAATCTTGTCTATTATTGCTTCATATTTATTCAGTCTAGTCTTAGTTTCTCCGGTAAACGAGGATAACATCTCCTCCACATATGCTTTCTTTTCACTTGATTCCGCTTTGCATTGATTACCCATATTAAATATCGGAGGTGGCTGCAAAACATTTTTGTTATCAGCATATGAAAAGTTCTCATGGTTTTGCAGCCCCGGATGATAGTAATTGGGTGTCTGATTATTTCTATAGTTGTTGTTGAAGTTCCTCTATTGTCCCACAAAATTAGCTTCCTCTTCAACAATTGCAGGATCTCTTGGAGTTACTTGCTGCATCGCATTCATTTTCATGTTCAGTGTGGATACTTATTTAGTGAGCATGGCAACTTTCTCATCTTGAACCTCTGCCACACATCGGACATTGTATCTCTCGGATGGCTACTGGTAACTATTATTCGCCATCTCCTCTAACAGTTCTAGTGCCTCCTCTGGATATTTCCTTAGCAGTTTCCCTCTAGATGCAACATCTGTAATAGTTTTCGTGTTGCCACTTAAACCATTATAGAAATACTGAACCTGTTGATAATAAGTATAGCCATGCTGAGGGAAATTCCTCAACAATTCTGTGAATCTATCCCATGCGTCATACAATGGCTCTGAATCTAACTGCCTAAACTGGGCGATTTTAGATTTCAACTGCAGCGTTTTACTTGGGGGAAGTATTTGGTTAGAAACCGCTGACTTAGGTTCAACACAATCTGTTGCGGGTAGTGTTAGAGAGCATAACCATCCCTTAGCCTTATCGTGCAGAGAGAACGCGAAAAGGCGGCATCATATGATGTCTTCAAAAACACCATTCATTTTGACAGTATCGCAGATTTCTAAGAGTTGCGCCAGATGCGCGTTTGAATCTTCAACGACTTTACCCCCAAACTGGTTCTGTGAAACCATCTGGATCAATGCAGGTTTTTGTTCAAAGTTGTTTGCATTAATCGACAGACGGGCCACGCCCCCATAAGTCTGACTAACTTCCGGCTGGAACTAGTCCATCACTGCCCTTTTGGTGGGCCTTTACACAATCCGGTCTTGCCCGTCCACCCCAGCTAGGTGTTTGTCATTGTTGCTATTATTCACAACATTCTGATTATTCCCATCCGCCATTACTTTAAATCTTTTCCTTAGTTATTTCGATGTTTTCTTGATTTTCAAATCAATAGGTATTTGCTGGGCAGATCTGGAACGCATGATCAAGCATTATCTGCACTCAACAAAAATAATGTTAGAAACAAAGCAATTAAAATTATTTACCAAAAATAAAAAAAATTGAAAATAGAAAAAATATTTACAAAGAAATCGGAAAAATAAAAACTAAAAAAAATAAAAAGAAAATATTTACAAAAATATTTTGCTTCAATTAAGATTGAACTACTTATTACTATATCTAGGTAGAATATTTTAACCCCCTACAATGGCGCCAAAAATTTGTTCGCCGTACTGCAAGTGTACAATGTAGTTTATAGAATAATGTCAAGCAAGGTCGTATTCCTCCGGGATTGAATACGAAACACTTAGGCTATAATAACATCGTATTCCAATTTTATTGAAGATGATATGTGTAAAATATACGTGCATTTAAGGGCTTATTTTGATACATTATTGATGCATTTCACGCATATAGTGTGTTTTACTTGGTTTCCTTAGAAGGACATTGTTCGACCGCTAAACACCTATAAAAGTCTAACAATCCTCGCAAGAGAACGAGATCAATCGTAGGGTAGTAAGTTAACCACAAGTCATCTCTAAAGGAGACTTAGCCGGCAAATAATTATTATGTTTCACAATAAACAAAAAGTAAATCTTAAACACTCTAACAAGATTTGTAATTTTTAATTAACTAAAGAAAAATAAGTAAAAAGACAATAATCAAATTAAACACGAGTAAACATTGAGAAAAATATATGGATGAACGTCTAGGATTTCGGAATCATCTCATCAAACTTGCAAGCAGAATATCAATTAATTGATCATGCGGTTAACAAATATAACAAACATGTAAAACTATGTCTAGATCGATAACTCACGTATTCACGTTAGGGATATCCCAACATAATTTGCTATTTTCGTTAAGCCCAGGGTTAGAGAATACATCTTTGATTCTTATCTAACTCCTTGAATAAATTTAGTCTAGGAATAATATCTTATCTCGATCTCAATAATTCCCCCAAAACAATCAAAAGTTGACCAGACAATCAATTATCAGATAAAACAATTTATTTAGGAAAGCAAATCAATTAAGCAATACTCATGCTTGTTTGTTCGAATCAAATTATCCTAGTCCTAGAACAAGAAAATTAGTTCATGCTTGGGGATGAGATTATATTCTCAATTGAAGGAAATAAAACCATCATTAACATAATCATGCAACAATAATAATAACCCAACAAGTTTAATCAGACAAAAGAGATGAAGAAATCTTACTCTTTGATTAAAAAGTAAAATAACTTAAAGAGGAAGAACCTAAACAATCCCAATGTTGAATAGAAGAGAAAAATACCAAAAACTAAAGTCTAAAAGTGCTAAGAATGAGAGTGTGTTGAAAATAAGGGCTCCCCAAGTTCTATTTATAAACCTAGCGTCCTAAACAAGGTAGAAGAGCCAAAAAACACAAAAAAATCGAAAATTTCGTGTTCTGCAAGTCACGCCGTGGCCTGCTGCTGTGCAGGTGCTGTTTGCAGCGCGCGACCACGCACCTCTTGCGCGCGACCGCACAACCTCTAAACTTCATAATTTTATTTTGGTGTCTCTTATTAATTGTAGATCTGTCTCTTATCTTTCCATAGCCACTTGAATCACCTTAATATCAATTGTCTAGAGAGAGTTATGGGTAAAATACCACAACGTATCATTTTCGATATTTCGACATATTATTTTAACTTTTACATGATTTTAACCCATCTAAATGTCTTCATTTGCATTTAGTAGCAGGCATAGACATTGTAGAACTTTGTCTTAGATTTCCAATGGTGTATGAATAATGTTAATTGGGCTTCGAATGCGGACGTTACAAAAATACGATGACTGTCGCAGTTGCGCGAAATGACTTTTTATTGTTTTTTTGCTCCAAAACTTGTTTTTTCTACCAAAACCTAAAAAATCAATAAAATAACACAACATAACACTAAAACATGCAAATAAAAATAAAACACGCCAAAAATTTGTATAAATCGTCACACAAAACACACACAAAAATGTGCAAAATAACTCTCCCACACTTAGCCTTTTGCTCCTCAAGCAATGCCAATAAACCCAACAAGAAATATTATATCCAATTTGAGAATCAATTAATCCATAACACCATGTTCCATTTACTTTGGATTATTCCTCATCGATCCCCAACCTTCGCAATAAACTCACTCGACTAAAGTTAAACATCAATCAAAGTGTTTGACCTTCCTTACTAAATTTCAAATTTGTGTCAAAAGTTGCAATCCTTTTTACTCACACAACAAATCATGCAATTCCTAGCCATGACCATTTGTTTTTGCTAGAACTCCCGAGATATTATTCCACTAGGTATAAACTTCAGATGAATTCCAAAGGCTCCTAGTGTGATTTCCCATACTCATGTTTGAGCCACCGTTTTATGTAAAAGTCAAACATGGGGCTCATGAATGCTCCTACTTACTAAGCAGCTCAACCAGCGGAGTATAATCTCGATTGTTCTTTTTTTTTAAAAATTTATTTTATTTTTATATAGCTCTATAATGTTTTTTTTATAGCTATATAATGCATTTTTTTCCGCAAGGCTAGCAATTTTGTGTATACACAAATCAAAATAGGGTTTTAACTTAATTCACATCAATGAAATCTCGTAATTCAAGGCCCACAACTTGGACTATTGTTTAACCATCACCTAATTCGTTCACCACAAAGGCTAATTCACGACTTAGTCAAATCCTACGTATCAAATTCACAAAGTCATTTCATATTTGAAACTCAAATTAATACATCTATTTCAAGTTGACTAAACAACAATATTATTAAACTTGAGATAATCACTAGGCAAAGTAAAAGCATAGCGACATGCAATCATCATATTTTATCAATGACTAATCGTCCCTCCCCACACTTAAATCACGCAATGACCTCAATGCGTAAAAAGAGAAGGAAAAAGATACGCCCTTGAAAAATGCAAAGATCGATAAATGGCACCATAGTCATATCCGCCTACAAATCTGCAAAAGCCATGTGAAGGGAACAAACAACACATGCAAACTCACACGAAGGAAAAAAAATGCTTGGGTTTCCTCCCAAGAAGCGCTCTTTTAACGTCATTAGCTTGACGATATCAACTAAGAAAATCATGGCGAGTCATCGAGAAAGACCTTTTTGACGACCTAGGAAATTTGTTCTGGTTGAATTTCATTATGTTCCTGCCATAAAATATCTTTCACAGCAGAATCGCCAGAGTCAACAATAAAATTATCATGTAAGGCACAAGTAGGACTATGAGCTATATCAAAAATTGAAAATGTTAGAGTTTTTCCCAAGATATTCATACTTAGTTTTCTATTTTTGACATCTATCATAGTATTAATGGTGGCCACGAATGGTCTACCCAACAATATAATGTGATATTTAATATTACCTTTATTCTTCCCCATATCCAAGACAACAAAATTAATGAGAATTTTAAGACCATCTACTTGGACCAAAATATCGTCAACAATGCCATTAGGATACCTAAGAGATCTATCAGCAAGTTGCAAACATAAGCTGGTGGACTTCAATTTTCCTAAATTTAATTGTTTAAATATAGAGTAAGGCATAAGGTTGACTCCAGTTCTGAGATCAAGCATACCTTCGACTTTCTTACCATTCCCAAAAACAATATTAATGATGAAACTACCTTGATCTTGTTGCTTTGGGAGTGGACTTGAGGATGGAGTAGAAGGTTTATAGGGATTATCAATTTTTTGTAAGGACGATCCCTGACTTACCTCTTTATCCATTCTTGCTTCGCTTGCATCTTCTTCTTTTTTCGCTTTAGGAACACTTGCGGGGTTAGACGAGACAGTAGAATATGGAAACTCAATTTTATTATCATAATTCTCATCAATTTCAAGATAAGTTATGGCTTGAGCTCGTGTTGGTTGACTAGGTAACGTGTCCTTTTTGACGAGATGTCAAGCTATCTCACCAACTTGCGTAGCCAATTGGCCGACTTGAGTCTCAATTCTCTTAAAAGAGGCTTCCAAGGATTCAAACCATTTGTTATTCCACTCTTGTGTTTGCTGACTAACTTGAATAAAATAAATCAAGCTCTTTTCTAATGTGGGTCGTGGTGGTTGCTCTTTATTAGTTCTCATTCTTGGTGCTTGTATAAATAACACTAGAAAAATAGATCAAACGCAACTGACGAAAGAAACTTAAACTATAAACAAACAAAAATAATTGTAATCTAGAAACACGAAAAAAATAAACCCATTAATTATTAATCATAAAGCCTTCCCCGGCAACGGCGCTAAAATTTTGTTCGACCGCTAAACACCTATAAAAGTCTAACAATCCTCGCAAGAGAACGAAATCAATCGTAGGGTAGAAAGTTAACCACAAGTCATCTCTTAAGGAAGACTTAATCGGCAAATAATTATTATGTTTCACAATAAACAAAAAGTAAATCTTAAACACTCTAACAAGATTTGTAATTTTTAATTAACTAAAGAAAAATAAGTTAAAAGACAATAATCAAACTAAACACGAGTAAACTTTGAGAAAAATATATGGATGAAAGTCTAGGATTTCGGAATCATCTCATCAAACTTGCAAGCAGAATATCAATTAATTGATCATGCAGATAAAAAATATAACAAACATGTAAAAACTATGCCTAGATCTGATAACTCACGTATTCACAGATTAGGGCTATCCCAACATAATTTGCTATTTTCATTAAGCCCTGGGTTAGATAATACATCTCTGGTTCATATCTAACCCCCTGAATAAACTTAGTCCAGGAATAATATCTTCTTTCGATCTCAATTATTCCACGAAAAAAATCAAAAGTTGATCAGACAATCAATTATCAGATAAAGCAATTTATTCTGGAAAGCAAATCAACTAATCAATACTCATGCTTGTTTGTTTCAATCAAATCATCCTAATCCTAGAACAAAGAAATTAGTTCATGCTTGGGGATGGGATCATAATCTCAATTGAAGGAAAGAAAACAATCATAAACATAATCATGCAACAATAATAATCATCCAAACCATTGAAATTAGACAAAAGAGATGAAGAAATCTTACTCTTTGATTACGAAACAAAATAATTTCAAGGGGAAGAACTCAAGCAATCCCAATGTTGAATAGAAGAGAAAAATACCAAAAACTAAAGTCTAAAAGTGCTAAGAATGAGAGTGTGTCAAAAATAAGGGCTTCCCAAGTCCTATTTGTAAGCTTAGAGTCCTAAATAAGATGGAAGAGCCAAAAAACGCAAAAAAAAGAGACAATTTTGTGTTCTGCAAGTCACAGCGTGCGACCGCGCGCGGCTGCTGTCTACAGCGCGCGACCGCGCACCTCTTGCGCACGATCGTGCAACCTCTAAACATCGAAATATTATGTTGGTGTCTCTTATGTATTGTAGATCTATCTCTTAGCTTTCCATAAACACTTGAATCACCTCAATATCGTTTTTTAGAGAGAGTTATGGCCAAAATACCAAAACGTGTCATTTTCGAGATTTCGACATATTATTTTGACTAGTACATGATTTTAACCCATCTAAACGCCTTCATTTGCATTTCATAGCAGCCCTTAAATTAGTCCTACAGAACTGGAAATAAGTAAAGGTGGCTTGAAAACTACTTACCACCATGTCTTTCCCTTCTTGTGCAGTTGTGCTTATCCTCATCTCTATACGTCTTCATATTTCTCTTAAATTCTGTGTGTGTGTTTTGAGAGCTATGTAATTTATTCATGTGTGTGTGCATTTAGGCTCTAGAAATCCCATAGATATTGTAGAACTTTCTCTTAGCTTTCCAATGGTGTATGAAGCATGTCAATTGGGCTTTGGATGCGAACATTACGTCAAAAATACGATGACTACCGCAGTTGCACGAAATGACTTTTTAACGTTTTTTGCTCCAAAACTTGTATTTTCCACCAAAACCTCAAAAATCAATAAAATAGCACAACATAACACTAAAACATGCAAAACTTTAAATAAAAACGCCAAAAATATGTATAAATCATCACACAAAACACACACAAAAATATGCAAAACAGGCATGATACTGCGTATTCTTGTAACTTTTTATAGGAAACAAAGCTTAAATTGAAAAGATATTAGTTGGAAGGCCCGAACAAGATCGACGAGTGCAAAGAGAAGATCAAAAAGACAAAAAAACCAGACGAAAACCAGTCACATAGTCAGACCATGTGAAACCACACGACCGTGTGACCTGACCGTGTAAAGCTACATGTCCGTGTGAAGTATTCATGAGAAAACATGGGCGAAACCAAGCCGCACGGTCTGGCCGTGTGAGACCACATGACCATGTTGAGTGACTGTGTGAAACTCACACGGGCCGTGCGGTTGTCTGTTGCGGAATTTTGTATCCTTTTCCTACTCGAACTCTACAACTGATCTCTCCAAGCACCTATATAAAAGGCCCAAGGGCTGCACGAAAATATATTCATTCATACAATATAAAACACACCAAAATACACAAGATTACAAGATCAAAGGTCTTCTGAGAGAAGAGGACTAGGTTATGAAGAACACCACAAGGCCTCTTACATCTACGGAAGCATAAGAGTTTCGAAGGCTTGGAAGAAAGATCCATCCTGACAAGAAGGGGTTTTCTTTCTTCGTTTAGATCTCTTGTCTGTACTTACACAATGTCACAATGTTGATTTCAAGTTGGTCTATGAATTTTTTATCAACGTTTGGCTAATATGTCGGATCTTGGGGCATAATCAAAACTGTGGATTTATGTTAAATCTTGATTAAATGTTTTTTTAATTGATTCATATGTTCTATTTGAGGAATTCGAGTGCTTATTCTTAGTTATTTATTATTTTGCCAATAATTTTCATTTCATATTTGTTAGTACGAGATTTGGGAGAGGAGTTCTAACAAAGACGGAAATCGAATTCAGACATAAACGAGTGTAATGAGTCGGGAGACCTACAACTGTTTGTGGGGAGTCATTAAATTCATAAATCTTTTGGGAGTTAATAATAGTTGTAACGTATCGGGAGATCTATAATTGTTATTAATCTAGTGTCCCGGGAGGGGGAATAGACTAAGTTAGGAATTGAACCCATAAAATTGCATGAATTGGTTATGTGAAACATTAATTGGATTAAATATTGAAAAAGCATGTTAAGATTATGTGCCTAAGGTTGCTTTCATAGTTGTTGAAAATACTTGTGGGGTTGGAAAATTTATTTCTTTTTATTTTTTATTTTCGATTTTTATAAAACTTGAGATTCAGATGCTTCAATAACATTAGAATGCGATGTTATTATAGTTTGAGTGTTTCGTAGTCAATCTCTGAGGAATACGACCTTGCTTGCTATTACCCTATAAATTACACTGTACACTTGCAGTATAGAGATCCAAATATTTTTGGCGAACAAGTTTTTGGCGCTGTTGCCGGGGGTTGAAAGATTCTACTTAGATATAGTAATAAGTTGTTCAATTTTGATTGAAGCTTTTTGTAAATATTTTTTATATTTTCTTTTTATTTTGGTTTTTTTTTTGTAATTTTTTTTCTTGTTTTTGATTTTTTTATTTTTGTAAAATTATTTTATTTTTTCGGTTCTAACATTGTTTTTGTTAAGTGCAGATAGTGCATGATTACGCGTTCTAGATCTACCCAAACAATACCTATTGATTTACAAAATGTTAGTCCAAGTGGTTACGATAATCTAGAAGGGTGTGAATAGATAATCTCGATTTTTCGATTTCCGCCCTCTTTTTTGAATATGAGAATGATGACTAAAATTAAAAGTGCGGAAACATAAACAACACACGATGACTTATAGAAGTTCAACCCACCTAGGGCTTAATCTTCTACCACCCCGGTATGTCCGGAATGAATTTCGAAAAAAGGAATTTTTTTTATTGATACCAACCAATTATAAACCTTATATCTTGAAGAGCACCTCACCCTTCTTATAACACCACCTATAAATATTACCACAATCTTCTCACAATAATGAAGAGTACAACACTCTTCAACACCTAAAATCACCCAAGTATGTTCTTACTACAAGAACACTAACAAGGATGTCTTATTTTGGATGATTGAAAGTTACAATCAAGATTACGCTGTTTGAAAAATATTACAACTCAAATTTGCAAGTGTAATGAAGAAGGAAGCCTAATACTCAAGATATGCAAGTGTAAAACTAGGCTTAAAAATACAACAAGAATTTTGCCAAGAAAGAATAAGAAGTTTGCTGAAATTTTTCTTGTTGTTTGAATGTTTGTGTAGTTGTGTTTGAACCTTCAAAGCCTTCATCTATTTATAAGAGAGTCTTCAAGATTGGATCTCCAACATAGGGTCATCCAATTCACTTTCGTCTACAAAAGAAGGATCAAAAGATCTACAAAAATGGTTAAGAATTGTAAAGTAGATCATGACAGATAATGGCTTAGCAATAGATAGAATGTTGCTGTCAAAAATCACAGGTCGACCGGTTGACCTGTTGAAAATTCGAACGTTAAAAAGTTAATATGAGATTTGATCTAATTATTCGGGGGGTTGGACCGGTCCAAGGGAGGGTTGGACCGGTTGACCAGGGGTTCGAGCGGTCAACCCCCTCCCTGACCAGTCTGGCAACCAATTTCTTGAAACAGAGAGCAAATTGTGAGATGCAATTAAACTCAGGCACCGGTCGACTGGTTGGCCTATCAAATTTTGACCACTGTTTTGTTTCAGTTTTGATTTTTAACTTTCAGGCACAAGTTGCCCTCTAGGGCTACCGGTTGACCTCGAAACAGAAGTGTTGTCCAATTTTTGTCAAAAATAAACTTCAAGAAATACTCCAAAAAATTTGTAAAAATCATTTGAATCAATTTGGAGTATTTGACAACATTAGGAAATATTGTTTTGGTGTAAAAATCCATTTAAACAAAATCATCAAAATCAAGATAAAAATATTTTTCTAACAAACTCCTCATTTTTGATGATTACAACCTAAAACAAATTTACAAGAGCAAATAAGTTTTCCGGTCGTAAAAGTAGTGTATCCGTTTTAAGCAACATTTATCAAAAACAAAGTTTTAACAAGGAAATGAAAAAGATTTTACAAAATAGCTGAAATTTAAAGCATAAAAGCTACAACTTTCACAATATAGCTTAAAAGCTATACATCTTAAAATCTCTCCTATCAATAGAAATCATTAGTAACATGCTTTAACAAATAAATGAGCAAAATATAAAGAGAGTTGTAGCTCCAAAAAGCAATTTTCATAAGTGCTTTTCTTAAGAGCTTTTGAAGGTCTAAAAAAAGCTTAAAAGCTCCCCCTGTCAAAATAAACTTGTTAGAGGCATAGCTAAATAAAATGAGGGAGTACAAAAGTGTTTGATCATAAAAAAAAACTACAAAAGCTCCAGCTTTTGAAAAGCAGCTTTTATGTCGAAGAGCTTTTTTCTGTGAGCTTTCACAAGCTCTTTTACCTCATCAAGAATACTTTAAGCTCAAGACAAGTTTCTTCCCCTTTGTAATCATCAAAAACATCATTAGCATAAATAAAACAGTAGAAATTAACATCAAAGTAGCACATTAAGAGATAATTAGTCTTAAATACAAGAGTCATAACCAAGCTAATGCTAGAAATATAAAGAAACAAGTTCAAAAGCTAATAATAACAAAGGAAATGGATAACTCTTCGTCGAAAGAAGAAAACACGCGATTGGAAGTAGCTCTTTGATAAATCTCTTCAATTTTCCAACCGATTTTTTTAATCTTGAGTTTTCTTGATGAAGTTCCATATTTTGTGTTTCAAGAGACATACAACGAGCTTGAAGATATCCTATTTCCATTCTAACATCATCATCCCGAACCTTGACACCGGTATTGCCCTCCGCATTGCCTTCATTACCACCCACCGCCAATCTTTTGGCTTCTTCATCATCAAAGATATCATCCGGGTTATGTGATATTGAACCTTGTGATTTACCTTTAGCCGACTTAGTAGGACGTTTGGGCTTTGTCCTATGCATCCTAAGAATTTGTTGAACATTATCATTGTCAAAGTCGTCTTGGATGATTTGCGAGTTGAACTCGAAAGAAGGTAGACCCGACTGTAAAAGCAGTTTACAAATCCAATTTTCCATTGAGAATTTCTTATTTCCTTGAGTAATCGACTCAATAACACATTGGATGAGTACCGCTCCAAAATACACTAGCTCCCCCTTTGAGATTTTGTAAGTCAAAAAATAATCCATGTTGTTGGGCAATTTCACAGATTTTCAACAAACGCAATACGCTAAAATCATGGATATTAAACGGAGCTCGGTTGTCATAGACAAATGTGTGAAATCGGGCCAAACACCTAAAATGTCTTAACCTCTTCTAAAGACACTCCAAAAATGTCATTATTCCAATGAGAACAACCAAATTAATCCCAACCTCCTTCTTGAACATTCAACAACCGACAAATATCATTAGGCGTTCAACGAAAATGACGCCCCTTAACAAGTGAATTCATAGCAATTGGCTTATCACCCATATCATACTCAATCCATAAATTCGTATAAAAAAGCATAATTAACTCATCATCATATATCACAAAAGGGTGTTCCCACAAATACATCCACTCTTGAGTCTCAAAATAACCACTAATTGTAGGAAATTCATTAGAGAAAGTACCAAATCGACAAATTTTAGTACGCCCAATCGATTTATTACTCAACTCCAAATCCTCATAAGTTTTCTCCACAAATTTATTGATGAACTTCATCGAATTAGAACCACCAGGAGCTTGAGATAAAGGGATTTTTTACTTTTTGACCATTTAACATTGTCCTTTGAGATTGTAGCCTGGAGCTCAGTAATTTGGGCCCGAGAGAGTTGGGGTTTTGGATTTTCGCCTTGCTCTTGAGCTATATTCCTTTGGGTAGCTCGAATTTCACGTTGCTCCGCTTCATCTTGGCGAAAACTTGAAGAACCTTCTTCGGCTCTTCTTCTTCTGGGATTGGGATTTTGACCGGTAAAATTATTGGGAGGTGCCATAAGATTGAAATTCTCACAAAAATAGAGAGATTAGCAACAACAATTGAGTGATTTGGTGAAGAAATGAGAGATTTAGAGAAAAAATTGAAATTTTCGCTCACTAGGGTTTTTAGGAATGAAAGAGGGATAAGATGAATCTGTGAAAAAACATGAGACAAAAAGTTTTTAAGTTCTGAAATAGTGTAGGTCGACCGGTCGAAAGGGGGTTTGACCAGTGCCTGTGCAGGTCGACTGGCCGACCTCCTGTTCGACAGTACCTGTGCAATTTTCTTCCGTTTCTGTTTTAATATTTTGCAAAAATTTGATTTTTCACCCCAAAAATTTCAAAACGTATCAAAAATGAAGATATAGACTTTATTCAATATGCATTATGCCTAAATTAACTCGAATTGAAGTAAAAGTCTTGGTGGGTAACGGTTTTGTGAAAATATCCGCGAGTTGATCTTGAGACATAACAAAGCACATTTCAATTTTCCGTTTAGATACACAGTCCCTTAAAAAATGGTGTCGAACCTCAATATATTTTGTTCAGTTATGATGAACTGGATTTTGTGAAATATTAATAGCGGATGTATTGTCACAAAAAATAGGAACATTTTTAAAAGAGCATTTATAATCCTCTAAAATTTGTTTCATCCAAAGAAGTTGAGTACAATAAAAAGCTGTGGAAATATATTCGTCTTCGGCCGTTGATAAAGATACACAATTTTGTCACTTAGAAAACCAAGTACTAGGCAATCGCCTAAAAATTAACATGATCCGAAATTACTTTTACGATCATTAATATTTCCCGTACAATCTGAATCACTATATCCTTTTAAAGAAAAATTTTCATTCTTTGGATAAAACAAGCCATAAGAAATAGTGCCCTTTAAATATCGAAAAATTCTTTTAATGGCACTTAAATGAGATTCTTTGGGATTGCTTTGAAATTGAGCGCATAGACATACGACCTAAAGAATATCGGGTCTATTGCGGTTAAATAATGTAATCTACCAATCATACCTCGATATTTTGTTTAATCTACTGGTTTACCTTTCTCATCTTTGTCGAGCTTGATATTTGTTGCCATCGGGGTAGCAACGATCTTTTCTTCTTTAATTCCAAACTTCTTTAGAAGTTCTTTTGTATACTTGGATTGGGATATGTATATGCCTTCTTGACATTGTTTTATTTGAAGTCCAAGAAAGAAGTTGAGTTCTTCCATCATGCTCATCTCAATTCACCTTGCATGAGCTTAGAATTTTTTTACAAAGAGACTCATTAGTAGCACCAAATATAATGTCATCAACATAAATTTGTACAAATAAACAATCTTGCCTTTTTTAAAAAACAAAGAGAGTTGTATCAACTTTACCTCTTGAAAATCCATTTTGTAAAAGAAAAGAGCTAAGTCTATCACACCATGCTTGTGGTGCTTGCTTTAAACCATATAAGGCCTTTTATGTTTATAAACATCATTTGGCCTCAAAAAATTTCAAACCCCGGAGGTTATTTTACATAGAATTCTTCTTAAATAAAACCATTTAAAAAGGCAGATTTAACATCCATTTGGTAAAGCTTGAAATTTTTAAAACAAGAATAGGCAAGTAAAGTTTGAATTGCTTCTAAACGTGCTACAGGTGCAAATGTTTCATCATAGTCAATACATTCTTCTTGACAATACCCTTGAGCTACTAACCTTGCTTTGTTTCGAATGATGTTGCCTTGGTCATCGAGCTTGTTTCGGAATACCTATTTTGTACCAATTATAGTTTGTGATGGAGGGCAATGTACCAATTCCCAAACATCATTCCTTTCGAATTGATTCAACTCTTCTTGCATTTCTAGAAACCAATCTTCATCTTCAATGGCTTCCTTTGCATTTTTGGTTCTTTTTGAGAAATAAGAGCTTTCTCGGCAAATTTCCTTCTAGTAATAACTTTGTTTAGAGGATCCCCATGTAGGTCCCAAAGGGTGTGAGTAAGGTTTAGAAGGGGGGTTGAATAAACCTTACCAAATTCTCGATTTAGTCCTTTTAAAATATTACAGTTAACACACAGCCTAAGCCCTTGAGGGACAACTAAGTTAGTTAATCAAATAGAGTTAGCCACTCAACGGACTCGAGAGAGTTTGTTGATAGAATAACTCGATTATTTAGTCTAAACCTTAACTTGGTCATGTTGAGTTTTTCAAATGAAGACTTATCACCCTTGAATTTGATTTAAACTTGGTTTAACACTTGATTTCAAAGACACTTAGTTAATTATCGCTTGGATAGCAAATTATCGAGATATAAGTAAGTATGCGAGAAATAAAAGTCTTTGAAATGTAAATGACACAAATGATTTTTATAGAGGTTCGAAGATGGGGTAATTCTTCTAATCCTCTCTTCTCCAACTCATGGAGGAATCCACTAAGTAATGATCGGTTCACAAAGTGGCTTTTAGTGTAGAGACAAGTCTTGATCACACAAATTTGACTTGCTCCTTGGACTCGCCTAGAGATACCTTGGTCATACAAATACGCTTCTTGTCCGACTAAACCTTCTTCACGTAGGCGTTTGCCTTGCTACTTCAACTCACTTTCTCAAGCTTCTTGGATTTCATCACGAAGCCCTCCAATAACTTGAGACTGGTTCGACCTTGAACCTTCCTACAATCCTCCTTGGAAAGTAGACCCCTTTTGATTCTTCAAAAGTTTTCTCTTCAACAGTTTGAAGTTATATTTCCTTCACAGCTTTGTGTTGGATTGATGTCCTTCGAGATTTAGGCTTGAGGATTTTGCTTAAATATCTTGAGAATATTTTACAGGTTATAGTTTGAATAATGCTTGCTCGTTCGTGGTTCAGGTAATCAAGGTAACCTATTCTCAATGAATTTCCTCAGCCTTTTATAGTGAACTTTCAAAAATCTGCCCGTTGAAGAGATAGGCTGATTTTCAAAAGACACTTGTGTTCGTTGGCTTGTCTTTTCTTGGTCTTCAATCTTGAGATGTAGACATTTCCTCGTATTAAATGAATGTTCAGCTTTTCAGGTTCTAACATGAGGTACAATGCTTCCCATTGGTTTATTCCTTTTGCACGCTTCTGGGACGAGCACTTTAAGACCTGGAAGCATGGAAGTATTACTTATTTAAGTAATGTTCTTGACTTCTGTGCAACATATTTCTTTCAGTTGACTTCTCTTGGCTGCTGCCTATTTCCTCAGGTGCCTTGAGTTTGCTCCAATCATTTGAAGACTCAACTGTCACTTTCAACTTGTGACTAGGCTTCTTGAGATGACTTAGACTGACACTTCACACAGCTGTTCCTCAGCTGATACATCTTCAGTCAAGTTCTTGATCTTCCTTCTTGGCCATACTAAGTTGTTCCACAGCGTAGTCTTCACTTCAGTCTTCAGTTGACTTCTTGTACTTCCAGGCTTAGCTAACTTGACTCAGCTCATCCAGCCCTATCTATTACAATGAAAGTTACAAGGAAAATGGGGTGCCAACATTCTAATCTAAGTTTTACATGGCATTCATCAAAATCTACAAAATAATTTCCCAATAATTTCCCCCTTTTTGATGATGCCAAAACTTAAAAAAAATATTAAACAACATGTAAATAGCAGAGATACATACAGATAATGCAGTAACAAATAATGTATCCGTAGAATTAATCATTTTATTGATCATATTATTCTTGTCCTTTACACAACTGTTTACAAAGTGTATCAGAGCATATTTAAATCTAAGCGTATTACAAGCGTCTATGCTAAGATACAAAAACAAAATATTTTATTGAAAGAACAGATGACTTACGCAACAATGTATTTACAAAAGTAAAATACATGGAGGGTTCACAACAACACTTCATCTCCTTCACTGCCTCCTCCTTTTCTCTTCAACTCTGTCATCATCAGCTCTCTTTCTTTTTCTTTCATCTTCAGCTGCTTTCTTCTTTTCATAAGCTCTCTTCGCAGCATCATCTTTTTGATTCCTCTCTTGCCTCTCTTTCCATAGATGATCTTGTCTTCTGTTTTCCTCTTCTATTCTTTTCACATAATCAGCATTCTTTCTAGCCACTTCCAGATTCGCTACTTCATCGTAGCCAGCCCAGTAGATCCTTCCCTTCTTTCCTGGATCTACATATTCGATATTTTTGGGCAGAGGTCTAGGTCGAAAACCTCTTCCTCCACCACTTCTTCCTCCTCTTCTGGGTGTATACTATACGAGTGTCTTCTGCTTGCTAGCTGAATGGCTGTTGGTAGTCTGCTGCCTATCAGCTTCTTCGCATAACCTCAGACCCTTCTCCCATTACAGATCCCAGGCTTGGGCTACCGACATATTCTTGAAATAGCCTTCGGATTCGAGAGTTTTAAATTCTTCAACCGATCTTGGCTCGGATCCATCATCTAGAATAACATCTTGATCCTTTCCTGTCGGAATGCCACCGAATTGTTTCATCACTCTTCAATACGGGCATCCGTCTTTTTATAGAACTCTAATTGATCTGCTACTACAATCTTTCTTTTCTCTGACATGGGCACAACAGAGTGTTCGATCGGCAGAGTTACTGGAAGTTTGCTGATTATTGAGGATGTGACATGACCTTGCTGAGGGGTTTTAGCAATCATTAAGGTTAAATCCTTTGACTTTTCCCCTTCAACTGCTTTTCCCTTATTCTTCTCAACGGTTGCTTATTCCTTTTGCTTCTCAGCTGTCTTAACAGCTTCTTCGGCCTTAGTAGATTTTTCTAAATGAATTACATGTTCCTCGGCTGCAACATCAGCGTCATCGGAAGATGATGAAGCTTGGGGGCTTGGTTCATCATCGAAGTTAAAAGTTTGACAAGCAGCTTTAAAACTTGACTGACTCGTCTGCGGGAGAACATCCTCAACTGGGTCCTTTTGATGTTCAACGGGTGTGGACTCAACTTCTTCTTTAGATCCCAGAAAGGATATGTCAGGATTGTCCTGAGAGTCATGAAGAGCACTAATCTCTTTTTCAAATTCAGCAATGTGGACAGGAGGGATGTGTTGAACTCCTTGTGCTGTACCTAGGGAGGTCTCAACTTCCCTTGGGCCTTCAACACCTCCAACAGTCTCAACTGCAGAGAGGCCTTCTATATTCCCTTCTACAGTCACAACTGTCTTAGGGTCTTCAGCAGTGGCATCCATAGGAGTCTCAACTCCTTGGATTGCGCTTTCAGTGCCCAGAGTGTTAACTCCCGGGGCGTTTTCAACATGTGCCTTGACTGCAACAACAAGAACCTTAGCCTTCAAAGCGGACACTTCACCGGGACAAACTCAACTATCCGAGCTTCACAATGTCAACTTTCGGGGTTCTTTTTCGCTTTCCTCTTCGTCTCCTTTCTTCATTGTGGAGTCACCGCAATATTCTCCGACCCCGCCGCGGTGGAGTGAGTTTTCCCCTCACCGGCACACCAAACCGAGTGACGATGATGTGGTCACTCTTCTCCGGACTCTTGGTCGCCTGTTGAGTGCTCACCGTGGGGCGGTGGTAACACACCTTCAGGGTTGGCTCAACTTGGGTGCCCAAATTTCCAGTTTCATCGCCAAGTCCCTTGGACCCATTTTCAGAGTGTACTGGGGATGTAGTTGCAGCTATAACTGTGGCAATTTGCTGCACTACTCCCAGTGGGTCTATTTGCAGGAGAGATTGTGAGGACTCTCCTGGTCCTTCAAACATACGTTGTCCATTCATCATTCTGGATTCCCTCAAAGTTTGTTGCATGTCTGACTTTTCTTTTGCAGCAATGGGGTACAAGTTTTCATCACTCTCTGACAATACGTCCAGATGAGGGTGAGTGTGTTCCGAGTTCGATGAAGAGGACATATCTCGGGCTTTCTCGAGCTTTAGCTTCCTCAATTTTCCGGCTTGTTCTTTCTCATTGAAGATCTGTAGAATATTCAGGCAATTATCTTCATCAAGGGCCTGAATTACTTTGGTGATGCCGAGAAATTCGAACAACTCCTCCTCTTCTTCTATGAACTAAGGGTGCTCAAACTTCACCCATGAGTGACTTAGCTTCCACGCCCTCCATTCACGTAGACGACGCTAAATGTCTGGATATATTGGAGAGTACATGATGACATCATCATCCTCATTCTCATCTTCTTGTCCTTCCTTTTCTTGGATGGAAGGTAGCATACTTTGTCGCTTATTCACCTTCGGCGTAAGTAAAGTAGCGACGGAGAGACAACCTTTTCAGTTGGGGATTCAGTTGTCTCACCGCTTTTTGTCTCACCTCCTCCCCACATCTGGGTCTTCTATGTGCCTCTGCTGATTACCTTCAACAAACTTGGCTATTTCATCTATCACTTCAGAGACCGCACTTCTTGAGTGCCAGCCAGCCTCGAAGCTTTCTCCCGATTGAGTGGCGGTCTCGAGCTTGTCTTCTCACGCTCTGAACGCTTGACTAGCCTTCTTCGTTTGGTTTTAACCAGAGGGATTTCTGGTTCTATTTCCTCCGGTTCTTCGAAAGTAAAGGCTTTCTGAGTGTCGTCCTTCAGCAACTTTTTCTATTAGCGACGACATCCATCAGCTTGTGATAGTCGTCCTTCAGCAACTTTTTCTCAGCTGTGTAGACCAGTTTTGCAGTACACTCAGGTTTGGCTACTTCTTTCCATGCATCAGCCAAGTTAACATCAGCTTCGTTTATTTTCGTCATACCCTCAGACGGCAGCAAACAATGCTCCACAAGGTCCTTAGCAGTAATCATGATGTCCTTGCGGTGGACGGAGGACTTGATTCCCTCGTCTTGCACCTCAGCGTTGACATAGAACTGCACCACCTCTTCAAGATAGGTGAGCGAGTACTCCATAGTAAGAAAAGGCCTGAGACCGGACTTTTCTAGCATATTAGCTATCTTCTTTACTAGGGTTTCATCTGAACCCTGTTTTACCATCCCTTCAAAATCCACGGTTGATCCAGAGTGGATTTGCTTTGATAGCTTAACAAAATCGAACTTTGGTGCCATTTGCAAAGAGTTTTACCGAATAGAACTTGATGAACTTGCTTGAGAATTCATAGAGTTTGTGAGAGAGAAATGAACTTGCTTTGAAGATGAACAGTTTTCAGTAAAGTGTGAGAGAGAAAACTGAAAACCGTATATAAGGGTTATGAAAGGATGAGTTTTTTATTTTTGAAATTTGATCAAGATCAACGGCTCAGATTTAGCACGTCAAACTGCATTTAATTCCTCGAATTTAATGCAGCAGCATTTATATCCAATCATATGCTTACTGTGCAGCTTTTGATTGTACCCGTCATTATTACGCTGACGTCATCCTTAAAAACATTGCCGCTCATTTAAAACGATTGCGTTTTTGTCACTTAGCTCATAAATGACTCAGCTTATTTGACAAATGGCTTAACTCTTCTTCTCTCTTTTTATTAAGCGACTCAACTGTCAGCTAACTCGATACATCTGACTTTCCGATATGGCTGTTTCACTTGGCTGATGTGAAAAACTTGTTCATTTCTCACTTTCTATCTCCCATCTCTTCTGATTGAGTCTTCTGAGTGTTAACTCAGCTCAATTAACCCTTGCTCATGCTTAAGCTCTTCAAATCTTGATTCACATAAGGGCTTGGTGAATATGTCAGCTAACTGTTTATCAGTTGAGATATACCCCCAAATGATGTCTTTCTTTTCAACATGATCTCTTATAAAATGATATCTGACATCAATATGCTTTGTTCTAGAATGCAACACAGGATTCTGAGTGATTGCAATAGCACTTGTGTTATCACACATAATTAGAATCTCTTTTTCTTCAATTTCATAATCTCTCAGCTGTTGTCTCATCCATAAATCTTGGGCACTACAGCTGCCCGCAACTATGTACTCTGCTTCAGCTGTGGATGTGGCTATTGAATTTTGTTTCTTGCTAAACCAGGAAACCAATCTGTTTCCAAGCATTTGACATGTACACGAAGTACTCTTCCTCCCAACTCTACATCCAAAGATAGTCCGAGTCCGAGTAACCAATAATAAGCTTGAATACACCTTCCTTTGGATACCATAAGCCAACTTCCTGGCATCCCTTCAGATATCTTAGGATTCTCTTAGCCGCAGTCATGTGACTCTCCTTTGGTGCAGATTGAAATCTTGCACATACACCTACAATAAAGGTGATATCCGTCTGTTGGTCATTAAATAGAGCGATGATCCAATAAGTGCTCAGATCTTGTTTGATCTCTGACGCACTTTTACCATCCGCATCCATGTCCATCTTGATGATGTGTTCATTGGTATTTTCACGTAAGACTTCTCTTCCATACCAAATTTCTTCGTTAAATCCCTGGTGTACTTTGTTTGACTTATGAAAGTTCCATCCTTCAATTGCTTAACTTGAAGTCCTAGGAAGAAAGTAAGCTCTCCTATCATGCTCATTTCAAATTTGCCTTGCATGAGGTTTGACAACTTTTCACATAGCTCTTTATTAGTAGATCCAAAAATGATATCATCCACATATATTTGAACAAGCAGTATACTATCTACATCTTGAATTCTGAAGAGTGTTCTGTCCACTTTGCCTTTGGTGAATCCATTATAAGTAATGTATCATACTGTAATACTCGAGCCTCTCACTACTCACTAGGTCAATATAGTTCATGCACTACGAGTTGTTTATGTGGCACTTGTTTGGATATCTGCATTTGCATATTTTCATTTTAAATGACATGGTTAATTTTATAATTTTGAAACTCTGAGATAGTATTAGGTATCAGGTTTCTAATATTATCGTACACACAAATAAGAAAATATAGATTTTGAATTATTAGATAACAGTTAATCACACGTGATAAATTTACAGGCGAAATGTGGCTTTACTGCGTTGATCGGGGATGGATACAATACGTTGATAGATTAAAAAAATTATTAATGTTAAAATATATATATGTATATATACACACACTAAAATAAGACTACTAAATCTATTAATATATGAAAAAAAAAGAAAGAGAGAAAGAAACAAAATGATACACACGCACACACACATATAAGTATTAGTATGACTAGTATGCATGACATTTGAAAACTTTTTTTATATATAAAATGGTTTGCTTACATTATTTATATAAATAAATGAATACCTTATACCTAAGCAAACTAAAGAAATTAAAGGGATGGCTTTATCTACTTACCACCGCCTTTGTTGCACTTATCTAGAAAGCTAGTATATATATGTATATATACATATATATATATCAGTATACAATTAATTAGAGAGCACGACGGCTCGTAGGCTAATTCCAGTAATTTCAGTTTTAGGGTAAGTCTCCCTTTGTTTTATTTTATGCAATAATTAGTTTTCTCTTTAGGTGTTCTGATTTAGAGTAGGGTTGTTGATTGTGTTGTGCTCATAGGATAAAATTTATAACTTCTGATCATTGTTTGGAAGCTTACTACAAACTCTGAATTCCATTTAATGAATTAAATAGTTAAATTGATATTGGAAACTTGCAGAAAGTAAGAAGGCTCAATTTCTCATTTTGGTGAATGGATCCTTAACTCCTCTTAATTGCATAGTAGGGAATAAACTAAAATATAAAAACGAGGTATACTTGAATTTATAAAAAAAAAAACTAGAAATTTGAATAAGGTGTGTCTTCAACTGAATTAGAAACTATGTGAATTTTAGTTATAAAACAATAATATAGAGAGGAAAGATGTTTAATATTACTAATGTAATGTCGTAATACATCGATTAACTGATATTAAAATGTGTTCTATTTTTAGTGATGTGTTTTAGAGTTTTGAATAAATTTTAAATTGTAAGTTTAACTAATAACTAGTTAAATCTTAGATTTAATGCCTTTTATGAAATTCGGTATAGCAAACTTGTTGATTTTGGAATATTGGCAATTTATGCTTTAACAGATTGTTGTACACCTAGTATTGGAGTGATACTGTAACAAATCTGTAGGTGAGGCAATCTCTATACAAGGTAAGTGAAAATCCATCTGCAACTACAATGCATGAACATAGTATTTCCTGTCTTATTGATACTAATGCGATTCTTGTATCTTGATGGGTGCATTTTGGAAACCTTGATGTTCATATGTTGCTTGGTAGATATTGGAGTGTGATGATTATTGTTTCATTGAGCATGTCATTCATTGACATTTGCACGTGCATGCACAACATATGAGTATTGTTGAGATGAGGCATGCACGAAATGATTTTTTGAAAAGAAAACATTTTGATTGGCCGCTACTAGTGCACCGAGACCTGTGTGGCTTATGTATATGATGTTTTGGGTACCACAAGTGGTATGACTTTCCGGAGGATCGCAGTGGCAGGCATGAGGCGGACACCTGGTGGTCACGGAAGAATGGTCCACTTGATCGTACCCTTATGGTTGGTGCAGCGAGTGGGATGACTTCTTGTGGATCGCGGGTGTAGGCATGAGGCGGACATCTGACAGTCACAAGAGGATGGGCCCTCGTCTGTGTCAATCAGTTATTGGCCATCTGAAAATTGATATTGAGTTCTTTCCGGTGCGTAGTATGGGGCCAAGGGCCCGATAAAAGAAAAATGAATTTGGTTGAAATATTTTATTTCATCGGCATGCATTCTTGAAAGTGTATCTTGGATACAATTACCTATGTATTTCATATCATTTCATCGACATGCATGATTTTTACTTATTGAGCTTTAGCTCATGTAGTTCATGCATTGTAGGTGACCTGTTGATGCTTGATTTCATGGGCTTACTGGGCAGACTGCTGGAGCTCATACAAGTTATTGAGGACAGTGTACATGGATAACGACCTGTTGGGCTATGTTGATGGGTCACCTTTCCCTTTGTGGTCTTGTATTATATTTTGGTTTAGGGTTGTTCCCTCTTTTGAAAACTCTGATGTTACTATGTGCATGTAAATAGCTAGGTGATGTGGGTTATGCATTTGATCACGTGGATGTCTGTTGTGTTTAATAACAGGGTTGGTTACCTCTTTTGTTTGTGGACATGGCTTGTCCTGATATTTTAATTAAAGTGATTTTTACTTGTTTGTAGTTAAAATGTCACAGGGATCAAAAAAAGAAAAAAATTAATACGCGTTTTACATAGAGTTTGTGGCCGAGTATTACTATTTATATATTTTCCAGTAGTAGTAATAGGGTTGGGCGTCACACATACCATGCTCTTGGTGCCTGTTTCAGTCCATATAATGCTTTCTTGAGCTTGTACACCTTGTCCCAAAGAGTCTTCTGCTCAAAACCTGGAGGTTGTTCAACGTAGACTTCTTCCTCTAACAGCCCATTTAAGAATGCACTTTTCACATCCATTTGATATACAGTGAAGTTCTTGTGAGCAGCATAGGCAAGAAACATCCTTATTGCTTCTAATCTTGAAACAGGTGCAAAGGTTTCATCAAAATATATACCCTCTTCTTGGCAATACCCTTTGGGTACCAATCTTGCTTTGTTTCTTACCACATATCCTTCCTCATTCATCTTGTTTCGGAAAACCCATTTTGTGCCAATAACATTCTGATGGGTTGGTCTCTGCACCAATTCCCATACTTTGTTTCTTTCAAACTGATTCAGCTCTTCTTGCATGGTTTGAATCCAATGTGTGTCATCCAATGCTTGGGACACATCTTTTGGCTCTATTTGGGAGATAAAACAAGTGAACATTGCTTCTTGCTGAGCTCTGGATCTGGTTCTTACACCATCTCTAACATCTCCAATGACCAACTCTGGTGGGTGGTCTCTAAGCCATCTCACATAAGGTTGAAGTAAATCGGTGGTTCACTGTCTCACACAGTGTGTTATCTTGAGCACTCTTTCATCATCATTCACCGAGACTTTCCCATTTGTCTTTGAGATTCAGCTATCTCAACTTCATCTTGACAGATTACTCTTACTTCAGCTTCAACATAAGGACTCTTCTGCATAGTTGGCTGATTCAATTTATCAGCTAACTCTTCAATGTATTCACATTAGGTTCATCAAAAACCACATGAATAGACTCTTCTGTGACCATAATCCTCTTGTTCAACACTCTATAGGCTTTGCTCTCAGTTGAGTATCCCAAAAAGATACCTTCATCAGCTTTAGCATCAAAAGCCTTTAGATTATCCTTGCCATTGTTGTGGATGAAACATTTACATCCAAAGATTCTAAAATATGCAACATTTGGCTTTCTCACAGTCCATATTTCATAGGGAGTCTTTGTCAGCTGTCTATTAATCATGCATATATTCTGAGTATAGCATGTAGTGTTGATGGCTTCAGCCCAAAATCTCTTAGTCAATCCAGCTTTAGCTAACATGGTTCTTGCAGCTTCCTTGAGAGTTCTGTTCCTCCTTTTCAGCTACTCCATTTTGCTGTGGAGTTCTAGCTGCGGATAACTCATGAGAAATACAATTTTCAACACAGTACTGAGTTATTATCCCATTGACAAACTCAGTTCCTCTATCAGACCTTATCTTTATAATGGTTTGGCTCTTTT
Source organism: Rehmannia glutinosa (assembly GCA_016081115.2). Taxonomy (NCBI): domain Eukaryota; kingdom Viridiplantae; phylum Streptophyta; class Magnoliopsida; order Lamiales; family Orobanchaceae; genus Rehmannia; species Rehmannia glutinosa. The sequence goes on along the minus strand of JABTTQ020000665.1, from coordinate 55,336 downwards.
CATTTTGAACTTTTTTCATCAGTTGTGGTAACTTTTGCAAGGTTTCCTTCTTTTTGCACATGAAGATTGTCCATGTATATCTTGAATAATCATCTATCACAACTAAAGTGTATTTCTTTCCACTTATGCTGGCTGGTTCAACTGGACCAAACAAATCCATATGCAACAGATGCAATATCCTTGTTGAAGAAGGACTAGGCTTCTCCTTGAATGAAGATTTAATCTGCTTTCCCATCTGGCGTGCATCACATACACTTTCCTTCTTGTACACTGAGTCTGGCAATCCTTCCACAAGATGACTCCTTGCAAGCTTGTTGATTGTCTTGAAGTTCAGATAACTCAGCTTCTTGTGCCACAGCCAACTTCATTCGGCTGTGCTCTTTGCTAACAGACAGGTGTTTGGTGTGGCAATAGACCAATCTACCACATATATATTATTCGTCTTGATCCTTGCAAAGACTATTTCATTTGATTCAGATCTTTAATCCGCACACTCCCATATTGAATCGAACATTGTAGCCTTTATCACAAAGTTGACTTATGTTGAGTAAGTTAAAGTTGAGTCCCTCAACATAAGCAACATCTGCGATTTCCAATCCATTTTTCTTGATGGATCCAGTGCCTCTTATTTCCCCTAGAGCTTCATTTCCTCCAAATATGACTTTTGCGCCTCTAACCTCCTTGAATCTTGACAGATTTTTCTTGTTGCCCGTCATATGTCTGGAACAACCACTATCCATGTACCAGGTTCCTTGACACTCACTGCTCAACTCGCAATCAAGGAAATTAGTTTTTAGGTACCCATGCTTGCCTGGGTCCTGATGGGTTAGTGATGTAAGATGATCCAACCAACCTATAGCCAAATGACTTGACTCTAAGAGGTTGCCATCTATCTATGCCATAATCATAATTCACTTTGGCAAATCGCTTGGGGGCTTTAGGTTCATACAGCTGTCTCTTTTGTCTGTTTGCCTGTGTGTGTGTTTTAGCAATTGCCTTCTTTGGGTAGTTGTGATATTTTTGAGTGTAGTGCCTGGGTGCATATGTGTGCCGATAATAGTTTTTTTGCCTTTGGAATGACCTTTGCTGAGGTCTAGGTCTTTGCCATCTAGGCTTGTATTCCATTGGACTTTGCTGATATTTCACATTATTCCAATCAGCTTGTCTCGGGTAATTTCTACTATTCCCACCATATGTGTTTCTTTGATAAAACTTCTGGGGTTTTTGGTAGCTCTGTTTATTTTTTACAGAGTACTTTAAATTTGAAGTTTGCTGAGGAACTCACGATTTCTTCTCACTTGTCCTCTCAAAGATACTCAACTGACTATTTTCCTTTTCCTTTATATCCAAGGCTAGTTTGTTTGTGATTGTGCTTTGGAATGAATGTGGGTGCAACATTTGGTGTTTTGGACTTCTGAGATGCTTCATTGCTTGAAGATCCATTTTCCAAAGTCACTCTTGGAGTTTGACTGTGCACAAAGGAATTGAATCCTATGCATGTCTTGTCTCCACACTCTTTTTGGCTCATGATAAGGTCATCCAATGATTTAGATGCCTTTGTAAATGAAGCAATCACATTTTTGAGATCATTTTCCCTCTTTTCCATAGCAACTATCTCTGCTATTAGTTTAGCATTCTCAGCCTTCAGCTCTTTGTTCTCATCAGCTATGTGACTTAGAGTACTCAGCTCCTTATTCAGCTGTGAGTTTTGGCTTTTGAGCTGGTTGTTTTCCTCATTTAATAGTGTGTGTGTGGATTTAATGTGCTCAAAGTCTTTCATCATTTTGCCTGATTAATCATAAAGATGGATGAAGTGTGTGTATCACAATCACTATCACTAGAATCTGAATGAGATGAGTTAGAGTGTACCTCAACTTCTTGGTCTGGTTGATCTTGTTCTTTAGCCATTAGACAAATCATTGCTTCTTCTTCCGAATCACTTGAGTAGTCAACTTCACTACTCTTTGAGTCTGTTGCTTCTTTAGACTTAGCTGTCTCGGCCCGATTTCTCAAAGAAAGTAAATGGCTTTCTTCTTTTCATGTCTTCTTTCTCTGAAGACTTTTCTTTCTTCTTCAATCCTATATTTATTGACTGGTGGATAGGAACGGACAATTGAAAAATGTCTTGGTTGTCTGCATTTCCAACACGGGTTCTCGGCTCTTTGATCGGCTCTTTTCCGTCCTCAAGGTTATTAGCTCTTTGATATTCAACCCTTTGATGCTCGCTCTCTTGGGTGGCCTGTCTTCCTTGACTTGGAGGGAGCTCAATGTCTCTGGAGGATTCACCCTTGTTTCTTTTGTAGTTCTTATTGAAGAACTTGTTGAATCTTTTAACCATCGTGGGCAATCTCCTCCTGGTCTATGGCTTTCTTGACTTGACTTTCTTTCCATCCTTGACTATCGCTCGGTTTGTCTTAGGTACATCTATCTCCTCTTGATCTTTTCTTCTCACTCAAACTCATAAGCTTTGAGATCCGAGAATAGTTCATGATTGGATGTTGTTGTGAGGTTCATTGAATGTCTCAGGGCCATGACCTTCATTTCCCATTCACCGAGGCTTCTTAGAATCTTCATACACATTTTTTTTTTTGTATATTCTTTCCTAAGTCCGATAGTTCATTTGTGATTTCATGAATCGGCTCCCAAGGTTTCACTCGCAAGCATTTTAAAATTTTCAAATTTCTGTACAACAACAGATAACTTATTTTCTTTAATTTGCTCAGATCCTTCACAAATTAGAGTTAATTTATCCCATATTTCTTTTGCAGATTTGCAATATTTGACTTTATTGAACATTGCTTTGTCCAATGTCTTGTAGAGAATGTCCTTGGCCACATTATCCAAGTTGTATCTCTTTCTGTCATCATTGGTCCACTCAGTCCTTGGTTTTTCAACCATGGCTGGTATGTTTTCTTCTGCTTCTGCTACTACAGTTACTATTCTTACAGCTGTGTTCACTTTAAGTATTTGCAGTGGCCCATCTTCTATCACTAGCCACATTTCATCATGTAAAACAGATAAATGAGCCTGCATACAAATTTTCCAGTCATCAAATTCCTCAACAGTGAACATAGGAATGCATGTCAGATTTGTTTCCATGATAATAACATTTGTTAAGAATGAATGATTTTGAAAATACAAGTGTTAAAAATCTTTTAGAAAAGATAGAGATCTAGTTCAGTAACTAGTGCAGAAGGCTCAAAGAACCAACCGCTCTGATACCACTTGTAGGTCCCAAGGGGTGTGAGTAAGGTTTAGAGTGGGGGTTTGAATAAACCTTACCAAATTCTCGATTTAGTCCTTTTAAAATATTACGAGTTAATACACAACTAAGCCCTCGAGGACAACTAAGTTAGTTAATCAAATAGAGTTAGCCACTCAAATGCACTCGAGAGAGTTGTTGATAGAATAACTCAGCTGTTTAGTCTAAACATTAACTTGGCTGTGTTGAGTTTTTCAGCGGAAGACTTATCACCCTTGAATTTGATTTAAACTTTTTTTAACACTTGATTTTAGCACTTAGTTAATTATCAGTTGGATAGGAAATTATTAGCAGATATAAGTAAGTATGCGAAAATAAAAGTGCTGAAATGTAAATGACACAAGTGATTTTTATAGAGGTTCGAAGATGGGGTAATTATTCTAATCCTCTCTTCTCCAACTCCTGGAAGAATCCACTAAGTAATGATCGATTCACAAAGTGGTTATCAGTCTAGAGACAAGTCTTGATCACACAGCTGACTTGCTCCTTGGACTCAGTTTAGAGATGCCTTGGTCACACAACTGGCTTCTCGTCCGACTTAGCTTCTTCATAGGGCAGTTGACTTGCTACTTCAACTCACTTTCTCAAGCTTCTTGGATTTGATCACGAAGCCCTCCAATAACCTGAGACTGGTTCGACCTTGAACCTTCCTACAATCCTCCTTGGAAAGTAGACCCCTTTTGATTCTTCAAAAGTTTCCTCTTCAACAGTTCGAAGTTATCTTTGCTTCACAGCTTTGTGTTGGATTGATGTATTTCGAGATTTAGGCTTTAGGATTTTGCTTGAAAATCTTGAGAATATTTTGCAGGTTACAGTTTGAATAATGCTTGCTCGTTCGTGGTTCAGGTAATCAAGGTAACCTATTCTGAATGAATTTCCTCAGCTTTTAATAGTGAACTTTCAAAAATCTGCCCGTTGAAGAGATATGTTGATTTTCAAAAGACACTTGTGTTCGTTGGCTTGTCTTTTCTTGGAGTTCAATCTTGAGATGTAGACCTTTCCTCGTATTAAATTAATGTTCGACTTTTTCGTGTTCGACATGAGGTACAAAGCTTCCCATTGGTTTATTCTTTTTGCACTCTTTTGGGACGAGCATTTTAAGACCTGGCAAAGATGGAAGTATTACTTATTTAAGTAATGTTCTTGACTTATGTGCAACGGGTTTCTTTCATTGACTTCTCTTGGTTGTTGCCTATTTCTCCAGTGACTTGAGTTTGCTCCAATCATTTGAAGACTAACCGCCACTTTCAACTTGTGACTTGGCTTCTTGAGATGACTTAGACGACACTTCACACAACCTGTTCCTCACCGATACATCTTCACTCCAAGTTCTTGGTCTTCCTTCTTGTCCATACTCACCGTTCCACAAATGAGTCTTCACTTCGATCTTGACTTCTTGTACTTCCAGCTTAGCAGACTTGACTCAAATCATCCAAATCATCTATTACAATGAAAATGGGGGGTGCCAACATTCTAATCTAAGTTTTACATGGCATTCATCAAAATCTACAAAATAATTTCCCAACACCCCAATTGTGAGATCTTTTGATGACCTCCTTGAATTTTAATGCCACGGAAGATCCGAGCTGTCACCTTTATCTTCTTGTGGAATATTGGAAGTTGAAGGTTGATCATTTGATGTGGAAGGTTGATCACTTTGACCATCATTTGGAACAATAGCTCAATATCATCTTTTTCATCACTTTCATCATTGGGTATTCTTTCAACACCGGGGCTTCATTGAATTTAACTTGATCGACTTCTCGACCACATTGCTCGCTTTTATTATAAACCCGATATGCCTTACTCTTAGTCGAATACCCCATAAAAATTCCTTCATCGGCTTTGGGATCAAGTTTGTCTAATTGATCATTGGTATTAAAAATAAAACACTTGCAACCAAATATTTTGAAATAACTATATTTGAAGTTCTTTCGTTCCAAAGCTCATAAGAGTTTTATTTTACTTAGATGAAGATATACCCGATTTATGACATAGCAACGTGGTGTTGGCGGCTTCGCCCAGAATTATTTTGGAAGTGAGAATTCATTGAGCATGGATGACTCATTTCTTGAAGTATCCGAGTTTTCCTTTCTCGGCTACTCCATTTTGTTGTTGTTTTCTTGGAGCCGAGAAATTGTGAGCATATCCTTTGGTTTCACATAAGACTCTAAATTCACCATCAAATTCACCACCTCGATCACTTCATATAGATTTAATATTATTTTCCTTTTCATTTTCATTAACTATAATAAACTTAGCAAACTCATTAGAGGCATCACTTTTATTGGCAAGAAAAATAGTCCAAGTATATCTAGAAAAATCATCAACTATAACAAGTGTGTAATGTTTTCCACTTAAACTTTCGGTGCCAATATCCCCATACAAATCAAGATGAAGTAATTATAGAGGCTTGGTTGTGGAAATTTCATTTTTGGGCTTAAAACTACTTCTAACTAATTTGTTCTTTTGACAAGTGTCACATAAGCCAAGGTTTTCAAAATTTAATTTGGGTAGTCCTTTGACATGTTGGTTTTTGTAAATCTCTTGCAAATTTTTGTATCCAACATGTCCAAGTCGTCTATCACATAAACTTGTTAAATCATTGTTGGCGACAAGACAAGTAACATTTTGACTAACCAAATCATTGTAAAGATTGCCTTTTCTACTTGTTTCACAAATAATTTTATCATTTTTGAGAATACGACATTTTTCTTTTTTAAAGATAACATTATAATTAGAATCGCAAAGTTGGCTAACACATATCAAATTGAACTTAAACCCTTCAACTAATAAAACAAGATTAGAGAGAAAGAAGAGTTATCGATTTCTCCATTTCCAAGAACTCTTCTTTTGCCATTCCCGAACATGAGCATCCCTTCTTCTTGGAGCTTGATGTTGGTAAAATGTTCTCTCCTTCCAGTCATATGGCGTGAACACACGCCGTCCACAAGCCATTTTGAATCTTCCCGAAATTGTTATAGTTCCTAGCACCTACAAATGAATTATTTTTAGGTACCTATAATTTTGGGGTCCATCGGGTAAGTCTTGAGACCTTTGGGTCTCCAAAAATGACTAAATCTATTTTTCAACTCACAATTATTTTCATAATGTTCATTGTTACCACAATAAAAATAAGTAATAATGTTAGGACTACTAGCACGAATGAAAGTCGGGGCTTGGTCATTTTTCTTAAAAGTGGTTTGAAAAGGTTTGTAACCAAGTCCTAATTTTGAATGCTCACTTTTTTTGTACACCAAGAATTTTTGTGACTTTATCCATACTTAAATTAAAACGTTGCACATCATTTTTTCAAATTTTTAATTTCTTTTGTGAGCATTTGTTTTTCGAATCAAGAGTATGCATTTTAGCAAGAGTAATAGCATGAACATGATCAAAAGATTCATAAGAGATAAATAATTTATTATTTTCTAATTTAAGCTCTTTATACTCCTTTTTCAAAAGTTTGTACTTGCAAATCATATCACTAAATTCATTTTGCAACTCATCATAATCACATTGTAATTCATCAATTAAAGAAGAAGATGAAGAGTTAGAGCGCACTCGTTATTTTCATCGCCTATGGCCACAAGACCATGCTCGACTTCTTCTTCTTCGTCGGAGGTGGCAAGGAGCTCATCCCATGTTTTGGCTTCCGCATTTAGAGCCTTCTTTTTTGGAAAAGACTTTTCTTCTTTTTCTCCTTCTCCACTAATTTTGGGCAATCGACTATAAAGTGCCCGGTTTTCCGCATTTAAAGCAAAAGTTGTCTCTAGACTTTCTTGCCTTATTTTTATTTGCAAATTTTTGAACAAGGACGATGGTTTCCTCATCCTCCTCATCATAAATATTATTAGAAGAAGATGCTAAGCCTTTAGGAATAGATTGCATACCCGATTGAGAGGTGGATGGTTTGGAATTTTCCTATCCTTGAGATATACTTTATATATGAGAAGATTTCCAATGAGCTCATCAAATTTGAGAGTTTCGAGATTTTGAGCTTCGTAATCTCCGTTACCTTTTCGGACCAAGAACCGTGAGAGAGAATTTAGAACTTTAGTAACCTTGTGTTCTCCGGAGATGACTTTCCCAAGTGCCACAAGAGGATTGACTATTTGTCAAGCCTTTCCACCATTTTTGAAATGTTTTCACCCTCAAACATTATGAAGTTTTCAAAATGTTTGACAAGCATGATTTTTCTAGCTTGTTTAACCTTTTTAGTACCTTCATAAATTGTTTCTAGTTTCTCCCAAACTTCATGAGCCGACCTTATCCTCGAATTCTATTATATTCGGTAGTCATAAGAGACCAATGCAAAATATTTGACTTCTTATCATTTTCATCAAATTCCTTGAAGCTTTTGAGAACCGTGGTTCCATTATCCATTTTCTTTGTTAGTTGAACAATTCCTTCGATGGCCGCATCCCAAATATCAAATCTGCACCCTTGTAGGAAGTATTCCATTCGATCCTTCAAAAAGGCGTAGCTGTTTGCATCGAAGAGTGGGGGCATGTTGGTGGAGGAGCCGGTGGTGAGGTAGATTTTGTTCGTAGCCATGGATCTCCTCTTTACTCGCAAAGATTAAACGAGATTGCCAAAGAGTTTGGCTCACGATACCACTTGTTAGTCCAAGTGGCTACGATAATCTAGAGGGGTGAATAGATTATCTCAATTTTCCGATTTTCGTCCTCTTTTTCGAATATGAGAATGATGCCTAAAATGAAAGTATGGAAATATAAACAACATACGATGATTTATAAAAGTTCAACCCACCTAGGGTCCTAATCTTCTACCACCATAGGTATGTCCTAATGAATTTCAAAAAAGAAAAAAAAGTTTTATTGATACCAAACAATTACAAACCTTTATCTTGAACATCACCTCACTCTTCTTACACCACCACCTATGAAGATTACTTAATCTTCTCACAACAATGAAGAGTATCACACTCTTCAACAACTAAAATCACCCAAGTGTGTTCTTACCATAAGAACACTAACAAGGATGTCTTGGTTTTGGATGATTGAAAGTTACAATCAAGATTACACTTTGTTTGAAAAATATTACAACTCAAAAGTGCAAGTCTAATCAAGAAGGAAACCTAATACTCAAGATGTGCAAGTGTAAACTAGGCTTAAAAATACAACAAGAATTATGTCAAGAAAGAATAAGAAGTTTGCTGAAAATTTTCTTGTTGTTTGAATGCTTGTGTTGTTGTGTTTGATCCTTCAAAACCTTCATCTATTTATAAGAGAGTCTTGAAGATTGGATATCCAACATAGACTCCTCCATCTTCACTTTTGTCTACAAAAGAAGGATCAAATGATCTACAAAAATGGTTAACAATTGTAAAGTAGATCATGACAGATAATAGCTCAACAACGGATAGAATGTTGCTGTCAAAATTCATAGGTCGACCAGTTGACTTGTTTAAACTTTGAACCTTTGAAAAGTTAATATGAGATTTGATCTAATTAATTCAGGGGTTGGACCAGTCCAAGGGAGGGTTGGACCGGTCGACCAAGGGCTCGTGCGGTCGACCTCCTCCCTAGCCGCACCGGGCAACCAATTTCTTGAAATAGAGAGCAAATTGTGAGATGCAATGAAACTCAGGCACCGGTCGACCTAAGGTCGAACGGTCGATCCCACCGTCAACCTCGTGGTCGATCAGTTGGCTTGTCAAATTTTGGCCACTATTTTTTGTTTCTATTTTGATTTTTAACTTTCAGAACGGGTTTCCATCTAGGGCGACCGGTTGACCTCAAAATAGAAGTGTTGTCCAATTTTTGTCAAAAATAAAATTCAAGAAATACTTCAAAAATTTGTAAAAATCATTTAAATCAATTTGGAGTATTTGGACAATATTTGGGAATACTTTGTTTTGGTGTAAAAATCCATTTAAACAAAATCATCAAAATCAAGAAAAAATATTTTTCTAACAAAAACAACTAAGCAAAAGATCTCAAGAATGACCAATGGGACTAATCAAAATGCCGAATAGCAAGATCAATGAAAAGCGCCCACCTCGAGGCGGATATACAGACCGGATTATGGAAAGGCCCAAGAAGGGCGAGAGAGACTACTTAGCTAGCCGGGTTAGTTGGACTTATGGGGTGGCCCGTTTGCCGATCAATGCAAACAACTTTGAACTAAAACCTGCATTGATCCGCATGGTCTCACATAATCGGTTTGGGGAAGAGCCATTGAGGATCCAAACGCGCATCCGGCGCAATTCTTTAGAAATCGCTATCTTGTTAAGATGAATGGTGTTTCGAGGATACCATTTGATGCCGCCTTTTCGCATTCTCTTTGCGTGATAAGGCTAAAGGATGGTTATGCTCTCTAACACCACCACCGCAGATTTGGTCAACTAAGTCGTGGTTTTTAGCCAAATATTTTCCCCTATTAAGACGATGCAATCAAATCTAAAATCGCCCGCTTTAGGCAATTTGATTGAGCCATTATATGAGGCATGGATAGTTCGAGAATTTCTAAAGAAGTGTCCTCAACATGGATATCCCAACTACCAATAGGTTCAATATTTTTATAATGGTTTAAATGGCAACACAAGAACTACTTATAGATGCTACATCTAGGGAAATATCCGAGATGAGGCACTAGAATCAAGTAGAGGAGATGACGAATAATAGTTACCAAAGTGGCCATCCGAGAGATCCAATGTCCGACGTGTGGCAAAGGTTCATGATAAGAAAGTCGCCATGCTTACGAGCAATGTATCCGTGCTAAACATGAAACCGATGCGATGCGACAAGTGACTCCAAGAGATCCTGTGGTTGTTGAGGATAAACAAACTTTGTGGGACAACAAATAAACGCCAATCACAATTATTAAAATAATCAAACACCCAATTAGTATCATCCGGGGCTCATAAAAACCATGATAACTTTTCATATGTAATAACAAAAACATTTTGTAGCCACCTTCGATTTAATGGGGTAATCAAAGCAGAGGGGAGTCAAGTGATAAGAAATCATCTATAGAAGAGATGTTATCCTCGTTTATCGGAGAAACTAGAGCAAGACTAAACAAAGATGAAGCAAAGATAGATAAGATTGAGGAACAGGTCACTCAGCTGAACACGAACGTAAATGTAATATTAAAATCTCTAGAAACACAAGTAGCCCAGATCGCAACTGTAGTGGGAGACCAACATCAAAAGGGCAAATTCCCAATCGATACCGAACTGAATCCGAGAGAATAGTGCAATGTCATTTGTCTGATGGATGGTACAGATTACGAGGGCTCGCAGATTTCAACTGATACGGTTCAACGACAGTGATGTTAGAAAGATGAAGTCTGCTGAAGACGTAAAACTTACCGCTTTGTAGGAGGCAACCTTATTTGTTTCCTATTTTTATTTAATTTTGATCGCCTTTGATTTCATTAAATTTTAATTCCATTTTTTTTACTATTAACTTAATTTTTAATTGTGTTTGGTTTTGTGAGTTATTGTGTAGTAGGAGTCACGACAAACTCCCGGTTCGAAAAAGTACGAAAATCATCACACGGTCGTGTGAACCAGGTCACATAGACCGTGCGACTCAGCGAACCAGGATTCGTCAAACGGTCGGGCTGTGTGACACCACGCGACCGTGTGGACTTCTCCAGACAGAGACAGCCAGCGCCTTGGGCCGCACGGTTGGGCCATGCGAGCCCATACGGGCCGTGTGGACAGGACCAGACGGGATTGTTCCCTTTTTTCACTCCTAAAACTCAATTTTTATCTCACTTTCTCCTACCCAAGCAATACAACTCAAAAATTCTCTCCCAAAACACCTAAACTCTTCTCTAAATCTCCTCCAAATTCACTTCAAATATCACCCCAAAAATACAAATTCTTCACCTTCTTAAGAAACCCATCACCTAACTCCTTCAAGTTTTCAACTTTTTCAAGTTTTTCACCATGTTTGGGGATTTTTAATTTTCAAATTTCAGATTTCCTATACTTCATAAACTTGATTTTCATGGCTTCTTGAGGACAAATATGAACAAGAAGGAACACAAGAAGAAGAAGGGAGCCAGCACTGGAGCCCGAACCGAGCTACAACTGGAATATGCAGCCAACAAAACAAAAGCTTCTAATGTCATCTTGACGGATGAAACACACCGGCTCGATGAGCGGTGCTCTATTATTGGCCATGGATAAATACAAGGTATCCCGATGAACCTACTCTAGCTAATTTGGGTTTATTGGAGGATTTTCGGGCTATGTGTGGTCGGGTGGATTGGCATGAATTGTTAAATGGGCATTGGGCTACTTTATCAATTTCTACGATTGAGTTCTTATGTGGTTTTGAATTAATAGTCCAAAAATGGAATTTGATGGGGATTAGGTTCCGGTTAGAAAATAAGCCGAGGGAGTTGTCAATTGATGATTTAAATGCAATATATAGAACTTCGGCTTATGGGGTGGAGAAGCATGAGGATTTTGATAAGGATAGGTTTTGGAGGGAGATAACGGGTTAACAAATCTATACGTCGGGTACTTTGAAGCCATCTAGCATTCAAAACCCCGTATTTTGCTATGTATAAAGAACTTTAGCGGAAATGATATTTGCAAGGGGAAAAAGCAAAGTGGCCTTGTGAATAGATGAGTTATTTATTATTTGGTGTATAGCGTCAGGGACAAAAGTTGTGCCTAATGCCGGGGCTATGATAGCCCGGCAATTTGATAGAGTGAGAAAATATGATAGGGGAGGAATTTATATTGGTGGGCTGATTACTCCTATAGTGAGCACTTTGATGTTAGCTTTGAGGGGTATGCGAGGCCAAAACCCAAAGCTAATTGATATGATTGTTTTATCTCGCTATGAAAATGATTCAATTCGATGGGCACAATTACTAGTTAAATCATGCGGATAGAACAAAGTTAGGCTCCCAAACCCGGAAGCTACTTACAAGAAATAGGGATAATTGGTTAATGAGAGGTGAACAGGGATCACGCTCGAAGAGCAAGATGAGCCTATGCAAGAAAGGGATGCGTCGGAATCCTCTAGACAAGGGGGTAACCAGCCATGAAGCATGAGTGATAGGCTAGAAAGGGTGGAAGCTGATGTGGGCAAGATAATCGATGATACTTATCAATTGTCGCTACAGCTTGATGAGTACCACACCGAATACTTACAAAAGTTCAAACTATCACCCAACAAAGAATAGTACATGTACGAGATGATGTCTTGTATGGATCAGTGGCACATCTCATAGGGCCACTACCCTCCACCTCCACTACCATAGTGATTTAGTAAGTACTTTTACGCATTCATCTTTACTTTTGATAATTCCCTCATATGTTCGGGACAAAGCATATTTTAAGTTTGGAGGGTTGTCAAGAATGCGTAATTTAGCATCACAGTTGCATTTTTTGCATTGCATTTTGATTGCATGTAGAGCACAAAATTGCAATAAATTTTTAAAATTCTCGATTTTATTTTTATTTTTGCATGTTTATTGCTTTAGCACATTTATTTACTTTTGTGTGTGATATTAATCAACATTTCGAAAAGAGTACAAAACTTCCATATGATTTTTACTATGAGCATTTGATTTCATAAGATGACATATTTTTGGGAATAATGCGATGAATAGTTGAGGAGATGTCTTTTATTTGTTTGGCATTAGTTAAGAAAATTGGGTATTTGAGCATGTTGTGAAACATAAGCCTGGTGAGCTTTTGTGCCCATAACTGCTTTCATATTATGCGATCTTATTGTTTCTTGAGTGTGTCATTCATCATTACTAGAATTCTAGAACTTGCTCGCTATCTTCATTGAAGCCATGTGTGTGTGCAATTTTTGAAAATGATTTAAGGCCATCTTTGTTTTAGCCTACGTAGTCTAAAAAAGCCTACCTATGACCTCATGATTCCCTAGTTAGTTACTTTTGAGCCTTAACTTTTATTGTTAGCCACATTTTTGATCTTTAAAATTGAAAGATTATTTTTATCCCAAAAATTACTTGAGCTTATAGAAGATGAATAGTTTGGGGGATATATGGTGAAACTGTGAAAAAGAGAGAAAGTTGGCAAAAGAAAGAGGGATAATCGATTAATCTAGGTAAATGACAGATTTATGAAGCTCGAAAAAAAAAATCCTCGAAAAAAGAAAAAAATCTATCTATAAACAAATTCTAAAAATTTTGAGAAATTGAGAGCTTGAGGCTAAAGAAAAAGAAAAGGAAAAGGCCAAAAAGCTAAGAGTGAAAAAGGAGAAAAAGGGTGGAGTTGAGTTGAAAAAGAAAATATCTTGAAAGAATGATTTTTAGATGAACTTGGGTTGGTGAATTGCATTGCAAGTCATGTGCGCTTAATTTCTATTTGCTCAAGTCAAGTCACTTAATCCAAATTTTCTCTACCCTTACTAAAGAGCCTACATTACAGCCAAATGAAAGTTCTTTTTGACTCTTAAATTGTACATACAAAAGTGGTAGAGATGTTAGACGATTTGCAAGCCTATGGTAGTTCTACATTCACTGAATTGATTTTGAGTGCAAATATTTTCCATACACTTTGAGAAATGAGTGATACACTACTTACTTGTGAGTCGCGATGTCAAGTACCCGAGAAAATATTAATTATGCCAAACTTATGATTGATGACTTCTTGATAATGAATTGCATGGTTTACTTGGATATGGATTCAAATGAAATTAAATATTTATAGTGTTCTTGTGTGTTCTTTGTACCCCTTGATAGTATTTTTCTAATTTGCTCGAGGATGAGAAATTCTTTAAGGTTGGGGATTTTTGATACATGCATTATATACATGCATTTAAGGGCTTATTTTGATACATTATTGATGCATTTGCACGCATATTTAGTATGCTTTACTTGGTTTCTTTATAATGGCATGATACTGTGTATTCTTGTAACTTTTTAGGAAACCAAGCTTAAATTGAAAAGATATCAGTTGGAAGGCCCCAAAAGATCGAACGAGTGCAAAGAAAAGATCTAAAAGATGAAGAAATCGGACGAAAATTGTTCGCCAAAATATTTTGGTTCATACAACTACAAGTGTACAATGTAGTTTATAGAATAATGGCAAGCAAGGTCGTATTCCTCAAGGATTGATATTCGAAACCTTAGGCTATAATAACATCGTATTCCAATTTTATTGAAGCGACAGAATATTGAGTATTTTATCTAACTAAAAATCAAAAATAAAGAGGAACAGATGAAATAATTTTGTGAACCCCACAAGTATTTTCAACATCTTTAGGAGCAACCTTAGGCACATAATCTCAACATGCTTCTTCAATATTAAATGCGAATAAAGTTTTAAAAACCAATTCATGCAATTCTATGGGTTCAATTCCTATGTCAGTCTACTCCTCCTTCCGGGCGGTGAATAAACAGTTGATTAATAACAATTGTAGGTCTCCCGACTCATTACATTTATTACTAACTCCAAAAAGATTTGTGAATTGAATGACTCCCCACAAATAGTTGTAGGTCTCCCGACTTGTTACATCCGTTTATGTCTGAATTTGATTTTCTTCTTTGTTAGAACTCATCTCCCAAATTTTGCACTAAGAAATATGACATGCAATTTATTCCCGTCAAATAAAAGTAATTATAAATAAGCACTCGAATTCATAAAATATAAAGCATGAATTAATTAAGAAAAAAATAATCATATTTAATATAAATCCACAGTGTCGATTATGCCCTAAGATCCGGAAAATATGCCAAACATTGATTACAAACTTATAGACAAATTCGAATCAACATTATGACATCATATAAGCACAGACAAGAGATCTTAGACATAGAAAGAAAACCCCTTCTTGTCAGGATGGATTCTCCTTCCAAGCCCTCGAAGCTCTTGTGCTCCCTAGTTGCGAAAGCCTTGTGGTGTTCTTCGCGACCTAGCCTTCGTCGCTCAGAAGATCCTCGATTATTGCATTCCTGTGTTATTTGATGTGTTTTGTGTATGAAGTGATGTCTTTTCGTGCGAGCTTGAGTCCCTTTTATAGATGCTTGGAGAGATCACTTGTAGGCTTGGTGTCCCATGGCCGTGTGGTCTTGCCTTCAACCCTTTCTCGCATGGGCATGTGAGTCTTGCCTTGGCGGGCATGCGATGGGTTTCCCTTTCCCACACAACCGTGACTTCACACCCTTTCCCACCGTGGGGCCTGCTCCGTCCTCTATTTTCTATCCAACTTCATAGGTTGTGTGATTTTCACACCGGCTCTTCCACACGGCCGTGTGACACCACACGGTCTAGCTGTGTGAAGTGTTTTTGTCCATTTTTTCCTTCATTTTGATTTTCTCTTCGCATTCAGCAATCTTATCCGGGCATTCCAATAGATATTTCTTCATTTTAAGCTCCGTTTCCTGCAAGAATTACAAGAATATGCAGTATCATACCCTTTTAAGGAAACCAAGTAAAAGCATAGTAAATATGCGTGCAAATTCATCAATTATATATCATTTTAAGCCCCTAAATGCATATATATTTTACACACATCAAAATCCCCCAAACTTAAAGCGTTGCTCGTCCTCGAGCAAATTTAGAAAAATAATACAAGGGGTAGAAACGAAAGAATACCCAAGAACACTATGAACATTAAATAACATTTGACTTCATACTAAAAGAAACCATGTAATTCATCATCAAGAAGTCATTATTCATAAACTCGGCATGATTAATACTCTCTCGGGTACTCGACATCGTGACTCACAAGTAAACAGTGTATCACTCTACTCTCAAAAATGTATGGTAAGTGTTTACGCTCAAATTCAATTCAATGAAAGTAGAACTACCATAGACTTGCAAATCGTCTAACATCTCGACCACTTTTGTGTGCACAAGTTAAGAATCAAAAAGGACTTTTATTAGGTTGTAATGTAGGCTCTTTGGTAAGGGTAGAGAAATTTGGATTAAGTGACTTGACTTGAGCAAATAGAATTTATTCTTACACTTGCAATTCACCAACCCAATTTCAACATAATATCGGTTTCTTTTTTTCAACTCAATTCCACCCTTATTTCTCCTTTTTCTCATTCTTTGGTCTTTTTGCCTTCGTTTTTTTTTTCCTTTAGCCTCAAGCTCATGTTTTTCACATTTTTTCAGAATTTTCTTTTGCTTTGCTCGATTTTCTCTATTTTCTTTTCGAGATTTTCTTTCTTTTTTCGAGCATCATACTTTTCTCGTTTACCCGATCTTTGCTCATCCCTTTTTCTTTTGCCAACTTCTCTCTTTTTTTTTCATAAATTTTCACCACATCTCCCCCAAACTTATTCATTTTCTATAAGCTCAAGAAATTTCGGGATAAAAACATATAAATTTTAAAGATTAATGTGGCTCGTAATAATAGTTTTGGCTCCAACTTGGCTAACTAGGGAATCATGAGTTCATAGGTAGGCTTTTTAAGCTAAGTAGGCTAAAACAAAGATGGCCTTAGATCATTTTCAAAAATTGCACACACACATGGCTTCAATGAAGATTCGGAGAGCAAGTTTTAGAGTTCTATCAATCATGAATGACACACTCAAGAAAAAATAAGTTTGCATGATGTAAAGCAGTTTAAGGCACAAAAGCTCACAGGCTTATTTTCGCAACATGCTCAAATACCCAATTTTCTTAACACATGCCCAGCAAATAAATAACTTTCCTCCTAATAATTTATTACATTATTCCCACAAGTATGTTATCCCATGCCATAAAATATTCATAGCAAAATCATAGGGAGATGGGCATATGAACTAAATTTAAAAAACACACACAAAAGCAATTAAACGTGCTAAAGCGGTAAACGTGCTAAAAAAAATAAAAAAATCAAAAAAAATAAACAATTGTTTTTTTTTTTTGAAAATTATAATGCAAGTGCTCTACATGCAGTCCTAAATGCAAATGCAAAATGCAAGAAAGTACTAAATTACGCATTCTTGATAACCCCCCAAACTTAAAATATGCTTTGTCCCGAACATATGAGAAAATTATCAAAAGAAAGAGGAATGCGTAATAAGTACTTACATAGATCACTGTGGTGGTGGAGGTGGGTGGTAGTGGCCTTGTGAGATGTGCCACTGGTCCATACGAGACATCATCTCGTACATTTGCTGTTGTTGCTGAGTGATGGCATCAAAACGCTGTAAGTAGTACTCACTGTGATACTCATCGTAGTGGTCAAACCGAGCATATGTGTCATCTATCAATTTCCCCATATCGTTTCTACCCTTCCGAGCCTCTCACTCATAGTAAATGGTCGGTTACCCCCTTGGCGAGAGGATTCCGGCATCTCCCTCATTTGCTCATCCTGCTTTTCTTGAGCAGTAGTCCCTTCTACCTCTCTAAGTAGCCGATTACCCCTATTTCTAATGGAAGAAGCTTCGGGGTTCGGAAGCTTAACTATTTTTCTATCTCATTTGAATGAGCCAAAGAATCACGCCCATCGAATTTTATCATTTTCATTGCGCTTAGAACATTAAAATCAATCAACTTAGGCCCAGCTGGCCTCCCTATACCCCTCCAAATTAATGTTAAAATATTCAGCAATAGGGGTCCCCTATGCAAATTCTACCCTCTCACTCTTTCTAATCCTATCAAATTGTCGGGCTATCATAGCCCCTAAGCATTTGGCACCACTTCACCCCCGATTCCATACACCAAATGATAAACAATTCATCAACCCTCAATGCCCCTCTACTCTCCTCCCTCGCAAAGATGGTTTCAGCCAAGACTCGCTGAACATATCAAAATACCGGGTTTCGAATACTAGATACCTCAGAAGTGCTCGGCGTGTAAATTTTTTTCCCAGTTATCTTTTTCCAAAACCTATGCTTATCGAATTCCTCGTGCTCCTCCACCCCATACGCCGTGTTTTGTAAATTACATTCAAATCATCAATTGTTAGTTCCCTTTGCTCATTTCCCAAACGAAATCTAACTCCCATCAAATTCTTTTTTCGCACCACCAGTTCAACGCTACTTAAAAATTCAAGTGTAATAACAGAATAAGTAGCCCAATGTCCATTTAGAAATTCATGCCAATCAATTCTTCCACTTAAAGCTCTAAAATCTTCCAATAAACCCAAACTCGTAAGAGTAGGTTCATCGATATACCTCGAATTAATCCATGGATGAAAGTAGAGTATCGTCCATCTAGCCCAGTGGGTTACGTTTGGCAAGTTGACGTTGGAAGCTTCGAGCTCCTCGGGGTCGAAAATTAGTTGAGGCTCGGGTTCGGGCTCCGGAGTCGGCTCCCTCCTTCTTCTCGTATTCCTCATAGCTCTTCTTTCATCCCTAGAAGCCATGATTTCAAGGTTTGGAAGAGTAAAAATCTAAAATTTGGGAATTTTTGGGGTATCCCCAAACTTGCTGTACAACTTGGAGAAATTGAAAATTGAAGGTATTTGGTGGTGGGTTTCTTTAGAAAGTGAAGGATTTGTGATTTTGGTTTGAGATTGGAGGTGAATTTGGAGAGATTTGGAGAGTAGTTTGAGTATTTAAAGAGAGAATTTTCTTGGATTAGGGTTTGTGTAGGAGAAAGTGGGAGAAAAATGGGATTTTGGGATAAAAATACGGGTTGAAAGTGTCCTGCCCGATTTCTATTCGCGGGCCACATGGCCATGTGAGTCACACGGGCTGGCCCTATTTGCCGGCCTTTCATAACACGGCCCGACCGTGTGTGCTCTTGTGATTCAGCCTCTTGCACGCGACCAGGTCATGTGATTCCACACGCCCGTGTGGGATTGGTTCCGTACTTTTTTTTTGAATAATCGGGAGTTTGCCGTGACACCTCCTACACAACAACTCAAGAAAACTAAACAAAACTAAAAATTAAGTTAATAAATAAATATTAAAATTGAAACTAAAATTGAAATTAAAATTGAAGGCGATAAAAATGTATGGAAATATGAAATAAATTGGGTTTCCTCCCATACAACGCTAAGTTTAACGTCTTGACCAGGACTTGATTTCTAATCACTATTGCTAAACTTTGTCATTTGAAACATGTGAACCTTCAATGCCATCCATCAGACGAATGGCGTTGTATTGCTCTCATGGATTCAGCTCAGTATCGCTTCGGAATTTACCTTTTTGATGTTTAGCTGAGTGACCTATTCTTCTATCATATCTATCTTGGCCTCATCTTTGTTAAGTCTTGCCCTTGTCTCTCCGATAAACGAGGATAGCATCTCTTCAACAATGCTTTCTTTTCACTTGACTCCGCTCCGCCTTGAATACCCACGTTATATCCCCGAGGTGGCCGCAAAATATTTTTATTGTTAGCATAAGAGAAATTTTCAAGGCCATACTTTGACTTGCATTTTGTCTCCCATGCAAGAAGCAAAATTCAAGACACAAATTAAACAAAAAAATCTCTCCCTCTCTCTCTATTGTGGACGGCCACAAGGCCCTTTTTGTTTTTCAAAAATTTTGTTAAACATTTTCGCCAACACATTCTAATCTTCAAACTAATTCTCCTCCTTTTCTCTAATCTCTCTCTAAGAATCATTCACATCTTCAAATCTTCAAACACCAATCCCTTCATATCTTCAAATCTTCAAACACCAATTCTTCATATCTTCAAATCTTCAAGTACCATTTCTTCACATCTTCATATCTTCAAACACAAGTCCTTCACATCTTCAAGCATACCTTCATAACTTCAAAAACATCTTCTTAATATCATCAAACACTCCTTCTTTCTTCAAACATCTAAACAAAAAAAACCAACATTCTTCCTACTTAATCAAAAATTGAACTCCCCTATCTCAAAGGTAAGAGATTTCATTACTCAATTCAACTTGATATCTTACTACTCATCACCTTATCTTCTTAATTTAAGTTTGAAATTTTGATTTTGTGGTACTTAGAAGACTACTTGAAGACATGCATGCATGGTGATCAATTTAGAAGACTTGAAAACAAATTTTTAGAGAAATTGGACTACAAGGTAAGATTTAGACACTAGAGCCCTTCTTTCTTTTTCTTCCTATTTTCTTCAAATTTTAACACCCCTTTTTCATTTTTGAGAAATAGGGACTAACCTTAGGGGATTTTGAAGGTGAATCAAAAATCCCAAATTTGAAGCTTCAACTAGTTTCAAATCACTTACTACACAAGTAAAGTGTAGTATTTCCAATTTTCTTATCTTCTTCTTTTTCTTTTTAATTTTTCACTCATTTTTCCTAACTCTAAATTTTTAATATTTCTTGACTTAGGGGCTGACCTAAGTGACCTCATACCAAGTTGTGAAATTTATCCTTTTTATTTCACAACTCTCCAAATTCAAGGTGGGTGGAAAAATCTTTCCAACTTCTAGGGATTTTGTTAAATGCATGTAGTGTTTTGATCATGAGCAATTGAGATATGTATATTTTATGTATTGCATGTCAATTTTATGTATCAAGTTATGAAATTTCTCAAGTGTTGCTCAAAAATACTAATTATTGAAATTTAGGTGCATGCATGTACAATTTAATGTTCTATTTGATGAATTCTTGTATGAAATGAACATGCATGTGTATGATCCTTGGAATCCATGTTTTGTATGACTTATAACCTGGACAAGTCGAGCATAATTGATTAAATTTTAATTTTTGGACTTAAAATGCAAAAATGGAAAGTTGGTGGACTAAATTACAACAAAATAAAATTTAAGGGACCCCTCTACAAATTTCGAATTTTGGGACTGTACTTAGGTTCAAAAATGACTTTTGGATATTTCAATAAAGTTTTAAGAGTTTTAAGATAATTAAAAACAACCTTTAAAAGCCCAAGGACTAGATTGTAAAATTTGAGAAGTTTAAGGGCTACTTTGTAATTTTCGAAACTGTACCAGACCTAAATTTTAAAATTTGAAATTTTAACTCTTAAGGGACTGGAAATGACATATTTTAAATGTATTCCAGAAATCCAAGTGTTTAGAGCTTGGAAAGTAATTTTACTAAAATTGAGGGACTAAGTTGTAAAAGATTAAACTTGAGGACCCAAATGAAATTTTCAGGACTTATGCAGCCCATGTACCTAGAATTACTAATTTATCTATAAATTAATTATATTTTGAGCCCAAGGTTCAAATTTCATAACAATTGGACCCCTAAAAGCCTTAAAGGCAATTATTTCAAAATGGGACAAAAATGAGATTTTTTAAAAGTTAAGGGACCTATACTTATTTCTTTTTAAAACTGTTTTTGTCCCAATATCCTACTAACCTTAGTGATATTTTTCAACTGGAATCACATTAAAAGCCCTTTCGGTTTGTGAGTTCCGATTATTTTAAACTTAAGGCCCGAAATGACAATTTTAACAAATTTGGGGCCAATGTGAGAATTTTATAAAAACTCGACCTCAAAACTTTAAAAACCTGAATCTCTGAACAATATAGAGATTTTAGGAACTGACCTCATAATTGTTCAAGGTCGGGATATTTATTTATTCAATTTTTAACCCCAAAAGTATTGGTTTTTACAAAACGGGGCTAATTACAAATTTCCTTTTTATCAAGGACCTAACTCAATTTATTTTCCTTTTACTAAAACAGCCCTGGACCCTCTGACTTTAATTATTAATTAAAATATTTTATTTTCTTCAAAACCTCTTGACTTATCGGATCGTCTTGGCGATTAATACCCGATCGCGAGGCGACTTCCCCGTAAATGTGCGATTTTGAATCTATAACGGACTTATGTTCCACATAATCTTTCAATATATTGAAGATTTCTTATCCTTCCGATAATCGTCTTCATTCAAATAACTCCACCAACGCCATAATTGCCACTCACGATTTTGAAAATTTTCCCGAATCGCTTCCCTAAATCAATAATACTCATTGCTGGTTGACTACGAACTTGTATTTACTTTCTGTCCTGAGTCAACTTGGTGTGTCGAGCTCCGGATCGGAATGGATACGTCGGGGATGGGCCGGCGGCTCGGTTGCTATTCCACTCTTCCCCCATCGTCCCTAATCCCGCAATCGGGGGACGGAGTTTGTCCAAGAGGAAGCGGGTCGTAATACTTGAGGTATAATCATGATTATGACAAATCCGAGCCTTGCAAGCTCCACTTATGGATTTTGTCTTTGCACATGGAGCGATAAGGAGGTCTTGGACCATCTTGCTCGGGGAGTTACACGGAAAAACGAAGGAATCGCTATCCCGATCCACACGATTAGGAGTTAATCGGACCCGTTTGGTTGGCGCTACAAATCCGTCAACCGCTACTTGTATTGCATTGGTTGGCGCTACAAATCCGTGACGCAACCATTATTTGTCTTGCATAGGATTGAGGTTACATTAAAATGCGCAATCCTACCATGTCTTTTGAATCACATAGTGCTTGTGTGACCACGAATCATTTTCTTAAATCGTATAAGTATATTACTTAAATATATTTATCACAACGCTTGTGGATATGTGTGAATTCATGCATCATATCTCACTCGTTTTCATACAACGCTTTTCTCGCATTAACTATATATTGCCACACTTGCACACGATCACCCCATCCACCGAGATTTTTGTCTCATCCCCTCCTGTTTTCTAACCTTTAGATGAGGACTTCGTTGAAGATGTTGAACCGACCACGAAATGAGCTCTTGTGCTCCGCTTGTTGGACTTACTATCTATTGTTGTTGATGTTGCGGACTTGTTTCTTTTATTATTTGTTGGACTCTTTTATCTTCGTTTCATTCCGGTTTGTAAGCGAAGGGCGTAGGACCCTTTCACTATTAAGTTATTATCTTTAGTTGATTTCGGGATGTAATTTGGATGTTTGTTGGGTATAAGTTATAACTCGTACTTGTTCTTTATTTTCGCTTTGCTATTTGACTCTGTTTCATTGGGATTTCGTTGATATTCATCTATCTTTGTTTGGTTTATTTGTATTTAAGTTGTGGATCGTCATCGCGTCCCGTTTGGGGCGTGACGAGAGAGAATGCGGCGACATCGAATGATATCATCAAAAACACCATTCATTTTAACAAGATCGCAATTTTCTTAAAAGTCTCTGCGCCGGATGCGCGTTTGGATCATTAACGGCTCTACCCCCAAACCGGTTTTGTGACACCATCGGATCAATCTTTGGTTTTAGTTCAAAATTATTTGCATTGATTGGAAGATGGGCCACACACCCATAAGTTTGACTTACCTCTGGCTAAAGTAATCCTAGCGCCGCTCGCGTCCTTTCCACAATTCATCACGGGGCCGGCCCTGGCTAGTGGCGCTCCTCATTGTTTCTATTTTCTCTTGTGTTCGATTAGTCCCATCTTGTCATTTCTTTGGCTCTTTTCCTTAGTTGTTTCGTTGTCTTTTCGATTTCCAAATCAATGGGAATTGGTGGTCGATTTGGAACCCGTGATCATGCCACTATCTGCACTAAACAAAAATAATATTAGAATCAAATAAAAATAAAAATAGTAAAAATAATTTTGACTATTTCGAAATTTTTTGAAACAAATTAAAAATATGCTTCAATTAAAATTGAACTACTTATTACTATATCTAAGTAGAATCTAATCAATCCCCGGCAACGGCGCCAAAAACTTGTTCGCCAAAAATATTTTGGTTCATACAACTGCAAGTGTACAGTATAGTTTATAGAATAATGGCAAGCAATGTCGTATTCCTCAAGGATTTATATTTGAAACACTTAGGCTATAATAACATCGTATTCCAATTTTATTGAAGCGACCGAATATTGAGTATTTTATCTAACTAAAAATCGAAAATATGGAAGAATAAATAAAATAATTTTGTGAACCTCACAAGTATTTTCAACATCTTTAGGAGCAAGCTTAGGCACATAATCTCAATATGCTTCTTCAATATTAAATGCAAATAAAGTTTTAAAAACTAATTCATGCAATTCTATGGGTTCAATTCCTAAGATAGTCTACTCTCTCTTCCGGGCGGTGAATAAACAGTTGATTAATAGCAATTGTAGGTCTCTGACTTCGTTGCAACTATTACTAACTCCCAAAAGATTTGTGAATTGAATGACTCTCCACAAACAGTTGTAGGTCTCTGATTCGTTATATCGTTTATGTCTAAATTCGATTGCCGTTTTTGTTAGAGCTCATCTCCCCGATTTTGCACTAACAAATATGACATGCAATTCATTCCCTGAAAAATAAAAGCAATTATAAATAAGCATTCAAATTCATAAAATAGAAAGCATGAATTAATTAAGAAAACAAAAATCATATTTAATATAAATCCACAATTTTTATTATGCCCCTAAAATCCGAAAAATATGCCAAACATTGATTACAAACTCATAGATAAATTCGAATCAACATTATGACATCATATAAGCATAGACAAGAGATCTTAGACATAGAAAGAAAACCCCATCTTGTCGGGATGGATTCTCCTTCCAAGTCCTCGAAGCTCTTGTGCTCCCGGATGTGAAAGCACTTGTGGTGTTCTTCGCGACCTAGCCTTCTTCGCTCGAGAAGATCCTTGATTCTTGCATTCTGTGTTATTTGAAGTGTTTTTCTTTGTATGAAGTGATGTTTTTTCGTGCAAGCCTTGGTTCCTTTTATAGATGCTTGGAGAGATCACTTGTAGAGTTGGAACGGAAGCAAACTACGAAAAACGCATCAAACAGTCCCACACGGGCTGTCCGTGTGGCACCACACGGCCGTGTGGTCACCGCTTCACCCTTCTCGCATGGGCGTGTGAGTGCTGCACGGGCGGGTCGTGCGATGGGCTTTCCTTTCCCACACGGCCGTGTGACTTCACACGTCCGTCGGTCGTGTGGGACTCCCCGTCCTCTTTTTCTATCCAACTTCACACGGTTGTGTGATTTTCATTCGGTGTGTGAGTGTTTTTGTCCACTTTTTCCGTCGTTTTGATATTCTCTTCGCATTGACAATCTTATCAAGTATTCAACGATATTTCTTCATTTTAAGCTCCGTTTCTGCAAAATTTACAAGAATACGCAATGTCATGCCCTTTAAGGAAACCAAGTAAAACATAGTAAATATGCGTGCAAATGCATCAATTATATATTATTTTAAGCCCCTAAATGCATGTATATTTTACACACATCACAAACCCGAGTCACGGTTGGACCATGTGAGACCACACGACCGTGTAAAGTTACATGTCCGTGTGAAGTGTTCGTGAGAAAACAGTGAAATCAAGCCACATGTGCAGTCGTGTGAGACCACACGACCATGTGGAGTGACCGTGTGAAAGCGCGCACGGGCCGTGCGGTTTCTGTTGTAGATTTTTGTATCCTTTTCCTACTCGAACTCTACAAATGATCTTTCCAAGCATCTATATAAAGGACCCGGGTTACACGAAAATATATTCATTCTTACAATATACTACACACCAAAATACTCAAGATTACAAGATCAAAGGTCTTACGAGAGAAGAGAGATAGGTTATGAAGAACACCACAATGCCTTTCACATCTGAGGAAGCACAAGAGCTTCTAAGGCTTGGAAGGAAGATCCATCCCGACAAGAAGGGATTTTCTTTCTTAGTTTAGATCTCTTGCACTGTACTTAAATGATGTCACAATGTTGATTTCAAGTTTGTCTATGAATCATTTGTCAATGTTTGGCTAATCTTTCGGATCTTGGGGCATAATCAAAACGTGGATTCATGTTAAATCTTGATTAAATATTCTCTTAATGGATTCATGTGTTCTATTTTATGAATTTGAGTGCTTATTCTTAATTGCTTATTATTTGGCCAATAATTTGCATGTCCTATTTGTTAGTACGAGATTACGGAGAGGAGTTTTAACAAAGACAAAAATCAAATTTAGGCGTAAACGGATGTAATGAGTCGGAGACCTACAATCTTGTTTGTGGGGAGTCATTCAATTCATAAATACTTTGGGAGTTAATAATAGTTGTAACGATCGGAGATCTACAATTGTTATTAATCTATTGTTTTTGTGCCACCGGAAGGGAATAGACTAACTTAGGAATTGAACCCATAGAATTGCATGAATTGATTATGTGAAAAATTAATTAGATTTAATCTTGAAGAAGCATGTTGAGGTTATGTGCCTAAGGTTGCTTCCATAGTTGTTGAAAATACTTGTGGGGTTCGAAAATTTATTTCTTTTTATTTTTTATTTTTTATTTTTATAAAACTTGAGATTCGGTTGCTTCAATAAAATTGGAATGTGATGTTATTATAGCCTAGGTATTTCGTAGTCAATCCCCAGGAATACGACCTTACTTACCATTATCTTATAAAATACACTGTACACTTGCAGTATAGAGATCCAAATATTTTTGGCGAAAAAGTTTTTGGCGCCGTTGCCGGAATTGAAAGATTCTACTTAGATATAGTAATAAGTAGTTTAATCTTAATTGAAGCTTTTTATAAATATTTTTTTATTTTCTCTTATTTTTGATTTTTTTATAACTTTTTTTTTTTTCTTGTTTTTCGATTTTTTTTTAATTTTTGTACAATTATTTGATTTCTTTAGATCTAACATTGTTTTTGTTAAGTCTGATAGCGCATGATCACACGTTCTAGATCTACCCCAGGACAATACCTATTGCTTTAGAAATCGAGAAGACAAGAAAAACAACTAAGGAAAAGATCTAAAGCAATCGCGGATGTGACTAATTAGAATGCCGGAATAACGGGAACAATGAAAAGCGTCCACAGGGGGGGCGTACATGACCGGTTGTGGAAAGTCCGTGAGAAGAAGTCATTAGAAACTACTTCCCGGCCCGGAGGTTAGTAGGACTTATGGGGTGTGGCCCGCTTTGCCGATCAATGCAAATAACTTTGAACTAAAATGCGCATTGATCCGATGGTCTCACGAGAATCGGTTTTGGGGAAGAGCGGTTGAGGATCCAAATGCGCATCGCATGCAGCGCAATTCTTAGATATCTTGTTAAGATGAATGGTGTTTATGAGGATACCATTCGATGATGCATTTTGGTAGTCTCTCTGCGCGATAAGGCTAAGGGATGGTTATACTCTCTAACACCACCAGCAGTAGATTGGGCTGAACTAAGTCAGTGGTTTTTATCCCGACTGAAATCTGAAATTGCCCAGTTTAGGCAATTAGATTCAGAGCCATTATATGAGGCATGGGATAGGTTCAGAGAATTGCTAAGGAAGTGTCCTCAACATGGATATCCCGACTACCAACAAGTTCCATTTTTGTTAGAACTCACCTCCTGGATTATTGACTAACAAATATGACATGCAAATTATTAGTCAAATATTCTACAAGAATTAAGCACTCGAATTCATATAATAGAACACATAAATCAATTAAAAAAATAATCAATAAAGATTTAACATGAATCCACAGTTTTGATTATGCCGTAGGATCAGAAAGACTAGCTCAACATATTTGATAACAAATTCATAGACAAACTTGAAATCAGATAGTTTGACATCGTTTAAGTGCAAACAAGAGATCTAAACTAAGAAATAAAACGCCTTCTTGTCGGGATGGATCCTCCTTCGAATCCTTCGACACTCTTGTGCTTAGTAGATGCGAAAGGCGCTTGTGGGGCTCTTTGTAGCTTAGCCCTCCTCTCTCGAGAAGACATTTGATTTGTGTAACCCTGTGTATTTTATGTTGTATGAATGATATGAGATGTTATTATTACGTGCAAGACTTGGTCCCTTTATATAGGTTCTTTTAGAGATCACTTGTAGAATGCGAAGGAAAAAGGACAACAAAATCTGCAAAACGAACCGCACGGCCCGTGTGGCTTTCACATGGTCATTATGTCGATTGATTTTGTATCTCATTTTTTCACCCAAACACTTCACACAGTAGTGCCGTGTCATCTTCACACGGTTCGGTCATGTAATATGTCTCACGAACATCAAGTCGCACGAACACGTAAAAATCACATGGTTCAACTCACATGGTCGTGTGAGATTGACGGTCCGGCCGTGTGAGTGGTTCTTGTCCATTTTCTTTGTTTAAGGATCTTCTCTTCGCACTCTTAGATCTTCTCAGGGCCTCCCAATTGATATCTTTCCATTTAAGCCGTTTCTGTAAAAGTTACAAGAATACGATATCATGCCCTTCTAAGAAAATCAAGTAAAATACACTAAATATGCGTGTAAATACATCAATTAGATATCATTTTAAGCCTCTAAATGCACCATATTTTACACATATCGTGCTCCCTCCGAGCTACGGAAGGGATAAAAGCGATACACAAGTATTTAGGCCACTCTGGAAGAATTAAATCTTCCTTCCAAAAAAGAAGGGCTCATCTCTATGAAAAGAACAACTCCCCGTGGATAAGGGATCGGAAAGCTAAACTCCTGAGAAGACAAAGGAGCATGGGAGCATAAGAAGTACCAAAGTCTGCGATATGACTTGAAACATACAAAAACTCGGGAAAAGATGGGAAAAATCACGATGAAAAATGGGGTGGGGATTGGGACGTCCCACGCCCTCCTCCACTAAGGAGGCGCCGGCGCGCCTTGAAGCCAACCGGGAGGCGCCCGAAGGGCGCACTTGCCCGATCCCGGGAGGTGCCCTGGGCTCCTCTACGACCCGTAGTGTTCTCATCCATCTCTCAATTCGATACACTCCAACTCTCTATGGATCCTCACCTCAAGTCTCATCTCAAGTATCACCTCAACTCTCACCTAACCTCTCACCTCAACATATTAGTAGTCTTATTTAAAAGTATTATATTTTTCGATTAAATGTATTTTAGTATTCCTCTTGAAAAGTAATAGTTTTCCTCGTATAAAGTATTAGTAGTTTCCCCATAAAAGTATTAGTTCTTCCCCAAAAAGTATCGGTAGTCGTCACGAAAAATATGTTGTAGCACCCTAAAATATTAGTTTTCCCTCAGGAAAGTATTAGTAGTCATCTAAAATGTATTAGCAACTCTCCTAGAATGTATTAGCGGCGACCAAGGGATGTGGTATTGGTATTTGTGCGGGTCACAGGGTGAAAATGTGAATTGAATATTTGGATCCGTCTAACAATTAGATCCATTGGATCGTCTGACGTAGACTAACCATTTTGGGATATTTTGTAGGATTTTGTTTTTCTGGATAAAACCAGACACACTGTGAAATCCACTGTTCCCCTTGTAGTAAACCCATAAATTAATGGGGCTTTATAAAATAAAAATCCTAATTCTTAATTGATCATCAAACCAATAAACTTGTCCATGCAGCCCAACTTAATTATCACTCCTTACAAAGAATATTATTGGCCAATTATATGTTACCAAGTCAAACGCTCGTCTTCTTGTACTAAGAATAGTAATTGTTGATCTGACATCATTGAATTGTAGGAACATATATTGTCGTATCAGGAAAATGATGTTAGCTAGTGAACTTTTGAATATTCTAACGAGTAGTAAAGTAAATAAAGGACAAAGATGTGTGCTTTTAGTAGACCACAAACATTCTACGGATATGCATAGAATTTCCATACAAGTCTAGAGTCGGGTCATACCAATTCTCTTTCATATGCCATGCAAGTGTAATTCATGAAAGGTATTCGAAAATCAACTCTTCTTTTGTGATGTGAACAAATTAAATTCATAAAAAAGTAAAGTGTTAAATAAAATAGATGTACCTTAAAATACTTCACAAGCTTTTGCTCCACCGGATGAAATATTCTATTCCAAAATGGTATTTCATTTCTTATTTCATTAAGCATGGGTGATTGTCACATTTATAAAAACCACTTTATTAATAACCCACAACTTAGATCTAATTTATATTTCAAAATTAATATGGTAGTTTTTATACACGTCATAATCATTATTCTTTGTGAGAATAATAGATGAAAACACTATCTTTTGGAATAGAAGATCCCATCCATTGCTCCTTAGGTACCTACGCTCATGATTTGTCTTAGAAAATACAACTCTTGGTGAAAAGATTTGACCCTTGCTTACAAGGGCTACAGTAATTCGCATGCGCATTTGATTTGGTATAAATCACTCCTCATGAGATCATGTTTGTGGATTGTGTTTACGAGAAAAGCAAGCCTTAAAAATATTATTCACTGTGACTGATCTCACGATTTGGTCCTTAAAAAGAGGCTTTCGAAAAGGATTTTGGCTCTTGCTCATAAGCCACATGCCGCTGCATACTTATTCACTATGGAATAAATCCTCCCAACAAACACGACTTTAGCATATTAACATTTAAAAAATTATATATTTTGTAAGTCATAAAAATTACAAACTGAAATAAGAATAGGAATACAAAATAAACCTGGATTCCACTATTTCTACTATAAAATGCGCAAAACTTGTGTCATTTACTTTGAATTTGTCAGGGAAACAAAGTAATGGAGAACTCACTTCCTCTCAATGTTTTCCATATCAAGAAAACTCAACTAGTAATAAACAGACTCCATACTTTCCTCCATGGAATTACTTTACTGCCCTTATTCTACTACAGAATCACATCCCTTACTGCAATAGTCAAAACCAGGGACAAATGTACCCTTTTCCCGCAATTTCTACTCCTCATCTCCGAGCTGATACTCTCTTTCATTTGGCTTCTCGCTCAGCCTTCCAAATGGAAACCCGTTGTTCGAACCGTTTATCCTGAAAGATTGCCGGGAGACGAAAAACTTCCTTCGATTGATGTGTTTATATGCACTGCTGATCCGAACAAAGAGCCCTGTTTGGAGGTGATGAACACTGTTATATCGGCTTTGGCGCTGGATTATCCTCCTGATAAGCTTCATGTTTATCTTTCGGACGATGGGGGTTGTTCTGTGACATTTCGTGCAACCAAACAGGCCTGGAAATTCTCAAAGTTTTGGATACCGTTTTGTAGGAAGTATGAGGTGAAGAATAGGTGCCCTGAGGCGTATTTTTGAGAGAAGAAAATAGTGAATATCCTGGAAAGTTTGATAGCAGTGAGTTTCTTGTTGAGAAGAAGGATATTGAGGTTGGAAAATTATATCCCTTCACATTTTTCATCTGTGCCCTGTTCTTCTACTAGTTTGTAGAAAATTTTATGGGGTAATTACCCTGTGGTTTAACTTATTACAGAAAAATTCATTATAAATTTCCCCTTTTTCTATTTTATAATCAGGAGCCTTGTAGCTCAAATACCCACCCTTGCTAGGGTGTGTTGATAGTGGTTTGAACTCTTAGTCTTTCAATTTAATTATTTCAGATTCAAATTCCTTTTCCTCCCTTCAACTCCCCTAAATCATTAAAAATATTTTTCTTATTTGTGTGAGAAAATATGTTCATATTTAATGTGAGACGATCGCACCATGCAATACCTTAAGGCTTAAGTGTAACTAAGTAATTTCTTGTTGAACATATTTTGTAGTTGCTCAGACAATGTATTAATTTTTCATCTAAAGTATTATTTGTTGTATTATTAAGTAATAGTTTTGTTTTCCGTCACACGATTGTGACCATCTCACATGACATGAGATCTACTCTTTTACAAATTGCACTTGTTAGGGGTATTAACTCTGAAAGATAATCGAATTTTTTTCTGTGATTAGGCTAAACTTAATGTGTAGTTTTTGTATATATCCCAAACTCTATCGGACTTGGGAACAATTTTGGTAGTATCTATACACAGTAAAATGCAGAAAATACGTAAAAATGCATTTTAAAATATGCTGTTGTCTGTATTTTGGCTGCTTGCTATAATCCGTTTGGAATTTGGTGACATTTGTATGTAGAAAAGGTACGAGGAATTCAAGAACTCTTTGGCGAAGATTGTTGCGGACACAAGTGCTTACATGAGCAAAGATCATCCATCCCTGATTCAGGTATAAAGATGACTATTGACCGATTATTGGTCAACAATGACCGATTAACCCCGGATGGGATCTTATTCAAAAACCGTGTTTAATCTCTTTTTCCAAAAGTGTGGATGATTGACACGTGTATTACACTTACCATGTTAATTTTCAAGCATAAATCAAGCGAGAAATTGTAGGATTCTAAAATGGTAAGTTTAATACACGTGTCAATCATTCACACGGTTGGAATAGAATATGAAACACGGTTTTGGAATAGAAGATCTCATCCTGGATAAACCCTGTATACTAAAAGAGACAACAAAGTTGACACATGTATCACCTCATTAATTTTGATATGTGTCAACTTATCATTCTCTCAAATCCGCATGTCTACTTTATAATTATCCAAATGGCGGTCTTATCTACAAATTAAAGGTTTTTTAAAAGATAATAACAAATTTAAGAGATAAGAAGTAATCTAAATATCAAGGATTTATCTTCACTATCATTTAAAAATATTATATTTAAAAATATATTTTGTTTATATGCACCTATTAATTTTCGATTTATGCTAACTTCCACGTATATTTAATATACTCTTATTAAATCCAGTTTTGACCCACTAACCAATTATATTCACAATTAAATAAATAATTCAAACCGAATTACAATCAAATTAAATAAGCTCATCTACCCTATATCTTAAAAAAAAACAAAGTTGACACATTATAATCTCATTAATTTTGGATATTTACCAATTTCTCATTCTCTCGATTTCCACATGTCGCCCGGCACATATCTATGTGTCAATCATATGTCTGACAAAATTAAAAGATAACAAATTTAATGAAAATTATAAAAGATAAAATATAATCGAATAAATAAACACTACAAGAAAATGTAATTTTTACCGCGGAAAAATCCGTCGGCAAAACATGTTTAAAGCGGATCCGGACGGATTCACCGATGGAATCTTACGTACCAAATCGCTTGTCAGTAAATACTTAACGACAATTTCATTGTCCGTCGGTAAACTTGCCGAAATGGTTTCAACGAATCTATAAATGAGAACTTCGGTCACACTTTTTACAAGCCACCGACAAGCCCATTTTGTGTGTCGGCAAAGCGATATCCGTCGGTAAATTAAGTCGACAAGTAACGTGACGGATTGCCAACGACGGATTGCCAACGGATCGCCAACAAAAATATTCCCGCGGATCCCCAGGGGACCCGTTCTTAAACGAAATGCCGCGGATCTTTATGTCGGCTGCATACCGACAGATCTCTATGCCGACATTACCGACGGAATTTTATAAATTTAAAAAAATCTTATTTTTTAATTTACTGTTTCGGCTTTATGTATAATAATTCTAAAAATATCAATTCACAATTCATAGAAATAATTCTCCCAAAAATCTCAATTCACAATTCATATAAATAATTCTCATAAAATAGATTTAGAACGACAAAACTTGTTCCACAAAAAGATAGGCTACAAAATAGAAACTTCATCATAGACAAATATTATAGCTTAGCCAACTCCATATTTCCACAAACTATTGACATTTCTCTAGAGTAAAGCAAAAGCTTTATATCATACTTCCATGCAACTCCAATTGGAACGGCTTTTGAAGACATCAAGACCCATTTCAGTTGGATCCGTTGCTTGAAGCTCTACTTGAATGCCATCAATCCCGTCTTGAATATGTTCTTTGAGCTCGCGTAGATCATTTTGCTCCTAACTCTTGCAGTGTCAAGGGACCTCATAACACAGAGAACAGACATAAAAGACATATACTGTTAGATAATGCGATATAAAAAAGATGAAGCTTATAATCTGTATCAATGGAAAAAGCACCTTATGACAGTTTTACCAAGTACCCACCTTATGAAAAACACCCAACATCAATCAGTTTTAATTTATAAAATTTGTCAATATTGACATTTCGAATCAATTAAAGATGCCCTGCCAGTGCCGGCTACTTCAACCTGTAAATAATCTTGTATCAATCATATGGCGACACCTATCATCTGTACATGTTTCCTATGTGTATATTCTCTTCACGACAATAAAAGATGACAATGTATGATGATCATATAAAGCAACACCAGACTCCAAGCAGAGATTTTTATGCTTTGATATCCATAGAAAATTTAGCTCCACCACATTCATAATGCATTTAAATCAGCAAAGACGACCATTTTTATCTAATTGACAATCGCACCACAGCAGATACACATCGTCTTTGCCAAAAAAAAAGACAAGTCTTAATCAAATTTAAAACATTGTGTGTTAATACGGTTATAATATAATAAATACAATTGATATTAACCAAGATGATATCATAAGTTTGCTGAAACTAAGCAAATAACTTATGGTTCTCTTTTTTAATGGGAAAAAAATCGAATAACAAAATCAAATTGCATGTAAGAGAAATATATGAAATTTTAATTACATTATATTTTGGGAAAAATAGTAAACAAATATGGCTATAATCAATATTTCATTCACAATTTATACACCGAAATATGGGTGCCCAAAAACACAATTTTTTGTGTGAAAAATAATAGACAAATATGGCTATAATTAGTATTTCATTCACAATTTATTTTTCCAAATAATGAATTACTCATAAATATGGGTGCCCAAAAATCAGAAAATATATCTATTATTTTACTAATTATAGACAAAATTGTAAAAATATAGAGTGCAAAATTTAAAATTTGTTGTAATATATGGTTATGATTCCCTCTGAACCATATACGCATTAAAAATTTGAAATAAAAAAATATTAGGTTTAAAACTAAATTTGAAAAAATAACAAAAAAAAAGAAAACCAGATTTTACCATTCGAAATAATAAAACATACCTAATAATGTGTTAATCATATACAAAACTGGAAAATACTGAATGCAAAATTTAAAATTATACCTTCTTTATAGATATGAGGCCCTCTGAACCGTATTTATCACAAATACGTTTATACAGATGAAAAATTGAAATACATAAAAGGTTAGGTTTAAAATATATTTTAAAAAATTACAAAAAAATCGGATTTTACCGTTTATTCTTCGGCTTCGTTCAGATCTTGCTCGATACGGGCCTTGAGTGTGGGATTTATGTGAACGAGAACATATTTCACGAATCGGATACGTTTATACACATGAAAAATTAAAATATATAAAATGTTAGGTTTAAAATATATTTTAAATATAATTACAAAAGAAAAAAACAAAATTTGGATTTTACCGATTATTTTTCGGCTTCATTCAGATCTTGCTCGACCCGGGCCTTGGATTTGGGATATATGTGAACGATAAACAAATTTCACGAAAACAACATTTATTCCCGAACGACTGACGAAAAATTTCGAACTATATATTTGTCGAATAATTTTAATGAAACGGATTTTCGGAGGAAGAAAATGAGTGTGTTTGTAAAAAACATCGTGATGTGGTTTTCTTTGTCGGATGAAATCTGGTGAAGAAAAATTCGGCCGGTGTAATTTGGGAGAACGGGATTTTAGAGTTTGGTTGTTGAGGAGAAAATGGCTATAGTCTTGAAAACCTAGAAAATGAAAAGTTGTTTACATATGCTTCTACACCGTTGATTGTTTGTGTGTTAATCAAGACCGTTAATGAGACACGCATGATTCTAGAATGTATGATAATGGGCCAGCCATTTGAGTTGGTTTCTGGATTTTTCCTTAGTGGGTTTTATTTCTAACTGGGCTAGAAAAATAAAATCTATATAGTTTGCTTGGGCTATTATTTGTAGATAAAATAATTCTTTTGTCTATTTTTTGCCAAATTATTTGAAAATTTTATTTCGATAATTATCAATATTAAATTAATATTTTTTTATTTACATAAAAACATAATTAATATTTTTAAATATGTAGATTACTGGTTTTATCTCTCTCTAACATCAGACTTTAGTTGAAGAATTTGATTTTCAGACAACCAATTATATGTTGTTTCGAGTCACAAATCACCAAGAGGTTTAAAAATATTAGTTTGTGGCGATGATAAATCAAAAAAAGAAACATAACCAAAAATATTATGCACAAAGAAGCATCCCAAAATATGTAATTTTTAACGTGTTTAACTAAAGTGTTTTATTTGAAAAATGTATTGTATATTTCTATATTCATCGATAATATGATTCTTATCCTCATGTAATTTATGTCCAAGTTCCAACGATGCATCCCACCTCATGCATCGCACGGGTAAAATACTAGTTATATTTATATATAAGTTATATATGTGATTTTTTTATCTTGTATTTGGTAACTTTTTTAATTAGAAGTAGAGCTCGTAAGCATGCTCGTTAATAGCTCGTATTAAATTAAGGGCAAATTTTACTTTACCCCCTTGTTCAAAGCATGCTCGTATCTAATTTGACAAAAATATTAATAAATATAAATTAATATCGATTAATTTGACCCCAATTTTAATTGTTCATTTATTAGAGCAATATATACATACACAATATTTTTCTTATAATAAAATTAATGCAAATTCTCTATACTATTGAAATTATATTTTGTTAGTTTATTTAATTTAGATCTAATTATAGATTTATTTTTTTTAATAAAATTATAGGATATGATCGATTAATTGGAATTGAATTATAGAGAAGGAAAAATATGAAATTTAATATTGTATATAGCTCGAGGTAGTATTGTCTATTAATATTTTTTAATTGGTCAAGGGGATATTTGAAGGTTTTAATACTAGATGGGGGTATTTGATACAAAACCAATAGTACAAGGGGGTAAAGTGAATTTTACCATTAAATTAAACTAATAGTTTGACCTTAATTTTAATTTACATATGAGAAATATAAAAGAATTTAATTAAAGTTATTTATTTGAATAGAATTATAGATTTTATAATATATATATATATATATTATGCATTTTAGAAATATATAATGTTATTTTTACGATAAATTAACGAATAAATTCAATTTATATTGATATTTACTATGCTCATTTAGGCTCAATTAAGTTCGAAAAAATCATAAGTCATCAATATATTCAATAAATTTAAGTTCGAGTTAGACTCGATAATAAACGAGTCAATCTCAAACTCTCAAAAGCTCGACTCCATTTAAATCGATTGCAACTCTCTGTGTTGTCTTGTGATAAATGTACTTATTGAAGATCGTTCATCTTAGATACACTTGAAATTCAAGAAATAAGAACACTGAAATAAGATTCTTATTCTCTATTTTATACGAGATTTCGATTAGCTTCATTGAATCACAAATTATTGAAAATATTCAATTTGGACCACTAGCTAAAGTATAATCTATTTAAAAAAATTTGGCAACATATTTAATTAATCCAACAAATTTGAACAATATTTTGTTTGATTCTGCTCAATTCATTACAATATAGAAGTAATATTCACCTATTAGTTTGGTTTTACTATTAGTTTTTTTATTTTTTTATTTTTTTTATCAAAATCAGTCGCTAATCTCTCGGTAATTCGTCGGTAATTACCAGCGGAAAGCGTCTGTCGGTGATAACGGCGAAAATAACCGTCGGCAATCTTGTATAAGAAAATCGATCGCTAATCTCTCGACCATCCGTCGGCAATTCTTGTGAGAAAATTTTTGTCGATAAACAACGAGAGATATTTCCGTCGGTAATATCTTGGTCGGTAATCCATCGCCAATCCGTCGGAAACTTTGGCGATGAGAATTTCTAGGGAACTTTACCTTGATTAGCGGTGATTATTATCTCATCGTTATGATCCGTCGGTGGCCGTCGGTATTCCATCGGTAATTTTATAAATGTATCCGTCAAAATCGATGAATCAAGTCGAGAATGCAGCCGGTAAATAGCGGAGAATAATTTAATCGGTATTTTCCGTCAGTAAAAATCAATTTCTTGTAGTGGGATTTGCTCACAATTAATTTGAAAAAGTCTATGTTGATCAAATCTTTTAAATTTGTGATACTAAAATTTTATCTTTTGGATAAATCCGGAAACACATGGTGATATTCAAGTTTATTAACTAATGAACAAAACATAAGTGGAAAAATCATGAGATTCCTAAATTTTGAATATTAACTATGTGGAAAATTCTACAATTAATGATTAATCCCAACTTGCCTTTCTTACATAATCATTTTCTCACAAAAAGGCCCACATGAATCCAAATTATGATAGCCCGCTTATGATATTCAAATCACAAATAAATGTGAAATATCTTTATATATATATATATATATATATATATATATATGATTTGTTGAAATGAGGCCACCCTCCTAGGTGAGGCAGTGTGGACCCATCTTACCCATTGATCTTAAAAAATGAAAGGATGTGATAAATTCGAGTTTTTAATTATTTCTAGTTTTCACGATTTTAAGGGTAAGATTGTAATTTTGTAATTCAAATTAGTGGTCCCAGCCAGTTTTATGGGCTGAGATTTGAGACCCACTGATTTTTTTGTGGCGGAATTTAAGGGACTGTTTTCTTTCCAAATATTTTTATTTTCTGATATAGTTAGGGTTAACCTCTCTGCGTAATTAGACATCAAATAATGCATATTTAGTTATTTTGTTGTTAATCGCTTTGTTTCAAAACAAGACATAATTGAATATAACGTCTTTGCGTATGTAGTTATACTACACTTTGCATAAATATGTTCAATATAATGTATATTTAGTTATGAAAATGAGATGTTGCTTTTGGAAATTATAAAAATAGGATGTTACATAATGTCTGCGTATTTAGTTATTCCACAACGCATAGATAGTTTTAGATAATACATAGTTGATTTTGTTGCATAGTTTATGACTTCTTGCATAGTTGAATATCTTTGTACTACATATTAGTTTTTTTACGTTGATAGATAGTTTTCAAATAATGCGTATTTAGTTGAGTTTTATTGCATATTTTGTTTTGAACTCACTTTCGTTATTTCTCGTAATATTGCACCCATTTTTGCAATTAACTTGTTATGTTATTTTACCCTACTACTCTTATATTGATTAAATTAATGTTTTAATGTATTTTTTATCCATTAAATCATACCCATTGATTTATAGTGGAGGATGGTTGAGATTAAATCATCGTTTTCACCTGCAGAGCGTTATGCCGACTCACTCATCATCCTCCTCCTATATATATAAATATATATATAAACGTGTTATAAATGCAAAAGAAAAAAAAAGATGGTTGTCATAAAAAGTGAAGTACAAGTACTTCCTTTTTATTATCTCTATGTCACAACCACGTCTTTCCACACTTCATATTCCACTATATCGGATGAATTCTGCACGTCAATTATAACATCATCTTGTATGCACGAACGTTAATCCAATACGATAAAATAAGAATATAAAACATGAAACCTCAATCCTTAATGTTTTTATTATTGAAGATTTGAATTATGTAGAATACAATTCCTTTGTACAAGATTAAGAACTAATTAATTTATACTAAGAAAATTTATATTAAAAAATCAGATAAAATCTTGTATGAGTTTTTTTATTTATTTATCTGGTCTATCCCACTTTCGTGTATTGGTCCACCTCAATATTTTTCTTGTGGAGCGCAAAACTCAATGTAAAAAGAGTACACACAAATTCTAGTCTAAAGAGACGATGCTTCTTCTAATATGAGGAAATGGTAATGACAGGTGATTAGTGATGAACATGGGAACGAAATTGATTCTGACAAAGAAGAAATGCCTGTTCTTGTTTACGTTGCTCGAGAGAAAAGGCCTTCTCATCCACACCATTTCAAAGCTGGAGCACTTAACGTTCTCGTAAACTCTCTCTACCTCTGCACCTCCAGACTTTACATTTATTTAGCTCGTTCTATTGTAGCCAGCATGCTCGGCTACAGAAATATATAACTTTTTATTTTATTTTTTTCCCTTAGAAAAAATGAGATAAAAAAATTGGAGTGCGCTGAGGAGGCCCCCTAAATCCGTCCCTGGCTCATTCCTTTTTTGCCTGTTTTTTTTTTTTTTTTGGGTTTACTTTTTTAATTGATTTGCAGCTCCGAGTATCTGCCATGATCAGCAATTCACCATACATTCTCGTATTGGACTGTGACATGTACTGTAACGATCCATCATCGGCCCGCCAAGCAATGTGCTTTCATCTTGACTCTAAATTGTCGCCAAAGCTTGCTTTCGTTCAGTTCCCGCAGAAATTTTACAATATTAGTGAGACTGATATCTATGATGGTCAGCTCAGATATATTTGGGTAACTTTTAACACCATTTTCTTTATTTTTCCTGTTATAACTATTGATTAACTTTCCCTCATTTATCGATTTATTTAAACTTCAGCCAAAATGGGAAGGCGTCGATGGGCTCAGAGGACCGCTCTTATCTGGAACCTGCTTTTATATAAAGAGGGAAGCACTCTGCAAAACTCAAAAATCCCAAGAGGGTACAAGTTTAAATTACAAAAAAGGGATAATTTCAAAAAAACCCTTGAGGTTTGGGCTAATTACAAAGAACCTAAAGGAATTTGAAAATTATAAAAATCTTTTGGATGTTTGATTTTGTCTTAATTTAAACAAAGTAACTCTAATATTTCCATAAATATCAGGGAGAGTTTTTAGAGAAAATAAAAGACATAATTAAACCTCAAAGGACTTTTTGTAATTTTCAAAAAACTATGGGTTTTTTTTGTAATTAACTAGATTAAACCTCAGGTTGTTTTTTTTTTTTTTTTTTATTATCCCTTAAAATAATGGTAATTAATAATTTGTAGCCATTCCAATATCACATATGATCACATACTTACTACCCTCTTCCTTGTCCAGATGTTGATCTTATCCAGCTGAAGAAGTGTTTTGGTTCATCCAACGAGTTAATCAAGTCGATTTATCGAAATTACAAAACAAATTCTCCAAATGACAGAAAGTTTTCTAATAATGCATTTCAGAAAGAGTTCCAATTGATAGCTTCTTTTAACTATGACAATGACACGAAATGGGGGAAAGAGGCAAGTAGCTTCAAAATCTGAAATTATATTGTATTTTTCCTATAATAAGGTAAAACCCTCAAGGGTAAATTTTGTAATTAGCACAAAAATGAATTTTAATTTGTATGATTGAAGTGCAGGTAGGGTTCAGATATTTTGCTGTGGTGGAAGACGTTTTCACAGGCTTCAATTTGCATTGTGATGGTTGGATATCTGTGTATATTGAACCATCCAGGCCCTGTTTTTTGGGCGCGTCGCCTATAACACTCAGCGAACTTCTTGTTCAACACATGCGATGGAATGTTGGGTTGAATCAAATTGCTATGTCCAGGTTTTCTCCACTTCTATACGGCCCATTGAGAATGTCAATTTCTCAAAGCATGTGTTATGCAGAATTTGCACATAGCCCACTTTACTGCCTGTCCCTTTATATTCTGGCCCTCGTTCCTCAACTCTGTCTACTCCGCGGCATTCCTCTGTATCCTCAGGTACGCGATGAAACGTGTTTGATATTTTTGTTTCAGTGTTACAGGAAGTGAAACAATCACTGGTGGACCTTGCCTAAAATCTTGACAAAGCCTTAAACAACATATTGTGATTGTTTGATATAACATTCGAGGATACAGGATACTTGTCTGAGGAAGTGTTTGGAAAAACTTCTGTGTTTTCAGAGCAAGTGATTTAGGGAGTGTTTGCAAACTCTTCCATATTATAGCTAGTTGAGAATAAAACTTTAGCAGTGTTTGTAACAAGAAGCTAAAGATTTGAATAAGTTTTTGAGAGTATTTGGTGAACAAGCTGTGAAAGTACTTTATTTACGTGTAAAAGTCAAATCTAAAGCATTATCAGAAATCTGCTCATTGTAGATTCTTATTAAATTATGCAGAATTAGAAGTTGGCATTTCAAAACAAACTACAAACTACTTTTTTTCTTAAGCCAAAAGTCGACAATCACTTTTCTTATTAGTGTTTGCAAACACTTGCTAACATGGATTTTGATTGATTCCCTTGACAGGTTTCAAGTCCCTTTTTCGTTGTGTTTTTGTTTGTTTTCCTGTCGTCCCAACTTAAACACATGCAAGAAGTCTTCTCAACCGGGCACTCAATGAGGACATGGTCGAACGAACAAAGGATTTGGATGATGAAATCATTGACATCTTACTTGTATGCTACTTTTGATGCTATTATGGAGAAAGTTGGTTTGAGGACAGCAAGTTTTTTGCCAACAAATAAAGTGGTCGACGACGAACAAGCCAAGCGTTACCAAATGGGAATATATGATTTTCAAGTTCCAGCTCTGTTTATGGTTCCATTGTGCACACTTTATATACTGAATGTAGCTTCACTTGTCATTGGCTTTGGAAGGATTTTGCATAGTCAGAAGGGGAATGAGATGGTTATACAAACATTTATCCCATTATTCGCCACGGTTTTGCATTTTCCTTTGTTTGAAGGAATGGTGTTGAGGAAGGACAAGGGTGCGATTTCCAAATCTGTTTCTCTTGTTTCTGCTCTAATTTCCACAGTTGTGTTGTTTTGTGCATCTTTTCTCAGTTAATAAAATTAAGTGAATTTTAATGTATTTTGATTGTTTGATGTCTCAATAAAAGCTTTCAAATT
This sequence comes from Rehmannia glutinosa, assembly GCA_016081115.2. Taxonomy (NCBI): domain Eukaryota; kingdom Viridiplantae; phylum Streptophyta; class Magnoliopsida; order Lamiales; family Orobanchaceae; genus Rehmannia; species Rehmannia glutinosa. The sequence continues at coordinate 12,818 of JABTTQ020000665.1, read as the reverse complement.
TTATTGCAATGGATACCTATTTTCATTTAGATCAATCTCATATGACCAACTGTAGATTATGAAAAATTAAACACGCAAGTTACGTGTCTTTAGAAATTAAACTTATTCATCGAGATGTCAATATTAAACCAACATATATATATATATATATGATTTGGTTCAAATGAGGACCACATCACTAGGTGAGACAGTGTGGACTTATCTTACCCATTGATCTTAAAAAATGAAGGGATGTGATTAATTCGAGTTTTTTAATTATTTCCTAATTTTTGCTGATTTTAAGGGTAAGATTGTAATTTTGTAATTCAAATTAGTGGTCCCAGTTTTATGGTTCAAATTAATGTCCCAAGGTGGATTTTAAGATTTGAAATAGAAATACTATAGGATTTTGTGGCGGAATTTAAGGAACCTGTTTTCTTTCTAAATATTTTTATTTTACTGACATAGTTAGGGTTCTTCTCTTGCATAATTAGACATCAAATAATGCATATTTAGTTATTTTGTCGGCATTGTTTTACGAAAACAAGACATAATTGAATATAACGTCTTGCGTATGTAGTTATACTTCACCACTGCATAAATAGGTTCAATATAATGTATATTTAGTTATGAAAATGGGATGTTGCTTTTGGAAATTGTAAAAATGAGATGTTACATAATGTCTTGCATATTTAGTTATTCCAATGATGCATAGATAGTTTCTAGATAATACATAGTTAGTTGATTTTGTTGCATAGTTTATGACATCTTGCTTAGTTGGTTATATCTTTGTACTACATATTAGTTTTTTTATTTGCGCCGCAGATATTTTTCAGGATAATGCATATTTAGTGGAGTTTTGTTGCATATTTAGTTTTTCAACTCACATTTGTTCGTTATTTCTCTGTAATATTGCACCGATTTTTCGTGTTTTTATCTGTAATTTTCATGAACTGTAATTTTTCGAGTTCTTCGTTTTCTTTATTTGCGTTAATGGAGGAATGAGAGAGAGAGAGAGAGAGAGAGAGAGAGAGAGAGAGAGAGAGAGAAAGAGAGACGTGATATTGGGGAAAAGGAGATGTATGAGAGAGAAAAGAGATTTGATTCCATTTTTGTAACTAACTTGTTATGTTATTTTACCCTACTACTTTATTATATTGATTAAATTAATATTTTAATATATTTTTATCCATTAAATCATACCCGTTGATTAATAGTGGGGGGATGGTTGAGATTAGTCCATTGTGTGCCACCTGTGAGATGGCGTTGTCTCACTGATCCTCCCCTGGTGAGACAATGTCTCTAGGTGAGACACAATGGACTAATCTCAACCATCCCCCATCTATTAATCAACGGGTATGATTTAATGGATAAAAATATATTAAAATATTAATTTAATCAATATAAGGGTAATAATAAGTAAAATAACATAACAAGTTAGTTAAAAATGGAATCAAATCTCTTTTCTCTCATACATCTCTCCCGATTTTCCCAATCTCACATCTTTCTCTCTCTCATTCCTCCATTAACGCAAATAAAGAAAATTGTGAAGAACTCGAAAATTACGGTTCATGAAAATTAAAAGAAAAACAAGAAAAATCGGTGCAATATTACGGAGAAATAACGAACGATGAGTTCGAAAGCTAAATATGCAACAAAACTCAACTAAATATGCATTATCTCAAAACTATCTATGCGGCGTAAAAAAAGCCCAATATGTAGTCCAATATATCAAACTATGCCGTAGACATCATAAATTATGCAACAAAATCAACTAACTATGTATTATCTAGAACCTATCTATGCATTGTAGAATAAATAAATATGCGACATTATGTAACATCCCATTTTTATAATTTCCAAAAGCAACATCTCATTTTCATAACTAAATATACATTATATTGAACTGTATTTATGCGATGTAGTATAACTACATATGCAATACGTTATATTCAATTATGTCTTGTTTTTCGTAAATAGTGCCATAAAATAACTAAATATGCATTATTTGATGTCTAAATATGCGAGTAGAAGAACCCTAACTATCTTTGTAAAATAGAAATATTTGGAAAAAAAAAACATGTTCCTTAAATTCCGCCAAAAATCCGGTGTCAATTTCAGCCCATAAAATCCCAGGGACCACTAATTTGAACCTTGAAATCATTTGGGACCACTAATTTGAATTACAAAATTACAATCTTACCCTTAAAATCAGTAAAATTAGGAAATAATTAAAAAAATGAATTAATCACATCCCTTTTTTTTTAAGATCAATGGTAAGATGAGTCCACACCTTTGTCTCACCTAGGGAGGGTGGTCTCATTTGAACCAAATCCTATATATATATATATATATATATATAGAAATGGATCAAATAGGTCCTCTCTTGGGGTGAGTCCATGGGGACACATCTTAACCATAGATCAACAATTTTGGGTGGTCCGTTTTTAGGGCTTTTTTATGTTTATTTTTTTTTTCGTTTGATTAAAAGGGTAGGGTGGTAATTTGGCACTTTAAAATCGATTACTAAGATTTTATTCCCTCTTTCACGTGATTTCACCTCTTTCTTGCGTTCTCTCTCAATATTTCAGTTTCAAAAACATCTCTCTGCTTGCTTATGTAGTATAGGGTTGGTCTTTATGACTTGTTATGTAGTTATTGTATACGTGATGCATGTGTAGTGTATATTCGTTGCTTATATAGTATATGCTTATCGCATGTAGTATGGTTTTGTTGCTTATGACTTGCTTATGTAGTTAATGTATTCGTGGTGCATACGTAGTGTATATTCGTTGCTTAAGTATATAGAACATTTGCTTATGTAGTATGAGTTTGTTGCTATGACTTGCTTATGTAGCTAATATATTCGTGGTGCATACGTAGTGTATATTTGTTGCTTATGTAGTATATGATTGTTGCTTATGTAGTATGGATTTGTTGCTTATGACTTGCTTATGTAGTTAATGGTATATAAAAATTAAAACCCAATGACACATCTACACAAGCAACAAATTACATCTTCATAAGCAAACTTGAATCAAGTCAAGCTCAAAGCAACTATGACAAATTGTCCGCAACTTTTTTCACACAATAGTGCGTTGCGTAGAAGGATGAATGATTCTCCCACGATTAGTTAGTTGAAGAAGAAGGAGGATGATTAAGGAAGATGAGTTTGTTCACGTTGAATTTGATGTGAGATTTAGATAAATTGTGTAATCATAATGTGAGCAGAATTCCATGAATATTGGGTAATTTTGTAGGATGACTAATTTAACCCTCTCTCTAATTACCAACATTTAATCAATTTTTAGCTCTAAAATCACAACCATTGAAAAATCTAGATATGTGGCTTAGGATTGATCCTATGGACTTACCCTATGAGGTGGTCTCATATAACCCTCTCCCTATATATATATATATATATATATATATATATATATATAGGATATGGATCAAATAGGTCCTCCTACTTGGAGTGAGTCCATGGGGACACATCCTAACCATAGATCAACAATTTTGGGTGGTCCATATTTTTAGGGCTTTTTTATGTTTATTTTTTTGTTTCAGCAATTAAAAAGGGTAGGGTGGTATTTGGCACTTTAGAATCAGTTACTAAGATTTCATTCCCTCTTTCACGCGATTTCACCCACTCTTCACGCATACTCTCTCTCCAGCGTTTCAGTTTCATTTCTCTGTTGCTTATGTAGTATAGTGTTGTTGCTTATGACTTGCTTATGTAGTTAATGTATCTGTGATGCATGTGTAGTGTATATTCGTTGCTTATGTAGTATATGCTTATCGCTTATGTAGTATGGGTTTGTTGCTTATGACTTGCTTATGTAGTTAATGTATTCGTAAGTGCATCAAATCGTAGTGTATATTTGTTGCTTATCTAATATAGTCTTGTTGCTTATGTAGTATGAGTTTGTTGCTTATGACTTGCTTATGTAGTTAATGTATCCGTGGTGCATACATAGTGTATATTCGTTGCTTATGTAGTATAGGCTTGTTGCTATGACTTGCTTATGTAGCTAATGTCTTCGTGGTGCATACGTAGTGTATATTTGTTGCTTATGTAGTATAGGATTGTTGCTTATGTAGTATGGATTTGTTGCTTATGACTTGCTTATGTAGTTAATGGTATATAAAAACACAATGACACATCTACACAAGCAATAAATTACATCTTCATAAGCAAACTTGAATCAAGTTAAGCTCTAGCAACTATGACAAATTATCTCAACTTTTTTCACACATAGTGCGTTGGAGAAGAAGGATGAATGATTTCTCACAGTAGTGAGTTGAAGAAGAAGGAGGATGATTAAGGAAAATGAGATTTGTTCACGTTGAATTTGATGTGAGATTTGGATAGATTGTGTGATCATAATGTGAACAAAATCCCATGAATATTGGGTAATTTTATAGGATGACTAATTTACCCTTTTCTCTAATTACCAACATTTAATCTGAATTTTTAGCTCTAAAATCACAACCATTGAAAAATCTAGATATGTGGCTAGGATTGGTCCCTATGGACTTACCCTATGAGGTGGTCTCATATAACCCTCTCCCTATATATATATATATAGGATATGGATCAAATAGGTCCTCCTACTTGGAGTGAGTCCATGGGGACACATCCTAACCATAGATCAACAATTTTGGGTGGTCCATATTTTTAGGGCTTTTTTATGTTTATTTTTTGTTTGACAATTAAAAGGGTAGGGTGGTATTTGGCACTTTAGAATCGATTACTAAGATTCCATTCCCTCTTTCACGCGATTTCACCCACTCTTCACGCATACTCTCTCTCCAGCGTTTCAGTTTCATTTCTCTGTTGCTTATGTAGTATAGTGTTGTTGCTTATGACTTGCTTATGTAGTTAATGTATCCGTGATGCATGTGTAGTGTATATTCGTTGCTTATGTAGTATATGCTAAACGCTTATGTATAGTATGGGTTTGTTGCTTATGACTTGCTTATGTAGTTAATGTATTCGTGGTGCATACGTAGTGTATATTTGTTGCTTATCTAATATAGTCTTGTTGCTTATGTAGTATGAGTTTGTTGCTTATGACTTGCTTATGTAGTTAATGTATCCAGTGGTGCATACATAGTGTATATTCGTTGCTTATGTAGTATAGGCTTTTGCTATGACTTGCTTATGTAGCTAATGTCTTCGTGGTGCATACGTAGTGTATATTTGTTGCTTATGTAGTATAGGATTGTTGCTTATGTAGTATGGATTTGTTGCTTATGACTTGCTTATGTAGTTAATGGTATATAAAAATCTGATGACACATCTACACAAGCAATAAATTACATCTTCATAAGCAAACTTGAACCGAAGTTAAGCTCTAGCAACTATGACAAATTAATCGCAACTTTTTTCACACAATAGTGCGTTGGAGAAGAAGGATGAATGATTTCTCACGGTAGTGAGTTGAAGAAGAAGGAGGATGATTAAGGAAAATGAGATTTGTTCACGTTGAATTTGATGTGAGATTTGGATAGATTGTGTGATCATAATGTGAACAAAATCCCATGAATATTAGGTAATTTTATAGGATGACTAATTTACCCCTTTCTCTAATTACCAACATTTAATCTCAATTTTTAGCTCTAAAATCACAACCATTGAAAAATCTAGATATGTGGGTAGGATTGGTCCCTATGGACTTACCCTATGAGGTGGTCTCATATAACCTCTCCCTATATATATATATATATATATATATATATATAGGATATGGATCAAATAGGTCCTCTACTTGGAGTGAGTCCATGGGGACACATCCTAACCATAGATCAACAATTTTGGGTGGTCCATATTTTTAGGGCTTTTATGTTTATTTTTTTGTTTGACAATTAAAAAGGGTAGGGTGGTATTTGGCACTTTAGAATCAGTTACTAAGATTCCATTCCCTCTTTCACGCGATTTCACCCACTCTTCACGCATACTCTCTCTCCAAATAAGCGGTTTCATTTCTCTTTGCTTATGTAGTATAGTGTTGTTGCTTATGACTTGCTTATGTAGTTAATGTATCTGTGATGCATGTGTAGTGTATATTCGTTGCTTATGTAGTATATGCTTTATCGCTTATGTAGTATGGGTTTGTTGCTTATGACTTGCTTATGTAGTTAATGTATTAAGTGGTGCATACGTAGTGTATATTTGTTGCTTATCTAATATAGTCTTGTTGCTTATGTAGTATGAGTTTGTTGCTTATGACTTGCTTATGTAGTTAATGTATCCGTGGTGCATACATAGTGTATATTCGTTGCTTATGTAGTATAGGCTTGTTGCTATGACTTGCTTATGTAGCTAATGTCTTCGTGGTGCATACGTAGTGTATATTTGTTGCTTATGTAGTATAGGATTGTTTGCTTATGTAGTATGGATTTGTTGCTTATGACTTGCTTATGTAGTTAATGGTATATAAAAATCTGATGACACATCTACACAAGCATAAATTACATCTTCATAAGCAAACTTGAATCAAGTTAAGCTCTAGCAACTATGACAAATTATCTGCAACTTTTTTTCACACAATAGTGCGTTGGAGAAGAAGGATGAATGATTTCTCACAAGAGGTAGTGAGTTGAAGAAGAAGGAGGATGATTAAGGAAAATGAGATTTGTTCACGTTGAATTTGATGTGAGATTTGGATAGATTGTGTGATCATAATGTGAACAAAATCCCATGAATATTGGGTAATTTTATAGGATGACTAATTTACCCCTTTCTCTAATTACCAACATTTAATCTGAATTTTTAGCTCTAAAATCACAACCATTGAAAAATCTAGATATGTGGGTAGGATTGGTCCTTATGGACTTACCCTATGAGGTGGTCTCATATAACCCTCTCCCCCTATATATATATATATATATATATATATAGGATATGGATCAAATAGGTCCTCCTACTTGGAGTGAGTCCATGGGGACACATCCTAACCATAGATCAACAATTTTGGGTGGTCCATATTTTTAGGGCTTTTTTATGTTTATTTTTGTTTCAGAATTAAAAAGGGTAGGGTGGTATTTGGCACTTTAGAATCGGAGTTACTAAGATTCCATTCCCTCTTTCACGCGATTTCACCCACTCTTCACGCATACTCTCTCTCCAGCGTTTGGTTTCATTTCTCTTTGCTTATGTAGTATAGTGTTGTTGCTTATGACTTGCTTATGTAGTTAATGTATCTGTGATGCATGTGTAGTGTATATTCGTTGCTTATGTAGTATATGCTTATCGCTTATGTAGTATGGGTTTGTTGCTTATGACTTGCTTATGTAGTTAATGTATTCGTGGTGCATACGTAGTGTATATTTGTTGCTTATCTAATATAGTCTTGTTGCTTATGTAGTATGAGTTTGTTGCTTATGACTTGCTTATGTAGTTAATGTATCCGTGGTGCATACATAGTGTATATTCGTTGCTTATGTAGTATAGGCTTGTTGCTATGACTTGCTTATGTAGCTAATGTCTTCGTGGTGCATACGTAGTGTATATTTGTTGCTTATGTAGTATAGGATTGTTGCTTATGTAGTATGGATTTGTTGCTTATGACTTGCTTATGTAGTTAATGGTATATAAAAATCTGATGACACATCTACACAAGCAATAAATTACATCTTCATAAGCAAACTTGATCAAGTTAAGCTCTAGCAACTATGACAAATTATCTGCAACTTTTTCACACAATAGTGCGTTGGAGAAGAAAGGATGAATGATTTCTCACAGTAGTGAGTTGAAGAAGAAGGAGGATGATTAAGGAAAATGAGATTTGTTCACGTTGAATTTGATGTGAGATTTGGATAGATTGTGTGATCATAATGTGAACAAAATCCCATGAATATTGGGTAATTTTATAGGATGACTAATTTACCCCTTTCTCTAATTACCAACATTTAATCTGAATTTTTAGCTCTAAAATCACAACCATTGAAAAATCTAGATATGTGGGTAGGATTGGTCCCTATGGACTTACCCTATGAGGTGGTCTCATATAACACTCTCCCTATATATATATATATATATATATAGGATATGGATCAAATAGGTCCTCCTACTTGGAGTGAGTCCATGGGGACACATCCTAACCATAGATCAACAATTTTGGGTGGTCCATAGTCAGGTTTGGCCACTTCCTTCCATGCAGCAGCCAGGTTTACATCAGCTTCATAAATCTCGGTACTCTTCGCGGTAGCAGACAGTGTTACGCGAAATCCTTGGCGTTGATTGTGAATTCTTTCCCGTGAGCAGAGGACCTGATGCCCTCGTCGTGAACTTCGCATTCACGTAGAACTGCGCGACCTCCTCCACGTAGGTCATTTGAAACTCCATTGTGAGAAAGGGTTTCATTGCCCAGACTTCCCCACTTTCTCGCTAATTTTTCACAAGGGTTTTGTCGAACCCCTGTTTGATCATTCCTTCAAAATCACGGTAGAACCAGTGTGGATTTGTTTTCCCAACTTAACAAAATCGTAAGTGGATGCAATTTCTTGAAGTTTTACCGAACGAAACTTTTGGAAAATTACTCGGAGATCTGTAGGGTTTTCGAGAGAAAAGTTGCTTTCTTTGCTTTTGAGAGAGATGAACAGTTTGTGTAAAGTGAGAGAAAGCGGACGAAATGGTATATATGTGGGTTATGAAAGGACGTGCATACGTTTTTGAAATTTGATCGAGATCAACGACTCGGTTTAGCATGCCGATTAGCATTTAATTGCTCGCATTTAATGCGGTAGCATTTATATCCAATCATAGGCTTGGTCGTGCGGCTTTTGACTATACTGTCATTATTACCCTGGCGTCATCCTTAAATCATTCCCGCTCATTAAAAACGATTGCGTTTTTGTCACTTTTATAAATGACTCGTAAACACTCCTTGTTGATTCAACTCTTCTTCTCTCTTTTCACATGGGTACTCAAATTCTAACTCGATCGGTGATCGTCCGACACTCTGGTGATTTACTTAGTTGAGTTAGAAACTTAGCTCCATTTTCATCTTTTCTCGTTTCATTTCTTCTCCTTGAGTCTTCGATTATTAACTCATTTCAATTAACCCAGCTCATGCTTGAGTTCTTCAAATCTTGATTCACATAATGGCTTTGTAAATATGTCGACCAATTGTTTATCGATGGAGATATATTCCAAGGTAATGTCCTTCTTTTCAACATGATCTCTTATAAAATGATACATGACATCAATGTGCTTTGTTCTTGAGTGCAACACGAGATTTTGAGTGATTGCAATAGCACTTGTGTTATCACACATAATTGGAATTTCTTTTTCCTCAACATCATAATCTCTCGGTTGTTGTCTCATCCATAAGACTTGGGCAACAAATTGCCCAAATGTATTCTCGCTTCACCATGGATGTGGCTATTGAATTTTGCTTCTTGCTAAACCAGGAAATTAACTTATTTCCAAGCATTTGAACAAGCGATATGCTCTCTCCATCTTGAATTACAAGAGTGTTACTTGTCCACTTTGCCTTTGGTGACTCCATTATCTATCGAAATTGAGATAACGTATCATACCATGCTCTGGGTGCCTGTTTGAATCCATATATAGCTTCTTGAGCTTGTACACCTTATCTCCAAGAGTCTTCTCGCTCAAATCCTGGAGGTTGTTCAACATAGACTTCTTCTTCTAACTTGATCCATTTAAAAATGCACTCTTCACATCCATCGATATACGGTGAAGTTCTTGTGTGCGGCATAGGCAAGAAACATCCTTATTGCTTTCTAATCTTGCATCGGGGCAAAGGTTTCATCAAAATCTATTCCTTCTTCTTGGCAATACCCTTTGGCTACCAATCTTGCCTTGTTTCTTACCCGCAGAACCTTCTTCATTCATTTTGTTCCAATAACATTTTGATGGGTTGGTCTTTGAACCATTCCCATACTTTTGTTCCTTTCAAACTGATTCACTCTTCTTGCATGGCTTGAATCAATGTGTCATCCAATGCTTGTGACACATCTTTTGGTTCTATTTGGGAAATAAAGCAAGTGAACATTGCTTCTTGTTGAGCTCGGATCGGGTTCTTACACCATCTCTTACATTTCCAATGATCGGCTTAGGTGGATGGTCTCTCGGCCATCTTACATCGGGTTGGAGTAAGTCGGTTAGGTTGATCGTCTTGCCCATTGTGTTATCTTGAGCGACTCTCTCATCATCACTTAGGCTGAGATCTTCCCGGTATGCTGAGATTGAATATTTCATCTTCACCTTGATTAATTACTCCGGTTTACTTCAACATAGGGACTCTTACGTATAGTTGGTTGATTCGACTTATCGCCTAATTATTCAATGTCTTCTCCATTTACATTAGGTTAATCAAAAACCACATGGATAGACTCTTACGTGACCATAGTCCTTTTGTTCAAAGACTCTATAGGCTTTGCTTTCAATTGAATATCCCAAGAAGATACCTTCATCGCTTTAGCATCAAAAGCCTTTAGATTGTCCTTCCCATTATTGTGGATGAAGCATTTTCATCCAAAGATTTTTAAAATATGCAACATTTGGCTTTCTCCTGTCCAAATTTCATAAGTCTTTGTCACCGTTTGTCTGTTTATCATGCATCTATTTTGAGTATAGCATGCGGTGTTTATAACTTACCCAAAATCTTTTGGGTAACCTGTTCGGCTAACATGGTCCTTCTTTGCTTCCTTGAGAGTTCGATTCCTTCTTTCTGCAACTCCGTTACCGTTTGTGGAGTCCTTGTCAGCAGATAATTCATGAGTAATACCATTTTCAACACGATCTTGAGTTATTATTCCGTTGACAAACTCGGTTCCTCTATCGAGATCTTATCTTTATAATGGTTTGACTCTTCTCATTTTGAACTCTTTTCATCACCGTGTAACTTCTCGCAAAGTTTCCTTCTTTTTACACATGAAGATTGTCCATGTATATCTTAAATAATCATCCACCACTACTAGATTGTATTTCTTCCCACTTATATCTTTGGTTTGGTTCAACAGGACCAAATAGATCCATATCGAGATGCAATATCCTTGTAGAAGATGGGCTTGACTTCTCTTTAAATGATGATTTGTTCTGCTTTCCCATCGGCATGCATCACGGACACTTTCCTTCTTGTACACTCGAGTCTCAAGTCCTTCTACGAGATTACTCCTTACAAGCTTGTTAATTATCTTGAAATTCGGGTGACTCGGCTTCTTGTGCCCACAAACCAACTTGATTGTTTGTACTTTCTTTGCTAACAGACAAGTACTTGGTATGGCGGTCGACCAATCTACCACGTACATGTTCTTTTGCGGATCCTTGCAGGCACTACTTCATTAGATCCGATTAATCCGTGATTTTGGCATACACCCACGTTGAATCAACATTGTAGCCACTTACTTGTCACGAGTTGGCGATACTTAGTAGATTGAAGTTGAGTCCTTCAACATATGCAACATCTGTGATTTCTAATCCATTTTCTTGATGGATCAATGCCTCTTATTTCTCCTGGGGCTTCATTCCTCCAAATATAACTTTTGCACCTCTAATTTCCTTGAATCTTAACATATTTTTCTTGTTTCCGTCGTGTATGCGGAACAACCACTATCCATGTACCAGGTTCCTTGGCACTCAAATTTATTCCTTGAACCTCATCTTCTTGGTCGAGTTGGTCTTGTTCTTTAGCCATTAGGCCAGGATGAAAACTTCTTCTTGAAATCACTTGAGTAGTCGACTTCACTACTCTCTCCGAGGTCTTTTCGCTTTTGACTTAGCTATGTCGGCGGCCGGCCCAACATTCTTTTTTTCTATTCTTGTCTTATTTCTCTTAAGACTTTTCTTTCTTCTTCATTCCGGTATTTATTGACTACGAGATATGGACCCAATAGCGAAGTGTCTCAAGGCTATCTGCAATTCCAACACAAGTTTTCAGCTTTTTGATCGACTCTCATTTCTTGGGTTGTCGGCTATTTGATATTCGACCTTTTGATACTCGGCTCTCTTTGGTGGCCTATCTTCCCTTGATTTGGAGGAGCTGAATGTCTTCCGGAGGATTCACCTTTGTTTCTTTTGTAGTTCTTGTTGAAGAACTTGTTGAATCTTTTAACCATCAAGGCAATTTCCTCCTGGTCAATGACTTCTTTGGTTTTATTCTCTTCTCTTCTTTCACTATGAGTCAAATGTTTTTTGGGCACAACTATTTCCTCCTGATCTTTTCTTTTCGGCTCAAACTCATATGCTTTGAGGTGCGAGAATAGCTCATGATTGGATGTTTTTGATAGATCCATCGAGTGTCTTAGAGCCATGGTCTTCATTTCCCACTTTCAGGAGGCTTCTTAGTATCTTCATACACATCTCATGTGTGTATTCTTTCCCAAGTCACGGAGAGAGCTCGTTTGTGATTTTAGTAAATCTAGCATCCATTGGTCCATTGTTTCACTGCAAGCATTTTGAAGTTTTCAAATTTTTGAACAACAACAAATAATTTGTTTTCCTTAATTTGTTCAGATCCTTCACAAATTAAGGTTAATTTATCCTGATTTCTTTGGCTCTCTTGCAAGATTTGACTTTGTTGAACATGGCTTTGTCAAAGTCTTGTAAAGTATATCCTTAGCCACATTGTCAAGATTGTATCTTTTTCTCATCATTTGTCCACTCGACTCTTGGTTTATCAACCATAGCTGGTCTAGGAAGGAAGCACCTCTTCTTGACTTAGTGACTCTCTCTTGCGACTATGTTCACCTTCACTATTTGCAGTGGCCCATCCTCTATCACTATCCACATCTCATCATGTAAAGCCGATAGATGAGCCTGGCATACGTATTTTCCTCATCAAATTCTTCAATGGTGAACATAGGGA